>CAUDMG010001764.1:72500-200000 GCA_958450375.1 Homarus gammarus | reverse complement strand
TATATAGAAAACGTTCCTCTAAGCTGGTGAACTTAGCCAACGTTTGTTATCCACAGCAAACAAGAAAGTCTTTGAAAACATTTCCATTTATCGTTTACAAGTCCAGACACATTTCATCACGTACAATTTTTAGTTCTAATTAATCTCTTCTTTTTTTATATTTAATTCCAATACATTTACATAATTAATTTTCTATGATCGAATATTTGTCGTTTTTACATATATTTTTGTTAATGGTGGAGATAACATATTTTTCTGGATACATTTCTGTGAGTAAATTCCAATAAGTTTTCTTGAATATATTTATGTGACGTGAGCTGCTACTCTCAGTCACTCCAAGCTCAACAATGTGTGGCCAGGTTCAAGTGGCCACTAAGCAGGCCACACTGAGCAGGCCACACGAGGACACTGAGAGACACTGAGAAACACACACGAGTACACTGAGAGACACACGTGGAGACTGAGAGACACACGTGGAGACAGAGAGAGACAGAAGGGAGACGCTGCCCCTCCTGTACCATCAACAACACTGCCTTCCTCTACCCTGGTGCCTCTCTACCCAACCTTCCCCGCCTCAGTGTCAAGGTCTGTGTCTGTCTGTCTGTCTGTCTGTCTGTCTGTCTCCATCCATCCTCTCTCTCTCTCTCTCTCTCTCTCTCCTTAATTCAGGTTTTCCAGATAGCAGTTGCCTGTGACCCCATGATGACCTGACCTCACTGACCCACTCTTGGCTGTAATTGACACCTAGGTCTAATTGACACCTGGCACTAATTGGCACCTGACATTAATAGGTACCTGGGATTAATATTCACCTTGCTCTAATTGGCACCAGGCTCTAATAGGCACCTGTGTCTAATAAGGTCAAACATTACCTGGCTTAACTATGATACCTGATATAATTAGGATCAATTATAATTACCTCACCTACCTTGCCACACCTTACACCTCCACTCCACCTTTTCCATATCATCCCTCTCCACCACCCACCACTTCCCACCCCCCCCCCCCACCCCCACCGATCACCTCTCACGAGTCATTTCCTCACGTAAACACAAAAGGTAGTGTTACACCCCCCCTCCCCTCCTCCCCCCTCCTCCGCAATAGGTCCTCAAACCGATCCTGTGTGGTAAGACCTATAACTCAAACATATTCTACCAAGACCTATAACTCAGACCTATAACGCCAAGAGGGTGAAGTAGATGGTAAACAAACACAGCTCATGGATGGCTTTAGAAGTTATTGAAAGGAGTTCAGTTTAATAAAAGAATTTTGTATTTATTTTGGTTTTGTAGTTAAGGTGAGTTTTATTAGTGGACAGGTAACGTAAGATATACCTGAGTGTTGTGTGTTAATTAGTACTGGTGCGTGTGTGTGTGGTCAAGGCCCTCACCTGCATCACAAGTACTGAGAGAGAGTACACACACACACACACACACACACACACACACATACATCTTAACATGATATAACGTAATAACTGTATACCGTCCAGCCTCCTATCATGTCACTACTGAACTAATTAAAAGAATTATATTATTAATCATTAACTGATCGTCGTCCTCTGGTAATACAGTAATGCATAACGGTATTAACCTTTTAGCCGTCCAGTGGTTGTTATTGATGGTGTTATTATTATTATTATTATTATTATTACTTAACATATACATATATAGACACACCTGTACGAGTTATATATTATCAGGTTAATAGACTTCAGTAGCATATCTAAATTAACAATCTGTTCACGTAACCAACCTGCTAGAAAAGATGTATTTCCAGACAGACAGACAGACAGACAGGTAGACAGGTAGACAGGCAGACAGACAGACAGACAGGTAGACAGGCAGACACACAGATAGACAGACAGGTAGATAGACAGACAGACATACACACAGACAGACACACAGACAGACACATAGACAGACAGACACATAGACAGACACACAGACAGACAGACAGACAGATAAATTCCCAGACACAATCAGAGAGCCTCTTTCCTCCCTGCTTATCTACTTACCTACTTTCCTCACCTACTTACCTCCTCCAATAATCCGGTCCCATGTTAATTCGACCAGTCAATCAGGTAAGAGTGTAAGCCATGTATGACGCCAGCCAATCAGGTAAAGAGTGTATGAGGCCAGCCAATCAGGTAAAGAGTGTATGATGCCAGCCAATCAGGTAAGGAGCGTATGATGCCAGCCAATCAGGTAAAGAGTGTATGATGCCAGCCAATCAGGTAAAGAGTGTATGATGCCAGCCAATCAGGTAAAGAGTGTATGATGCCAGCCAATCAGGTAAAGAGCGTATGATGCCAGCCAATCAGGTAAAAGTGTATGACGCCAGCCAATCAGGTAAAGAGTGCATGATGCCAGCCAATCAGGTAAAGAGTGTATGAGGCCAGCCAATCAGGTAAAAGCTTTTCCTCTCTCTTTAAAAGTACTTGATCTATTAGGAATACTGAGTCGGTGATGTCCAGTCCAGTCCAGTCCAGTCCAGTCCATCTCAGTCCAGTCTTCAATAACATGTAATTTTAACTCCCATAAACAACAGAAATACATAATATTAATACATAATGACTCAAACACTAAGGTACTGTGTTTGTGTGTGTGTGTGTGTTGCGGTCACTTTAAGTCTCCCAACTCCAGGTAGATAACGAGCTTTACCTGAAAAATATTATAAAGGTACTCTCTCTCTCTCTCTCTCTCTCTCTCTCTCTCTTGACAACAGCTGAACCTTTTGAGGACCCTGGTTCGAGTCCCTTCACTGCGGTGCCCTGTGGTGAGGGACTGCTGGCACCCACCCACCTGGCACTCACACAATTGCTGACGAGAGGCACTGTACTATGCGTGGGTTCTCTGCTATAAAGTGAAAGCTAATGCGAGTACTGTGTGTGTGTGTGTGTGTGTGTGTGTGTTAGTAAGCAGTGTAAATATTAAACATTTTCAAGCCCACAAGAAATAGTTTAAACCTTTGAGGACGATGGTAGTGTGGCAATGGTGGGAGTGTGGTGGCAGTATGGTGGCAGTGTCGTGGCGGTGATAGCAATATTGTGGCAGTATGGTGGCAGTATGGTGGCAGTGTGGTGGCAGTATGGTGGCAGTATGGTGGCAGTGTGGTAGACGTGGGACTCACATAGACAGGAACTGTTTAATAAAGAACTACGAGTGAGGCCATCAACACCACTTGACAGACAGACAAACAGGACAGATAAGACCACCAAACAACACCACTTCACCACCACCAAACAACACCACTTCACCACCACCAAACAACACCACTTCACCGCCACCAAACAACACCACTTCACCACCACCAAACAACACCACTTCACCACCACCAAACAACACCACTTCACCACCACCAAACAACACCACTTCACCGCCACCAAACAACACCACTTCACCACCACCAAACAACACCACCTCACCACCACCAAACAACACCACTTCACCACCACCAAACAACACCACTTCACCACCACCAAACAACACCACTTCACCACCACCAAACAACACCACTTCATCACCACCAAACAACACCACTTCACCACCACCAAACAACACCACTTCACCACCACCAAACAACACCACTTCACCACCACCAAACAAACTCCTAACTCCGTATCCTATCATAATCCCGTCTATATGAATCCTACTGTATATATCCTTTCATAAAACAGGAAGGACATCTTGTGTATCAGACCTTACCTGCAGACTGTCACAGGATGATTATTAGTAAACATCTCACCTGATCTTCCTCACCTGTAGTAGGTAATGTTTGTGTTAATGGTGGGGTGTTTTTGTTGTGTTTTTGTGGGATTTTACCTGTGTTTATACCTGTGTTTGTACCTCTACTTTAAACTGTACCTGTATATGGATTTAACCCCTTGAGCTCCCTCCCTCCCTCCCTCCCTCCCTCACTCACTCCCTCCCTCCCTCCCTCCCTCCCTCCCTTCCTCCCTCCCTCCCTCCCTTCCTCTATCTCTCCCTCCCTCCTCCCTTCCCCCCGCGGCAGTAAGGGGTAGGATCAGGCAGGCTGCTCAGGACATACCAACAATAGGACATACAATCTTACCTGCAGCTGACATATGCAAATACCTGTGTATAGTGACTCTCTCTCTCTCTCTCTCTCTCTCTCTCTCTCTCTCTCTGTCTGTCGGTCACAACACTTCAGGTACACACACACACACACACACACACACGCACACACGCACACACACTAAATACATTGGTCATTTAAGTCAATTTATCGCATCGCCGATTTCACGTTCCGATTAAATCTGTAACGAAACAATTGAAGGACAGATTTCAGCAATCATTTAGTGTCGGAAAGTTGTAGTTCTTGTCTTTGTTTTCTTATTGTTGTTGTTATTGTTACCGTAGTTAAGGGGTGGTCTTTGGGGGTAAGTGAAGTTGTCATTAAAGGTTATTATTAAACACACACACACACACACACACACACACACACAGCCAGGCGTGGGAGGAATGCAGTTAACAGAGGAAAAATGTTCAATATTTTTACCCCTGTACGGAAGAGCAAAAACCAATAATAAAAATAGTTTAAATAAAAATCTGCTGAAAATGATGGAAAGTGAAGCCAAAATGTTTTTATTCTACAGGTAAATTTAATAATAAAAATCGTGTTGGTATTCCTTCAGCAAAATTATTTAAAGTTCGGTTTGTATTTCTTATATAAAATAAATTAATTGTTATTTATCAGGTAGACTTAATTATTTTTTCGTTTCTCAGGTAAAATTAGTTAGAAAAATGTTTGAACTTTCAGGTAAGCTTTTTAACACCAAAAAATGTCTCTTAAACTGACCCCTGATCTGACCCCTGACCTCTGACCTGACCTCCTGACCTGGTCTCTGTTATAAAGGGTTCTTTAATATTTCTCGCCGTTGACATTATTGACACATTAAACGACGAAGTGAGTAAGTGAGTGAGTGAGTGAGTGAGAGAGTGAGTGAGTGAGTGAGTGTCGCAGGTGTACCATAAACACGATCTCTCTCTCTCTCTCTCTCTCTCTCTCTCTGCTGGGTGTGGTCAGGTCGTGTCCTTCCTCCCTTGTTCTGTAATTTCTGTCTGTCTGATTTTTATTGACACACACACACACACACACACACACACACACACACACGACGCCAGTGTTATACATTTTAGCTTCGCCAACATATTTAAACGGCTGGACGTCCAAGGTTTTAATTTGACGCTTCGCCAACTCGATTTAGTGATTGAATCTACATATTGGCGAAGGAGAGGAGAGACTGGCGAAGAAAGGAGGAGAGGAGAGCCTGGCGAAGAAGGAAAGAGGATGTACTTAACAAGGCCATTTAACACAACAGGAAGTTAAAGTGTGGTTATATATGCAGTAAGAATATATACCTTTACCTTGTCGACATAGTGCATAGTTAAACACTTCAGAAATGTCCTTCGGTGTCTATAAATTACCTTAGTGATTAATTGAAGGGTCTAGGTAATGCCCTTGTGGTGAAGAATATGGCCTTTATGTAGCAGTAAATGGGTTTGTTGTTGTAGATAAATAAACAAATAAACAAACACACGATTAGGGATAAACATAAACTTAAGGTCTATTATATATGGTTTATTGAATGACGTAAACAACATCCTCATTCATAAGTTTACCTGCCGGGTTCACTTCTCTTTCAGGTAAACAACTCACCTGGGGGCCTAACAGCTGATTGGATGGAAGGTGAATATGGGATCTGGATTCTCTAAAAATATGTAAGTGATTTTGTTTTTGTTGGTAATTGAAAATGTACTTTAGGTTAGGTTAGGCTGGGTTAGGTTAGGTTAGGTTAGGCTGGGTTGGGTTGGGTTAGGTTAGGTTAGGTTAGGCTGGGTTGGGTTAGGTTGGGTTAGGTTAGGTTAGGTTGGGTTAGGTTAGGTTAGGTTAGGCTGGGTTGGGTTAGGTTAGGTTGGGTTAGGTTAGGTTAGGTTAGGCTGGGTTGGGTTAGGTTAGGTATTCCTCATTTCTGAACCCCGAGACATCTTTATACATCTCGTCATGACTGTCTCCCCTGTGAGCCGCTTGGTCCCACCTGTGTCTTGGCTGGTGTACTACAAGGTCGGCGTCCCTCTCTGCTTCCTTCTCCTTCTCTGGTATGCTCAGGTGTAGCGGCCTCGTCCCGTGTGTTGCCTCGTCCCGTGTGTTGCCTCGTCCCGTGTGTTGACTCGTCCCGTGTGTTGACTCGTCCCGTGTGTTGACTCGTCCCGTGTGTTGCCTCGTCTCGTGTGTTGCCTCGTCTCGTGTGTTGCCTGGTCCCGTGTGTTGCCTGGTCCCGTGTGTTGCCTCGTCCCGTGTGTTGCCTCGTCCCGTGTGTTGCCTCGTCCCGTGTGTTGCCTCGTCCCGTGTGTTGCCTCGTCCCGTGTGCTGAGTACTTCATTCATCAAGGACTCGTGTGTGCTGTTGTTATTATTTCTATACACTTTCTTCTGAATAATAATAACAATAGTGATAATACAACACTACTACTACTATTACTACTACTTAACGTGGCCTCCAACCTTTCCTTATAGCCACTACAATTACTACTACTACTATTACTACTGCTACTGCTAACAATAATAATAATAATAATAACACCTGCCTCTCTTCACACCAGGTAAACAGACCCACACAACTTACCTGTCTTTACCCCCTCCCCTTCCCCCCTCCTCCCCCTCCCCCCTCCCCCTCCCCCTCCCCCCTCCTCCCCTTCACACCTTCAACTGTACCTGGGAAGAATACGTTTAAGGTCGCTATATCCGCTTCACCTTGACTCAGTTATATTCGTAGGTTACTAAACTAAATATACACACCTGGTTATAGGTATACCTGGCATACATATATAGGACACTTATGTATAGATGGTATACATATATAGATCCCTTATATGTATAGGATAGTTAAGGGGTGGTGGGGAGGTTCTAAGGGGGTAAGGTTATCCCCCTTTGATAGGATAGTTAAAGGGGGATTAAGGGGGTAAAATTTTCCCCTTAAAGAAGATGATTTAAGGGGATTAAGGGATGAAATTGGCCCCCTTAGACAAGATAGTTAAAGGGAGTAATGGATGAAATTTTCCCCTTTAAAGGAAAACAAAGGGGTGAAGATGATGATGTTTTAAAGGGGTAAAGTTATCTGTCCCCTTAAGCTTTGGCCCCATTAGGACTGTGATAACCCCTTTGACCCTTAACACCCATAGAGCTGCTGACGCAACCACTCTGGGTGTTTATGAGGTATGGCGGTGTCCCTGTGATGCCCGCACCCTCTATTGCGTGCACTTCAACCACCCATAGAGGTAATTGCGTGCACTTGAACCATCTTTGTGATCATTGCGTGAGAGTAGACCACCCATAGAGAAGATTGCGTGCATGTAGACCACCCATAGAGAAGATTGCGTGCATGTAGACCACCCATAGAGAAGATTGCGTGCATGTGGACTACCCATAGTGATAATTGCGTACGTGTAGAGAGCCATAGCGATAATTGTTTGCACTCAAACCGTAGACCACCCAGAGCTAATTGAGTGCATGTTATGAGCCAGAGCGATAATTGCGTGCATTTAAGCCAACTAAGTAACAATTGCGTGCGTATATAACAGTTATAGAGATAATTGCGTGCACTTAAATCATCTAAATACCTCTTGCGTGCGTGTACACCATGAGGAACACACAGAGTGAATCAAGAACAAGGACATTAATATACAGTCAACGTTCGTCCATTGTGTATGCGTCACCTGTGCGAATTTAATGTACGTACGTAGAGGATTGCCATGAGTATGTGTACGTGTTTTGTGTACTGTACGTGGTGTCGCAAAGTACATAGGTGTGTGTGTGTACGTATTTTATGTGTGTAATGTATTGCCAGGTATCGTGTGTGTGTGTGTTTTAATTACGGGTCGTATAGTGAGGAGTGTCGCCTCTTGACTGACAGATAGACTGACAGACGTGAGGGAGCGGAACGGACGTACTTGATGACGAACGGACGGACGGACGTGATAACGGACGTGACTAGACCTGTACTGGTTTCCTAATTGGACTTTTGATTTGAGGAAAAATGTTTTTTTTTTCGATTTATTAACAATATTTACATCGGTGAGCGGTGGCCGAGAGGATGGAACACTCATTTCCTAACCTAAGAGTCACTGGTTCGATCCCTAGGCACCCTGAGTCCACCCTTCTGTAAATGTGTACCTAAATTTATAGTTGAGAAAGTGAAGGTTATTAAGTGATGGTTCAAGACAAGGTTGTGAGGAAGTTGTAATTAGTGTGTGTCTCTGTGTGTGTGTGTGTGTGTGTGTGTGTGTGTGTGTGTGTGTGTGTGTGTGTGTGTGTGTGTAACAACTGAAAAAAATATATAATTTATCACTTTTACACCAATACACTGACGACTTTTTGACACATTTCGTTTAATTAATTAATAGGTTAATTAGGGTCACTAATGGGATACTTTAACACCTTTTTATACACCATTAACACGGCCGATTAATTGTTATTATAGAGGCGGAACTATTTGCAGTAGATACGGTCTCTCTCTCTCTCTCTCTCTCTCTCTCTCTCTCTCTCTCTCTCTCTCTCTCTCTCTCTCTCTCAGGGGTACAGCGTTATCTTAACAGCAGCTCAGGTGACTGGCACTAAGTGGCTACATTAAATCTGGAACAACAAGGCCGTTTAGGAGGCCGGGAGTACCTAGGAGGCCGGGATGTCTCCTAGGAGGCCGTGGTAACTCTTAGGAGGCCGGGGCTGTTTCCTAAGAGGTCCGCAATCGCCCATAACTCAGATCCAGCCATTGTGTGAGGACAAGAGAGTCTCACACCACTATCGACGCCATTTTGAACTCTTGTGTTTAACTGAGAGTGTGACGAGAGAGAGAGAGAGAGAGAGAGAGAGAGAGAGAGAGAGAGAGAGAGAGAGAGAGTGTGTAAGCTTATACGTGTGGGTCTGAAACACTTGAGTTACCCCCTCCATAGATAATTTAAAGCGTGTTATTAAATTACATCCCTCGTGTCTTTTCTACCAATGAAAACCTTCGTACGTTAACTAGGTTTTCGATGGTTGTTTGTGATTGGTGAAGGTAGATAGGCGGTGTCTTTCTACCGACGGATCGAATATCTGTATGAGTTCGATTGTTATGTTGTAAATGAGATGTGTTGGTGGTCTCTCTCTCTCTCTCTCTCTCTCTCTCTCTCTCTCTCTCTCTCTCTCTCTCTCACGTCATTAAAGAACATCCAGATTACATAGGTGACACATATTCACCTGGACACCTAGGGTAAGTTTAGGTGATATATACAGGTCAAGGTCACACTCATACACCTGGTTCAGCTTGGCTTCCTCTCACATCAATTCTGAGTTGAGAGTATACCGACTGTTGCCTCTCCCTGCCTCCTCCATTACTGCCTCTCTCTCTCTTCCTGGCAACTCTCTTTGTAACGCACAGCTCACTTGATGTTGATTACTGGCGTGAGAGGGGGAGAGAGGGAGTGAGAGGGGGAGAGAGGGAGTGAGAGGGGGAGAGAGGGAGTGAGAGGGACGTGGAAATAAAGGGGAGGGGGATTGTAGGAATGGATAGGTAGAGGAAGGGATGAGGGATTTGATGGAGGTGAAGGAGTGGTGACCTTGAGGGGGGGAAGGTAGGGAAGATGTGGGGGGGGGGGGAGTGAGGGGAGGCAAAGTGGGGTAACGTGGTAGTAGGGGTCAGCCTCGTCCTTGCTACACTATTACCTGCTGAATGTGACAGCAATTTACAGGTAGGAAATCAAGCAGAGTTTGTAGCGTGTGTGTGTGTGTGTGTGTGAGTTATCCCCCCCCTCTCTCTCTCACAAGGTATATGCAATTTTGATGATACAATTTCCTTTTTCAATTCACCAGATTTGGGTTCCTCACTAGATAGATAGAGAGAGAGAGAGAGAGAGAGAGAGAGAGAGAGAGAGAGAGAGAGAGAGGTACTCTATAGGGGTTTGTTGGCACAGCTAAGACTCTGGGCACAGTGCCAAGACAATGTTATGTTGGTCAGTAGTGCCTCAGGGGGGAGTGCACGTAAGAAGGGTGGAAATATTGGGTGCCGGACAAAACCTCCCTAGGACAAAATCCCCCGAGGACAAATCCCCTGGACAAAATCCCTCCTAGAAAAAATTATCCTGGACAAAATCCCCCGAGGACAAATCCTCTGGACAAAATTCCCCTAGACAAAACCCCTCCAGGACAGACGGTGACAGTAACCTCATCTCTCTGCCAGGGTTAAGTTCAAGAGCCTCTTAGACTAAAATTAATAAGCCATCCATAAAACAGTTCACTAAACCTGCCTGTGTGTGTGTGTGTGTGTGTGTGTGTGTGTGTGTGTGTGTGTGTGTGTGTGTGTGTGTGTGTGTGTGTGTGTGTGTGTGTGTGTGTGTGTGTGTGTGGTGTCTGTGTGTGTGTGTGTGTGTGTCTGTGTGTGTGGTGTGTGTCGTGTGTGTGTGTGTGTGTGTGTGTGGTGTGTGTGTGTGCTGTGGTGTGTGTGTGTGTGTGTGTGTGTGTGTGTGTGTGTGTGCTGTGTGGTGTGTGTGTGTGTGTGTGTGTGTGTGTGTGTCTGCTGTGTGCTGTGTGTGTGTGGTGTGTGTGTGTGTGTGTGTGTGTGTGCTGTGTGTGTGTGTGTGTGGTCGTGTGTGGTGTGTGTGTGTGTGTGTGTCTGTGGTGGGGTGTGTGTCTGTGTGTGGTGGTGTGTGGTGGTGTCTGTGTGTGTGTGTGTGTGTGTGTCTGTGTGTGTGTGTGTGTGTGTGTGTGTGTGTGTGTGTGTGTGTGTGTGTGTCTGTGTGTGTGTGTGTGTGTGTTAACATTTAGCAAAGAAAGTGCTTAATTAAGATTTGCATTGCTCAATTCCCCTGCCACTCGCATCGCATGTACACACACACACACACACACACACACACTTCCTTCTTCACCCACAGTCATTCAGTTAGGTTAGGTTAGGTTAGGTTAGGTTAGTAGGTTAGGTTAGGTTAGACTCTGTTCCACTTCTGGGTTTGTGTTTAGTCAAGTCCTTCCCTCCCCTTCTCCTCCCACCCATCCATTTCCCTTCCATCATCCTCCCACCCTCCCCACTCCCCCTCTCACCTACTTCTCCTCCCTCTCCTTCTTCCTCCTCCCCCTCCCACCCATCCCTCCCCCCTCCCTTCCTTCACTTTAAAAAAGACCCAACAACTTAAGAACCTTTGAGAAGAGGAGTCACGTCTCATTATCTTACCATGAAGAACCAAGTCACGTCTGAGCGACCTCGTTAGTAGCTGCTGGGAGTCACGTCACGCCGAGGTCAGGTCAAACTGGGTCATTCCTCTTGGTAGGTCACAGAAGACACTCTCTCTCTCTCTCTCTCTCTCTCTCTCTCTCTCTCTCTCTCCACAATGCAGGGTGTTAGGTTAGGTCAGGTTCTAACCACCCTGGCCCAACCTAAACGACCTACATTCATAATTACCCCCAAAAAATCTGATTTATTAAACACTCGTAAAAGACAAAAAACCATAACTTTATATAATATTTTTAACGATACAAACACAACAGTATTGGCTGCGGTAGACCATAGGTGACGCTGTTGTAAGACCTCACACGGAAAAAATTAATAAAACACAGGAAAAAACAGACAAACATACAAACACACCTAAAACAATTATTGAATATAAAGATCAAAGTATAAATATTATCAGGAAATATTGACCACCAATAACTGTAGGGAGGAAAAGTGTTTATTTAAGGGCAGGTGTTGTTGACTTTATCTGTGGCTAAAAAGGGACAAATTTATCACCTGTGACAATGATTGTTTGTTTGTCCAGGTGGAGGAAGGTCATCTGGTGGGGTCACCTTGTGCTAAAGGTCCAAATTACAGGTAGAGGTCAGAGGTTACAAGTGAAGGTCAAGGTCACAGGTGAAGGTCAGAGGTCGCAGGTGAAGGTCAGAGGTCGCAGGTGAAGGTCAGAGGTCACAGGTGAAGGTCAAGGTCACAGGTGGAGGTCAAGGTCACAGGTGGAGGTCAAGGTCACAGCTAAGGGTCAGAGGTCATCATTCTCAAGCGTTAGAGTGAGGGTCATAAAAGTAAGGTTGTGGTGGTGGTGGTAAAGTTGTTGTTATGTGAGACAATACTGAGGTTATGAGGCTGTGTTGTGAGAGAGAGAGAGAGAGAGAGAGAGAGAGAGAGAGAGAGAGAGAGAGAGAGAGAGAGAGAGAGAGAGAGGAGGGGGGGATAAAAGACACAGCGGAACATCTTAAGAATTCTGGCACTGTCTTGGCTGCCAGGAGAGTGGAAAAGTTGTCGGCGGAAAGCGATGGTGTGCTGCCAGGCGTATGACACGGTGAGGGGGGGTGGGGGGGGTTAAGCAGGGATGAGGAGAAAGAGAGTGTGTGTGTGTCTGTAGGAGAGAGAAAGTCAGACAGACAGACAGACAGTTTACGTAAATGTGTAGGAGAGAGATAAAAAAGAGATTGACAGACAGACAGACAGGGGAGGAGGAAAGGCTGTGTGGCGGAAGAAATGGCTAAGAATTCCAGTTAAAATAGTGAGGCAGAGTGAGGAAGGAAGGGTGAGGGAGAGTGACGAAGGGTGATTGAGGGAGAGTGAGGGAGAGTGTGGGGAGTGAGAGTTCATCCATCCAACCATCCACCTACACACCCATCCACCCACCCACCCACTCACCCATCCACCCACCCACCCACCCACCCATCTATCTATCCATCCCAGGTTGAGATAGAGAGAGTTGACGTAGGCTTCCATAATTGATGAGTGCCAGGGGTCAGGTGTCCCAGAGAGAGACACACCTGTCTACCTTACTTACCTGCCTGGTCTCTCGTGTGTGTGTGTGTGTGTGTGTGTGTGTGTAAAAGGATCGTGTATGAGCCGCTAATGGATCCTATTCAAGCATCCTATGAACTCCTCTGTGTATTTTTAACGAGATTTAACGAGATTTAGCGAGGACAAGTCAGGGTCGTCTTCACTTAATGATTAAACTAGGTTACGAAGTCACTGGGGGGAGGGTATGGGGGAGGGGGGGCAGGGAGAGAGGGAAGGGGAGAAGAAGGGAGATGGTGAGAAGGGGGAGGAAGAGGGAAAGGGGTAGGAGAAGAAGGGGGAATGGTGGAAGGAGAAGGGAAGGAAGTAGAGGGTGGGGGAGGGGGAGAGAGGAGGAGATGGGGAGAGGGTTGTGTTTATAGTATGGGGGGTGAATGACCAGGACTTAATGGGATCTGCCTTTTGGATTTGGCCATATTTCTATTATCTCTCTCTCTCTCTCTCTCTCTCTCTCTCTCTCTCTCTCTCTCTCTCACACACACGTCCGGTTGGTTCCTTCATGACAAACTCCAAGTGACTGCGGCTGACGGGTCGGTATTGAGAGAGAGAGGAGGAAGAGAGAGAGAGAGAGAGAGAGAGAGAGAGAGAGAGAGAGAGAGAGAGAGAGAGAGAGAGAGACACACACGTGACATACCTGGGCGTGGCCAGGTACACTATACATATAACATAATTAACATATATAACCCCTGGCTACCTAGTTAAATTATACCAGGTAACTGACTTAAGGAATGTGATTAGAGCGGTGATGTGATGTAGTTATAGTGTGTGTGTGTGTGTGTGTGTGTGTGTGTGTGTGTGTGTTCCACCTTCAACAAAATATATTGAATAAATCACTACAATATATTTTAACTTTTGAAGTATTTTAAAATATATATAATAGAGAGAGGGAGAGGTGGAGGAAGGGAGGGAGAGGTGAAGGAAGGGAGGGAGAGGTGAAGGAAGGGAGGGAGAGGTGGAGGAAGGGAGGGAGAGGTAGAGGAAGGGAGGGAGAGGTGGAGGAAGGGAGGGAGAGGGAAAGGGGGGTCAGGGTGAGTGATGGGGGGGAGAGACGAGAGAAGGAGGGAGATGGGGGAGTAGAAAGGGAGGAAAGGAGATAGTGGGAGGGAGATGAAGGCGTTTAAGGGTGTTTAATTATCACCAATTCCCTTTCTCTCCCTTTGTCAGGGTGCCATTAACCACCCTGGCACTTCGAGACATTTTTTGGCACCCTAAATTACTTCTTGTTTACGTTGACGTCAGCAGCCAATCAGAACCCAGAGCAGGAGGAAACGAACCAATAGCAACACAGTCAAGGCTTTTCACCTCTCTCTAATTGTATTTTTTTCCGAGGAGGTTTTCAGGTTAGGTTAGGTCAGGTCAGGTTAGGTTAGGTTAGGTTTACAAAGTGAGGGTTTCAGCAGGTTCACGAGGCAGGTTTCAGCAGGTTTCAAAGGCCGACCCGACCCGACCCGACCCCACCCGACCCGACCCGACCCCACCCGACCCGACCCGTGCTGACATTGCTTCTCTTATTAATCCCATTAAGGGTTAAACACAGAGCCTATTTCCGGGTACAGATGACGCCGTATTACTGTCGGTGGGTCAGAATTGGCCAATAATGACAGGTACAGAGGTCGTTTGTGTGTCTGTCTGTTTGTCTCTCTGCCTCTGTCTGTCTGTGTCATCGTTTCTCTCTCTTTTCACCCAGCTCGAGGTAGAAGGAAAGGGGGTAGGGGGTCGCAGGGGGGTATAAGGGCACCACACTCGACCAATAACAGATCGAGAGAATTCCAAAAATATCAACAAAATAACTCAGAGGATCGTATGCAGTTAGACATTCCGTCGTTTGCAAAAAAAAACATCAGATTATTTTTTTCTTATTCTTCTTAATTCCATAACATCACGAGGAGAAGAAAAAAACCGTGATAAAACTTAATTTAAAAATGTGACATGAGGCGCTGATCCATTGAATTCCTGTCCTAATTGGAGATTGAAGTCGATCCCGCGCGAGGCCATAGAGATGATGCTCTGTTGTTTGAGTCACGACGAGTGTCAAGAATCATCGTCATCTGAGTGTTGCCAATTAGGTTTAATTTGTGTGTTTTTTATGATTGTTTTTCTTTTAAGGTTAGAGAGAGAGAGAGAGAGAGAATAGCTAGATATTTGACTGCCTTGTTTGTCATACACACACACACCTGCTTCTCTCATTAGTGTGTACACATCACATGTCAAAACAACTTTTGCTGTGCCTTTTAAGACTCTGTAAACTTGCTCACTTGTTATGACCTGTGTGTGTGTGTGTGTGTGTGTGTGTGTGTGTGTCACTTAAATAAGATCGTATATAATTAATTATTTTATGTTATTGTTTTTATCTATTTAATTCTCTTTATTTTTATTTTTAATTAATTATCATTATATTCTATAGTTAAATTTATTTGGGTAAAGTTACAAAGACAGTGTTGATGATGTAACCAGCTGTTCCCTCCAGCTGTCCCCTGACCCATCTTTTGGTACCAGCTGTCAGGGTATTGGTACCAGCTGTCAGGGTATTGGTAGATAGGATCGATTACCCGACCTTGGCCTGCTGACCCGAGTTGTCAGATTAATAAGTGAAGTCAGCCAGTTGTCAGCTGGTACCTACAAGGCGAGAGGACGCCCCCTGACACCCCCCTGACCTCCTCCCTGACACCCCCTGACCCCCTCCTGACACTATCCCCCCTAACCCTCCAGTCAGCCGGAAGTGAATGAAGGTGGTGGTGACTTCAGTGTGGTGGGAATAGGTTAGGTTCTTTCATTAATTATACTTCTCTCAATTATTTCTTTCAGTCGTTCATTCCTTGAGTATTATTACCCCTCCACCTCCATCAGATCATTCCCATTAAATATCACTCCCTTTACCCCTCACTGAACTCATTTCTCACTGCCCTCACCTCTCTCACCCCCTCACCCCTCTCACTCCACCCTCTCACCCCTCTCACTCCACCCTCTCACCCCTCTCACCCCCCTCACCCCTCTCACTCCACCCCTCTCACCCCTCTCACCCCCCTCACCCCTCTCACCCCCCTCAGCCCAAAGTTCCTTAATGACAGTCATACCAGAACGAGAAAAACACTCACATTCTTGTCTATGAACAACTGCGGCTCTGTTGGCTTACATTACGGCGAGACAACAGAACCGTTTAACAGAAGCTGGGGCTGTGTCTCTTTACCGTTTAACAGAATTAGGAGGTGGGTTTTTTTTTTTACCGTTTGACACCCCACCTTCTCCCCAACACATCTCCCCTCCCTTCCACTACCCACCTCCCTCTCCCTTCCACCTCATCCTCCCATCCCTACCCTCCACCCCACCACCCCTCCCCCCCCCCCAGCTAAGTCACTAATGGGGTGGTAATGCTCCAACCAGAAGCTAATTTTCCTGAATTATGTTAGGAACCCCATGATGCTGCCTCGGGTCTTATTCCAAGCTGCACACTCTTGTTTATCTCTCTTGTTTACTTGTTTACGTGTGTTTGTTTGCTTGTTTAGGTATATTGTTTGATTTGATTGTTTACTTGTCTTATTTTGATTGTTTACGTGTGTTTTGTTTACTTGTTTAAATAAGTTTGAATATTGTTTGGATATGAAACACTAGATAAGATGTGAGGAGGGGGGGCAGGTGTGTGAGGAGGGGGAGACAGGTGTGTGAGGAGGGGAGGGAGACAGGTGTGTGAGGAGGGGAGGGGGCAGGTGTGTGAGGAGAGGAGGGGGGGGCAGGTGTGTGAGGAGGGGGAGACAGGTGTGTGAGGAGGGGGGGGGACAGGTGTGTGAGGAGGGGGAGACAGGTGTGTGAGGAGGGGAGGGGGACAGGTGTGTGAGGAGGGGAGGGGGCAGGTGTGTGAGGAGGGGGAGACAGGTGTGTGAGGAGGGGAGGGGGACAGGTGTGTGAGGAGGGGAGGGGGCAGGTGTGTGAGGAGGGGGGAGACAGGTGTGAGGAGGGGGGGGCAGGTGTGTGAGGAGAGGGGGGGGGCAGGTGTGTGTGAGGAGGGGGGAGACAGGTGTGAGGAGGGGGGAGGCAGGTGTGTGAGGAGGGGGGGAGACAGGTGTGAGGGAGGGAGACGGGTGTGTGATGAGGGAGGGAGACAGGTGTGTGTGTGTGAGGGGGGAAGGAGACAGGTGTGAGGGAGGGAGTTCAGTCACCTGCTGTAGTGATATTGTTCACTGAATCACCTGTAGGAGGCAGCTGGGGGTAGGTGGAGGAAGGTGGAGGCAGATGGAGGTAAGTGGAGGCAGATGGAGTTAGGTGGAGTCAGGTGGAGTCAGGTGGAGTCAGGTGGTGTCAGGTGGAGTCAGGTTAAACCAGCTGGGACCTAAGTCACTCAACCAACTGTTACCTTTGACACTTGGCTTTGTGACAGGACTTAGCACTGTCTTCACCACCCTGGCACTGTCTTCACCTCCCTGGCACTGTCTTCACCACCCTGGCATTCCCCCCCCCCCCCCCCATCCACCCTACTTGCCTACATGTGACACCAAAAAAATCGTATCCATTACAAAACAAAAATCAAAATGGCTTCAGAATTACATTGAGACTCTACCTTAATTACGTACAGGTAAGAGATAAACTTAATTAACTCACAGGTAAATGACTGAGAACACGACTCTAATATTGACACAGGTAAATGAACATTGTTATTATTCTACTGAAAACTAATTAAGGTGTGTGCTTTATGACCCCATTACTGAATGTTCGCTTGTAATGCCACTGTATCGTTCATGTAATCCAATTGGTGAATGAATTGTACTGTAATGCTTCTGCTGGAGTCATAGATTACACACACACACACACACACACACACACACCTACCTTTATAACCAAACCAAGATGAAAGACAGTGGAAGAGAGAGAGAGAGAGAGAGAGAGAGAGAGAGAGAGAGAGAGAGAGAGAGAGAGAGAGAGAGGGGAGGGTAATTATACACTCTACTACCTGTCCAAACATCCACCACCAACAGCAACCATCCTCAAAAAACACCCAACTGCTACTTTGTTATCCACTCTTGTACCCACTCCGTTGATGTCTTACTATCCATCCATCCATCCAATACCTCTCTCAATCCCCCATCCTTCCTATCCTTAATCCCCTTCACATCCATCCTATCTCATGTGACCCCAAATACCATTACGTTCCTC
This sequence comes from Homarus gammarus, assembly GCA_958450375.1. NCBI lineage: Eukaryota > Metazoa > Arthropoda > Malacostraca > Decapoda > Nephropidae > Homarus > Homarus gammarus. The sequence continues at coordinate 182,039 of CAUDMG010001764.1, read as the reverse complement.
AACTCAATACACACCTTCCTCCATACTGCTCTACCTCACCTTCCTACTCTCTTCCTCTCTCTCTCTCTTCCTCTCCCTTCCACCCACTCCACCCCACCCCACCCACACCCCACCCCACCCAACCCCACCTCGTTCATGGATTGATGGCGGGGGGAAACAGACGAACCACAGACTACAAGTATCCCCAAGGCAGACATTCTCACCCAACACCGAGAGTCTTGTTGTTGTTGAGTGTCGTCGCTGTGGAAGATATTATCGTTACGGTGATCATGGTAGATACGTCACTCAAATCTACTAAAATAACTCCTTTTACGACACTCTGAGGACTACGGCTATTGGTGGAGAGAGACTTTAGTGGAGGAGGAGGAGGGAAGAGGAGGAGGAGGAGGGAAGAGGAAGAGGAAGGAAGATCATTTGAAATATTTGCACACTGTCTTCATCGACTTTTTGATGGATTACTTGAGGGTGGTGCCATCATGGTGTAGGCTGATGCTTCCCACGATTTTTGTACTAGTTGATAGATAAATAGATAGATAGATAGATAGATAGATAGATTGATAGATAGATAGATAGACCTACATAAGAGAAGGTGAAGGGTGGTGAGGTATAGGAAACGGGAGAAGAGATTGGGGAGAGAGGAGGTGAGAGAGGAGGTAAGAGGAGGGAGAGAGGAGGTAAGGGAAGGGAGAGAGGAGATGAGAGGAGGGAGAGGAGGTAAGGGAAGGGAGAGGAGGTAAGGGAAGAGAGAGAAGGTAAGAGGTAGGAAAGATGAGTCAGTTGCCAAGTTGGGATTGGATCAGATAAGAACCTTGTGGTGCAGGATTGAGAAAAGTTACTAATATATATTTACCTGGTCGTACATGTGGTAGAGACGACCTGGCCACGGACGCGAGAGAGAGAGAGAGAGAGACCGTGACTGTATAAGATGAGACTTGTACACACACACACACACACACACACACCAACGAAACATTCACCATTAACTGTTTTTGTTTGTATTTGTTGTATAAATCTGGGTAAAAACATCAACAATAACTATAGGTCGTCCGGCTGAGTGCTTTTATTAATCCAGTTTGTTGGGGAAAATATATTTAGTTGTGTTTTGTTTTGTCTTTTATCATCACCTGTATGGAACATGTTGCTATTAGCTCGTGTGTGTGTGTGTGTGTGTGTGTGATGCAAGCATACATACACAGAGTCAACGATAACAAAAATCCTTACTCTGAATTTTTCCTTTACCTCAAGAATAAAAAAAATATACACCTGCCTGACTGACTGACTGACTGACTGACTGAAAACACAAAAACTATATAAAAATGGCTTCAAAATTACCCTGAGACTCTACCCTAACTAGATACATTCACTTAACTAACAAAATACTATTAAAAAACATCTTATTTTCTAATTTTATCTCCCAATTTGGTATAAAGTGACCGTAGGTAGAGTCTCAGTATAATTTGGAATCCATTTTTTAAGATATTTTGTTCGTGTTTTACATTGATTAGTCAGTTAAATATATTCTTTGGCCTTGACTTAAGATAAATATTTAATGTAAGTTTTCTTGAGACTCTTGGCTGCATTATTGGTTGGTATGTGTTGGAGTAGCCTCGCTTAAAACAGCTTAAAGGGGACAGGTAACTAATATTGATGTTACATTAGGACCCCGGGGGCTCTCTCTATCTCTCTCTCTATCTCTCTATCTCTCTCTCTCTCTCTGGTCCAGGACGTCCAATAAAGCAGTATAGCCACAACGAAATGGTCACATTGTCGAAGAAAATTCCCTTTAATTTTGGTGACGAGGGTTCAGTATTGCCAATTTCGGGGTCTGACCTCTGTCATTACTTCTATACGTCTGAGATAGCGAGTCGGGCAAATAATAATAGTAATAATAATAATAATAATGATAATGATGATAATAATAATAATAATAATAATAATAATAATTCCAACAAACTAAAGTAAAAAAAAAAACCAGACAGACATTCTATCAATAACACCTACGTTCTTTTGTACCCGATTAAAGAGATATTTTATCATAGGAGAGTTTTAAGAATCAAAGGATCTGGTCAAGCTGCTCTTTACAATTTGATGTGAGGATAAAATAGTTATGGGTCTGTTTGATCACGTTTTCTATGGTGGGAGATAGAGGGTAGACTTAGTTATGTTGTGTTGAGGTGTTTTGTTCGGCGATGTGTGTAGATGACGGGTTTTTCTTTTTATTGTATGTATTTGTGTATGTGAGAAAGAGCGTTAGAATTTCTCTCTCTCTCTCAGTTCTTCATCTCATAAGTGCTACACATAACCTTCATGATACAACGGGTTTGGTATGAATAGGTAAGAGTCGAACCCATGTACAGTGCATCTCGGTAATGAACGCCCTCCCACCCCCTCTCTCTCATCTACCCATTCATCCGCTCTCTCTCTCTCTCTCTCTCTCCTACCCATTCATCCGCTCTCTCTCTCTCTCTTCACTCTCTCATCCAGGTGTGGACAGGTGAGGGCTGTAGCCTCTACCTCTCGTTTAATTATATGTGTGTTGGTTATCTGTCCATCTGGCTCTCTGTCTATTGAAGTCGATATGAACTGTCTGTCTGTTTGTCTGTCTAATTATTTCACCTGACGATCCATCTACCTCTATATCTATCCGTCTAATTATGTCTGTCTACCTGTCTATCCACATCTGTCCTTCTGGTAGGTAATGTTACCCTTAGTCTCTTGCTTCCTCTTGGGATTAATTCACATGCCGGACGCTGTTGAATTCCCGTACTGGCGTAAGTTTTAATTCTGTGTGTAGAATGGCGTGGGAGGAGCGCAGTGACTGTAGATGTTGTGTCCTGTGATGGAAGATTACGGTCAGGCTCTTCTTCCAGTGAGAGAGAGAGAGAGAGAGAGGCTCCTGGCATCACTAATAGATTAAACCCAATCATGCCACCTCTTTCATCTCTCTACCTCCCTTACCCCCCTCCTCCTCCTCCCTCACCACCTTCCTCTCCCTCATCTCCTCCTCCCTTACCCCCCTCCTCCTCCCTCCCTCACCACCTCCCTGAGCACATTGTATGCACCTAGCTTTTGTTTTGATGATGGATGATTCCTCTCTCTCTCTCTCTCTCTCTCTCTCTCTCAGGTGGAAAAATAGGCAATTATCACAAACATAACATCAGATTCCAGGTAATAGATGGACGTTTTCCCGCCAGTCTGTTTATACTCAGTCTTAATACCTTTGTTTTGGTCAGGCAGCTTAGTCGAGAGGGTTGGCACTACTGGTGTATATCTCAGCTGATCGCCATACCTTCATCCTAAACAGACTTACCAGTTGTTATGAAAGAGGTTGGTACTTCTGATAACGCCCAGCTGATTATAATAAGATAAACAAACTCATATTTTCAGTTATTTCGGGAGGGTTGGTACTTCTGTGACATGTTTCGGAAGGGTTGGTATTTCTGTGACATGTTGCGGAAGGGTTGGTGTTTCTTACAGCTGTTTCGGGAGGGTTGGTACTTCTGACAGCTGTTTCTGGAGGGTTGGTACTTCTGATAGGACACAGCTCATCACAAAAGTAAACAAACCCTAATGGGCCTCGTCCTTTGTAAAGCTGATTTGTGAACTGACAGCAGATTTTGTTCTCTGGAAGCTGGTTTACCTCAGAGTACCCGAGAGAGAGAGAGAGACCGAACCTAATCTCAAGAAACAGACCTTTAAACTAGACGACTGAGAGACATACAACAAGAGATAGCCAAGACACAGAGAGATAATAACCAAATATAACAAGAACACCCATCCCCCACAACCCCCCCCCCCCCGCCCCCATCCCCCTGACAATTGTTGAAAAAAAAATATCTGGTCATTTTCGGTTCAAGGTTCACTTAACTGGGAGAATTGGCAACATTGTTTATTTAAGATTGGGAGAAAATACAAAATCCAATATCAGCTTTTGTGGACATAACGTTGAGGCTCTTGTAGACTTTGTAACCTGTAGATTGCCTCAACTGAGACCCCCCCCCCCTTCCCTCTTCTCCTCTTCTCTTCTTCATCCTTCCCTCTTCTCCTCTTCATCCTCTTCTCCTCTTCTCCTCTTCATCCTACCCTCTTCCCCATTTTACCCTCTACCCCCTCTCTCCTTCTCTCCCTTTCCTCTCTCCTCTTTTCTCCACCCCTCCTTTAAAATAACTACTAAGCCACAATTACTTTATTACACGTTACAGACAGGCAGACAGACAGACAGAGATTCACACAGACAGACAGACAGACAGACAGACACACGCAGAGACAAACAGACTGTAAAGTGAATTAGATATAACAACATGTTTTGCTGCACCGAACAGGAAAATTAATATTTCTTTATTTAGGGGGAGGGGAGATGGGGGGAGGAGGGAGGTGGGAGAGATGGGGGGAGGAGGGAGGTGAGAGAGATGCGGGGAGGAGGGAGGTGGGAGAGATGGGGGGAGGAGGGAGGTGAGAGAGATGGGGGGAGGAGGGAGGTGGGAGAGATGGGGGGAGGAGGGAGGTGAGAGAGATGGGGGGAGGAGGGAGGTGGGAGAGATGGGGGGAGGAGGGAGGTGGGAGAGATGGGGGAGGAGGGAGGTGGGAGAGATGGGGGGAGGAGGGAGGTGGGAGAGATGGGGGGAGGAGGGAGGTGGGAGAGATGGGGGGAGGAGGGAGGTGGGAGAGATGGGGGAGGAGGGAGGTGGGAGAGATGGGGGGAGGAGGGAGGTGGGAGAGATGGGGGGAGGAGGGAGGTGGGAGAGGGAGGAGGGGGAGTGAGGGAGGAGAGATGGGGTAGGAGGAGTGTGTGTGTGTGTGTGTGTGTGTGTGTAGTTCCTTTGATGTAACACTATACACAGAACTTACTCTCTGTTCCGCTTTTGGATTATATCAATTTGAATATTAATTAAAGGTAGTCCGTCATGTTTGTATTAATAACTGTGTGCCAAAGGTAGAGTGGGAGTACAGGTACAGCTGCCAGTAATATGTATTAATTACATTTTTGTTTAATTTACCTATCAGCTTGGGTAGGTATGACACAGTGCCTTACCTGCTGGGGTCATGGGTTAAGGTCACACACAGGTACAGGTCACAGGTACAGTTCACATGTACAGGTCACAGGTACAGGTCACATGTACAGGTCACAGTTCACATGTACAGGTCACAGGTACAGGTCACACACAGGTACAGGTCACACACAGGTACAGGTCACAGGTACAGGTCACACAGGTACAGGTCACACAGGTACAGGTCACACACAGGTACAGGTCACACACAGGTACAGGTGAAGTTAATAAGGTCATATGTTATAGGTCAGAAAATGTGTCATGACTGGTGTTACGAGTTGGGGATTTAGAATATAGTTATACGTCTACCCAGATCCCAACAGGCAACAACAACAAAGACAATCGGACTATAAAAGGGTAGACAGAGGATGAGAGCTTTCGTTGTGTATAATAAAGTACCATAAATCCCTTGACAAAATATTCAGCTTATAAATTACCCTTAACCAAACTTAACCTAAACATGAACAGTATATACATATTAATAAAACATAAAACAATCGTGAAGCAATGTGGAGGTGGGAGAGGCAATACAAGATTACAAATACCTAAGTGAAGAGCTGAGATGGCTGACGAGTAAGGTTGAGTATTGTAGAAGACGGTAGGTAGTCACTGTACCGTAGGTTTCCAGGATACGTTATCCTGTGGTCACTTCCCAGAGTGTACTGCTCTCTCCTCGAATTGGAGCTGACGAAGAAAACTTTGAGGAGGTGACGCAACAACCAGGATATGGAGAAGGGAAACCCGGGAGTGGTAACTAAGACGGGCCATACTCGTGTTTCGTCCCTAGATGGAGTTGCTCGTGGTGCTGGGTAGGTAGATCAGGACAATCGGTGGAGGGGTTCGTAACACTGGTGACAGGTGTGGTCGAAGCTTGAGCTGGTAACACTGTCTGCCACTTTCCTCCTCCTTTCACTAGTGCCCTCTCTTCCTCCTCTTCCTTCCTTATTTTCCTCCTCCTCCTCCTCTTCCTATATCGGTCTTCAATATACTTTCCTTCTCACAGCTGAGGTCATAGGCTTCCCGTTTCTTCTCAGGGTTTATAACTAATACATTAAGTCTTATTTTTATCGTCACTATTCGTCATCATCACTATTCATTATTATTATTATTGTTGAAACAGTTTATTTAGTCAGAAAGATACAGATCCATAGGTGACATTAAAGACACTATTGATTCCATCTAAAGGCTTATTATGTTATGTGGCATGGCGGGCGTACAGTACATTGTTCATAGCATGGGAGGGGCGGGGGCGGTGTACAGTACATTGTTCATAGCATGGGAGGGGCGGGGGCGGTGTACAGTACATTGTTCATAGCATGGGGCGGGGGGGGGCGGTGTACAGTACATTGTTCATAGCATGGGAGGGGCGGGGGCGGTGTACAGTACATTGTTCATAGCATGGGGGGGGCGGTGTACAGTACATTGTTCATAGCATGGGGGGCGGTGTACAGTACATTGTTCATAGCATGGGGGGGCGGTGTACAGTACATTGTTCATAGCATGGGGGGGGCGGTGTACAGTACATTGTTCATAGCATGGGGGGGCGGTGTACAGTACATTGTTCAGTTTAAGATTTAGAAAAAAAAAGACTCGAGCTCTACAGCCTGATCTTGCTCCCAGTGGTGAGGAACACACACTCGCCCTGGCATGCTGTCCCTGTATTGTTTAGCTGCTGTCTCACTTTATTCTCTACTCTTATTTTTCCCTGAGTGTGAGGCATTGACGGGGTGTGAGGCGTTGACGGGGTGTGAGGCATTGACGGGGTGTGAGGCGTTGACGGGGTGTGAGGCATTGACGGGGTGTGAGGCGTTGACGGGGTGTGAGGCATTGACGGGGTGTGAGGCGTTGACGGGGTGTGAGGCGTTGACGGGGTGTGAGCCGTTGACGGGGTGTGAGGCGTTGACGGGGTGTGAGGCATTGACGGGGTGTGAGGCGTTGACGGGTGTGAGGCATTGACGGGGTGTGAGGCGTTGACGGGGTGTGAGGCGTTGACGGGGTGTGAGGCATTGACGGGGTGTGAGGCGTTGACGGGGTGTGAGGCGTTGACGGGGTGTGAGGCGTTGACGGGGTGTGAGGCGTTGACGGGGTGTGAGGCATTGACGGGGTGTGAGGCATTGACGGGGTGTGAGGCGTTGACGGGTGTGAGGCATTGACGGGGTGTGAGGCGTTGACGGGGTGTGAGGCGTTGACGGGGTGTGAGGCATTGACGGGGTGTGAGGCGTTGACAGGGTGCGTGGAGTTGAAGGGGAAGAGGGCCGTGACATCTATAAACTTGACCGTTGACACCACCACCACCACCACGAGCACTGACCTAATGATGACCGGCCTCCGTGACCCTTGACCCGTGACGTGTTCATCTTGCTCCTTGACACCCATCTAGTGCCTTAACACAACCAAGTGCCTAAGACTGTGTAGCACAAAGTTCACAGTGTGTTATTTAAGTTAATAATTATAATTGAAATTTAATAAAAGTAGAATTCTATTTATCAATACTCAGTCCTTAAGGAAACATTATAGACCGCGACCTCTACTTATTTTCCCTCAATGACCGCCACTAGTTACTGGTGAGGCAGAGTTCAGTCTAATTTATATGGGTTTTATTATCTTGGATCATGTTATAGTTGGGTTATATTAAATCTGATGAAGTGAATTATTTTTTAGATTAATTATATTTGATTGGATTATTAGTATTAATCTTATATTGAGTTGAATTAAGGAGAGGAGTAGTGTGTGTGTCTCGCCTCAGGAGGAACTAGTGAAGGCTGTTGGCTGACCGCTGTTCCTTGGTCTCTTAAGGTTGGAGTAACTATTTATATGTTTAACTGTTCATTACTACCATTTATCACTTTACCAGCCTATCATGCTGTCTGTATGTTCCATGTTGTGTTAATATTTATGACGTTTATTATCCCGTGTTAGGAGGCTCACTGACACTCCTGACCTGTGTAGAGTCTTTGGTTAGGTTAGGTTTCATTGTAGTAATGTATTTCGTGTTAATCTGTGTAATTAATTTATCTAATGGTCAGGTAGTTCCTTACCAGGGTAATTTGTGTCGGAGATGGGCAGCACCAAAACAACTTTATGGAATTGCGTACAAATTTCTTGAGATATTATTTGCATGATACTTTTTTTTTTACTTACCTTTACCTTTATCTTCTTCACCACTGATCGGCTCGCTAGCCGCCCGGGCGATAGGTCACGTCTCTGTCACGCACTGTTGGCAAGTACTGGGCATGCACCGGCTCCTGAATGTACCTGAACCCGCTCCAGTGTTGGTCAAGTCTTCTTTTGAAAGAGCTCACACTCGGTGCCGTCACAACACTCTCTGGTAGATCGTTCCAAGAGTTTACAATCCTCACTCCGAAAAAGTTTGCCCTCACGGTTTTCTGGACTTGCGGCTTCTTTAACCTTGAGCTGTGACCCCTTGTGGGGCGAGCGTCCTCCAGCTCCAGGTCGGGGCACTCGACCGAGTAGTGCCTCTCAGGATAGCTGAGGTGCCAAAGTACTAAACACGAAAATGGAAACGACAATGCACAGAACATAACCTCCAACTTGGCCCATGTTAAATAATCAACTCGGCCCATACATTACTAACTCGGCCCACCTTGCACGCTTCAAACAGTAGCTGACTAGAGGTTCAGGAATGAGTTTCAGATATGTTTTATGCCTCTTTTGGTTCACTGAAATATGAAGTGTGTAAATGAGTGAACACCGAGGGTTGAGTCGGTATGAAGGATGAATTTTATGAGTTTATGTTAGTAGAACTTGATCAATAAACCATGATTCACATTCGTAACTTGTGCTTCTCCAGGTGATTTCTTATAGGGTTTGAAATTATTGCTTCCAGCAATTTGCCTAAATTGATGTTAAACTGATTGGACGGAAGTTAGTGATCTATCTCCCTTCTTGAAAATCGGTATCACATTCGCTATCCTCCAGGATTCTGGTACTACACACATTTTTAATGACATGTTAAACAAATTAGCTAAGGGCATACTAAGCTCTTCCTTACATTCCTTTAATACTCTGGCAAATATCTCAATGGGACCAGGTGATTTATTAGGCTTTAACTTGTCTATTTGCTTACTAACATTGTTACTAGTCACTACTATCTCACTTAATATATTTTCTTCACTATCTCTGTATAGAGTCAGGGCCTCGGGTATCATGTTTAAATTTTTGGTGGTGAAAACTGTTGATAAATACCTGTTCATGTTCAAATTATTGCTCATTTCTCCATCGTTATCAGTTAGCTCGCCGGTATCTCACTGTATTGGTTCAATCTTTTCTCGTGTTTTAGTTTGAAATATTTGAAAGATACATCTGGGTCTAACATTAACAATAAGTTTGCTGTAATGTTTAGTAATGAACATTGGAGACGGCCGTCATCCTCCACAAGCACAGGTAACTTGTGATACTATGCCAAAAATGACGCCATAACAACACCATTGAAAAACAAGATGGCTTTCTTCTCCCTCAGTTCTCCTTGAGGAAGAACAATAAGTACGGTACAGTATATGTACATATACCTGTAGTTCACTTAGAATCCAATTACACTCACCCGAGATAGGCTAAAGACCGTCAGTTGATCGAAAATGTCCAGACTGGTGCCTGCATTATGGCACCTCAGTTACCCAGAGAGATTATAATGCCTGCAACTGCTTAGCTTATACTATAATAAATAATGATTGCCCCTCGTGTAACGAGGATGGGCGGCCCAAGGGCCACCTAGGCGTGAATTTGTTTAAGGTGTAGAAGCTGACGCTAACACAACAACCACCACACTCTGAGTTAACGAGCTGCATGACCCAGTGTCAAGGAATAGTTTAAGAAGACCAGACAACTCGCCAACTGCACTGGCTAACCATTACCCCGGAACACGATCCACAATTCGATAAACATCCAGGTTCCCAATTACTGCTGGGTAGACAGAGGCAAATGGCGTAAAGAAACTTGCCCATAGTTTCACCCTTAATTGAAGTGTACTGTATAGATAGATAGAGCAGTAAAGTAAGATTAGTTTATAGCATTAATGTTGCAAATTTATTATTTTTTGTACTTTTAGCTTTACTTTATAAAGCACCATATTGATCTCACATAGTAGGCAGAGCTTTGAAGTAAAGAGAAATTGTGGAGCAAAAACTGACAAAACCAAGCTTAACAAAACCTACCTACCTTTGTCTTGATGATTTTACATCTTTTCGTGAAGTGCAAACTTAAAACTCTTTATATTGCATTTGTGGTAAATAATGCAGCAATTCTTGTGATTTTACGTCGTACCAAAAGACTAGTGTTTTACTCAAGTCATCATTTAGACCCCAGACTCTCCAGAACTAAAATTAAATAATTTATTACAGAATCTCAACGAAGACTTATGTCAGAAATAGTCAAGGAAACTCCTGAACCAAAAGACGACACGATGCGACGAGTGACTCCAGTGGTCTTCTCGATCACTTTTGTGAGGCAGTAAGTACCATGCAATATAGTTATCTTGTTCACTACAGGTACAGCATAGTACTGTACTATATTATGATTTTGGGGATGTATTGTTGTGTGAGTGTGTTTCGAGAGGCAGGGGAGGGATGGACCCAGTGAAGGTGCCTGTGAGGCCGCCAGTCTGTGCTGCTCATAAGTGCTGTGGTCTATACTATACCCATAATATTTCCCAGTGCCTTACATTATCTTGCGGTCTCCGGGGGGCAGTAACTAACTTGTGTATTGTGCATGACTCCATTATTTAAGAGAAGTGTAAGATATTATTGGTTCCTTCATTAGTGTTTGTGGAACTTTCTCACCTTGTACAGTATCCCTTACGTGTAAACGTCGAATTTGAATCCGATTAAAGATAAAGATTTGACAGCTGCAGTACTGTAGTGTCTTGTCTTCACGTGCTGAAAGTTGTAAGACATGTTATTGTATCATTCTGTAGCTGTTGTAGAAAATAAAAGGAATGCTGTGAAGGTGTGGTGCAGTATAAACATATAGAGAGGAATAGATGTCTTTGGCATAAGAATTTTCTACAGACATAGATTTTTTTGTGCACCTGAGTGTGCGTGTGTAAAAATGTTAGGGCTTCAAGAGTAAGATTTGAATATTAATTATATCATAATTACTGTTACAGTTTTACTCTATGTTGATTTTCATTGAGGATTCAGCCTGAAGGGTGTTCCTCATAGCTTAGTTGTTTTGTGTAAAGATTACCCCAGATGTGTCTATTAAGATTCTGTATCTGTGTACTCTACTGACCTTTTATATAATATTCCCTTCTTTATCTTCTCCCTTCAGTGGTGAGACAAAAGCCAACAGAGAACAACGGATCCAGGGCCACTTAGATATTCCTCTGAGCTCTGTTGGGGAGATGCAGGCATCACAGGTAACTTAGTAACTCTCTTATACAGTACAGTAGATGGTTTTGTTGAAGGATTAACATGTGGTGATTACTGTAGTGTTAAAGGATGAGCCTTATATCCTGTTCTTTATCATACTTGATGGCCTGTAACATCTCACTACTGTATAGTACTCAGGTGTGAGAGACAGACCACCAAGGTAGAGGTTATTATGACCCACCAGGTATTTATTTGCTGTATAATGAAGCCCACAAGATCTCTCGTGTCAGACGAATTAATTGATGTAAAACTCTTGAATACATTTTATATGCTGGACCTGTGATCATAAGAAAAAATGTCATGTAATTTGCCTAAATTTTCCTCACTTAATTACAGGTTGGAACAAGGCTGTGTAAAGCAGATTTCACAAGAGTTTATGCAAGTGATTTGTGTCGAGCTTATTCAACATGTGAACTCATTCTTAAAGAAAATTCTTGCAAACCTCCTCCTATCAAGATTGACACCAGGTTGAGGGAAAGGGTCAGTGGCTAATGTTCCTCTACAGTCGTTAATCCATTCCCTGTATTATCTTACAGAGAGTAGTCCATAAAGTCTCTTTGTTGAGGCTGCACAGTTCCTTCCATCTGCTGATAATGTACACACACACACACACACACATGCTACCCTGCCAGTCTTACATCTGTATATCACCACAATTGCTCATCTCACAGCAATAAAACATAGCAGGTAATCCTGGACGATATAATCTTTCTTACACCAGTCTTCCCACACCATATTATACAGACACCTTTCAAAGCAGGCTGTGCAGATTAGCAGTGCCCAGCAGCCCAGGTGTACCAAGACTAGAGGCCGGACAAGTAATTTTTCATGACTATTTGCCCAGCAGAGAAGCTGATATTTTGAGCTGGGAATTTGTCAGGTGCTGTGTGACCACCACCTCCCAGTACAAGATTAACCAAGGAGGTCTATCAATAGGCCGCTTGTTATCAGTGTACCAGATTTAGTGATTTATGTCGGGTGTAGATAATTTACTTCTACCTTAAACTGCCAACCTGCTTCTTTGTCAGTCGGTGTCAAATTGTTAACATTTTAATGGAAACATGAAGCTGAGAGGCTGTAGACAGGGGTCATGATCTCACATGACAAGGGTTACTGTCACTGACACTTGATCATGATGGGAGTGGTAGTAAGGGCAGATGATCACAGGTACCACCTCCACCTCCCCGTACACCCTGCAGGTTGTGCCCGTATATCCCGTGTTTGATTTTATCTCACTTATGATTCACTTTTTCATTCACTTCTCTGACCCACTGCTCTCACAAATACCTTTATAACTTTTTGTGCATTGGTTCTCTGAGGTTGTTAATACAGGTATGGGACCGTTTATCTGGTGCCCTGGTATCTGGAGCTCTCGGAAAACTGGCTATGTTCTGGAACGAATTATGTAAAATGAGCGCCAAGTAATTCCCTGGCCAAGACGGAAAATTTCCAGCCATTCCCCCACTTGTGAGCTGTATGTTGTGTTATGGTTATTTTTCAACTTATAGTTTTGGGGTAGATATATGTTATTTTCTTAACCTAACCTCTAGAACCCTTCAGATACAAATATTGTACACTGATTAGTCTGTTTTCCTTGCAGAATTTTGGGAGTGTGGAAGGCATGAGCCTGGATGATGTCAAAGTCATGGCAGCAGCAGAGGGCCTCACCTGGCCAGACTTCAACCCATCGGGATCGGAGACGTTAGGTGTTCTGCAGGGGAGGATGGTCTCGTTCTTTAAGGTGGCCCCTTTGTAAATGTTGGTTTTAGCTTCGACTGTAAGACATTCTAAATGTAATTATTTGGCCATAAGTGCATTCTATGACAGTGGCACAAAGCTTATCCCCTTCATTACGGGATGCCACTTTCAATATTTTATTTGACTAATACTAGATGATTTTACTCAGCTCTGAGGGGACCCCATACACAAGGAGATAAGAATTCAACAGATTGTATTCGTTTGATTTAACTCAGGTGTGTTCAAGTGATTATACAGGTATTAGGTTAATTGAATTCAGATATGAAGGGAATGCCAGGTGTAAGGTTTAGAAAGAAGAACATAAACTAAAGAATAATGTATTTAGAAATGGTTTAGTGTGTGTGTGTGTGTGACCATATATAATTCACTGTCGTTATTATCATGTGTTACGGTCCTTTTTTACTTCAGAAAACAGTGCAACAAACTCTACATTTTTGTTGCCTCTACATCTCTCCAAATTGTTTAACTTTGCTTAGAAATTACTTTATTAGTGCTCATACTGTTTACTCAATTAGTCAAACTATTTAGTGATTTGTCTCATTTAGTACTAGTGTTGATGGCAGGTTAACGATCACAAAACCCAGTATAGGATATTAGTCATGAAGGTGGTCGTGTTGGTTCTCTGTTTCATATACTGTACTGTTCGCTATATTTCTGCTTCTAAACCTGTAAGTCGTTTCTCTGCATGAAAGGAATACTTATGGACAGTTTGCTGGTGAATGAAAGAGTGGAATATATAGAAAACAGTTACCTAGTATTGTTGTTGCTTCAATTCATCCATTACACTGAAAATTTGCATTGCAGGAATTGAGTCAGTCCGTGTACGACAAAAACAAGCACCGAACAGCAGGTAATGCTGACACCTTCCCTGAAGACCGAGAAGACGCAGAGGATGTGGAGAGCCTTGAGGTAGCGGTACTGTTTACTCTCTCCTAAGAGTGTCTCTGTGAAACAATATGTTATAACGGATGAAGGAGACAATGGTCATCATTTTTCACAATAAAATGCCTTTTCTCTAGAAACTGTAATTTAACTTGTTCAAAGCATAACGAATGTCTATATTACATAGAAAATGTATATAAGGGTGATTTAAAACATACGGGCACAACGTAATAGACGTTTTAAATATTTTGTATTTATTAAATTATTTCAAAGCTCATAAATTAACATTAATTACTTGAATTTTGACATTGTGAACCCAGATCTTAAACCAGCATGTAAAAGAGTACCTTTGTATGAACTGAAAACCAACATGTTTAAAGCGTGAGGACGGTCTGTGTTGCTGAGAATATATACACTGTACCCTCTTTAATTTGGATTTCAACTTAATTCTTATATTTTTCACAAATTAATTAAACGATATGATTTTGGAATGAATCTGAAATAACAGTGGTTATGAAGTCAATTATTAACATAGGAATATAATATGAAATAGATTAAGATGAATGAATTATAGGAATAGAATATGAATTACAGTATACAGTATTAAGATACCGCATAAAACAATGTTTGGTGTGTAGCCGAGGATGGGTGGGAGGGAGGACAACTCACCACCTCCCGCTCGGCAGCTCGCTATCCCTTATAACAACATTATACAATTTCACAATAATTGCCATATTATTTATGTTTATTTGGTACTGGGTTAATAAAACATAAGAAATAATTAACTTCCCCCCCAAAATCCCACACTCAATCTCCCTAATAATGTTGCCAGCTTACCACTGGGTCTTTCTTGAGCATTTAGTAAATAATATTGTGGCATATTTATCAGAATTTAATCAATATGATTGGAGAGTAGAATGCATCTCCATACACCCTTATTCTCGAAGTGCAAAAGTAGCCAAATCGGGCCATTATGTATCAATTAATTTTAAAATAGAAATTATAAAGTAAAATGTTATAAGACAATGGTTTAGTAATGCTGTTAGTGTGTGTGCTGTGTAAGTGCCTTGTCACGTCACCTCACCTCCTGCCTCGTCAGCTCACCTCGTAGTGTTACATTTATTAATACTGTATTATTTACTTTATTAAAACTGTATGTACAGTTGGGGTCAAAAGTCTTGAACATTTAGCAATATCTCCTCCTTTTAACCTAAGATCTTTGGGTACTTACGTGCCATATACAGTGAGTTCTGCTATAACTCGTGTTTTGACAACGCGAATTGGCTCTAACGCGATTTGTGAATAGAGGAACGATATTTGTATAACGCGAACGCCTGTTTGCTGTAACGCGATTTTTGCTTACTATTTCTCCAATTTTGTGGTATTAACTGTGAATTTGGTAAAGAAGAATATCTCCAAGAAGCGTTCTGGTGATTGCATTCCCGGTGATGATCGTAAAAGAAAGGCTATAACCCTTGAAGAGAAGCTCGATGTTAACAACCTCAAAATCACCCTTCTCCCCCATCAAGTTATACAGTATTCATATTTTTTCAAGGTAAAGTGTAACATTTACTGTATGATTTCATTATTAGATATGAATGTAACATTTATTTAGACTGTGCTAACCTTTGTGTTAGGCTAACTACTAAATTTTTTTCGATTTCGAGTAGTAATCTGCACCTAACCCTATTTTCTCCATAAGCCCTGTTATTTCTATTACGCGAATTTCTATAACACGATGTTTTACAAGAACACAACTATCGCGTTATAGCAGAACTGACTGTACTGTCAACCTGTTCGAGACTTTTGACCGCGACTGTACATTTAAAAAATCAATAAATTTTGCACAGTAATTATAAATAGATTGTTTTGTGGCAGCCAAGGCATGGCCAGGCGCAAAAACTGAACAGAAATCTAACATATAATTTCACACAAACATTCCAAAATTGTCGAAGAATGTCAGGATATTCCAAACTCGGTTAATTTGATTTTTGGGTAATTCAAGTGACCCAGAGCCCCTATTTTGTTGAATTAATGAGGGTACAGTGTAGTAGGAAAATGCTTGAGAGCATGAAAAAGAAAGGTGGCAGTGTTGTTACTGTACCTGTGTTACATTTTCTATTACAATATATTAAGAGTTTCATGAAACTTAGCAACATTTTTCCAGCCATTAGAAGAAGTCGTCCCAGTGGAGAAGATTTTGGTGGTGAGCCACGGAGCGGCTCTCAAACAGCTCTATGTTCACCTCCATAAGACTCTTGGCTGTCAGCTCCCGGGCGATCCTGATATAATAAACAGAATCTCTCCGAATACTGGAATTACAGAGTACATAGTAAGGTAAGAGTTTAGAGTACGTACTGTCGAGGACTCCCTCTACTACCGTACATTACCGGGGTTCTCGGGGATGCTGTCCGTAGTGTTCACTAGAAGGCTGCTACTGTCCCTAGAGCTCTTCTCTCAGGAATTAATGTTTTTAACTACTTAAGTACAGTACATTACATGAAGGACCTGAGGTTAATAACTTTGATATAGTATAGGTAACTGTTCCCCTTCTCACCACCCTAGGAAGACACTATTTTGTTTTGGTTTGTTTTTGCATCTATGTACAGTAATATTAAAGTAAAGGGCTTTTCTGCCTGGGAAAACGTAAAGTAATGTGTTTAAACGGTGAGGTTAGTCGATACTTAGAGTAAAACACATAAAAACGTACGGTAGTTGACATACCTATGCTAACCTCTGCTGACTTATCCTGACTAGACCTTTCCTCACTGCATTACCTTAACCTTTCATGCTCAATCCTGAACAGCAATTTGAACAGACTTTGCATCATGACCTCATTTGCCAAAATACATGATAATAGATTGGGCATTTTCAGAGCGATTAAGTGAAAGTGAAAACTGACATACTTAAATGGTAACAGTAATCAATTATGAGTAGATTTGTAATAAAGAAATATGTTTACAATATATTAATATAAAAAAGAAGCAGGTTGGTTAGGTTAATTTTGCCCACACTGAGTTTTTGTTTCTGTAACATTACAATACTATATACAGTAAAGACTCAATACAGTACTGTATTATAAAATAACTTTCATGTTTCCTTCACAGGTTTAGCCCAAAGAAATATGGTCTACACTGTGTGCGAATTCACGACGGGGACCACCTCCAGGATCTTTAATGAAGGTCATGCTATAGACACCAAGCAACGGTATTCAAAGATCGAGGCGTGTGACATTGTGGCTTTGGGAGTCGTTATCAGTGTGTTCAGTATTCTGGGCTGGGTTGTGGCGCCTCTCAATTCCAATATTCAGAAAGAGAGAGAGTGTTGTCAGTCATCTTGGCTCCTTCCTATTTATTGATTAAAATATAAAGCTTCTGCAGGGATAAGTGTATATAAGCTAATATTAGTTGAATGTAGAAATAGAGGACTTATTAAGGTGAGTTTACACGGGACAATTTTTATTATTAGAGAACCCAAAATGATTACAGTACTTTACTTTATTTTAGGACATGCGAGAAACAGGAAACTAAAACTCAGTAGGAATAAAGTCTAATCATATCATTGTGAAGGTAAATATTCTTCACAATGATCAGACTTTATTTCTACTGAGTTTTAGGTTCATGTTTGTCCTAAAATACTGTATATAATCATTTAAGGTTCTAGAATAAAATAAGTCACCCTTTTTAATCAGAGTCTTCAATTGATTATACAGTATTTGTTTCTGGTTTATCGGTACGTATTTTTTCCTGTTAAAGACCACACTACTGATAGTGTAGTCATAACTGTACTTGTGAAATTTATTGGTACTGTACTGAAGGTTGTAATGCATCACCTGTGTACTGGGCCATACCGGTTCCTTCTGAACCATGAATCATAGTTGTTCATTGTTACCATATCACAGCAAGTTTTTAGTGTATATGAATACTTAAAATGGTAAAGAAAACATTTTACCCTCAGACATTCAATATAATTTTCTCCATAACTTTGAGTTTTTGTTTCATTAATAAGTCAACAATATTCTATTTAAAAATGGCTTCCCCGTTGTCAAATTTTTTAAATTCAATTTCATATATCTCTACAGTAACTTCTGTCACTTGGAATCTTCGATCCCTGGAACTCTCCAATAGCCAGGATTTTTTTTTTTTTTTTTTTTTTTTCATTCTGGTTAAAGTCTCGATTCCAGGCATGGGAACAAATTTCCAAGGGATTCTATCATGCCTTTGACACAGCGACATGTGCCAGGCGTGTGGGTGAGTAGGCTTAGAGTGCTCATGAGCTACGATTGGTCACTACTGTAGTGCCTGCATGGGATGCCTATGATTGTCTGTTGTATCTCGCAGCCTATCTCTCAAATTCTTGTATCATGACACTCATAGTTCATCGTCTGCTGCCTTTGTGCAAGCTTGTTACCTCACTCACTGCTGTTTTCACATATGATCTGTATTGTGCAGTACTGTACCAGCATATAATCCAGCAAGAATATCATTAAAGCAGTGTTAAAATGTAAAAAGTAATTACAGTTACATAAACTGTACTGTACATTCAGTAAGTGTGAAAGTACTAAATGTACAGTACTGTAGATAGCAGAGTGGACAGTGTATGCCTACTGTACACTTGTGTGTAGAGGGTGTATGTACAGTATACAGTGTGTGTACAATCCCACCTTCGGGGAGGGAGAGGAGAGTGACAGTTAGCAACACATGGTACAGGACAGAGGCAAGCCTACTGCATCATCTTATCACCATTTGGCCTGCTGCATCACAACAGCATCTGCTAGTGAGTACAGTGGTATATTATGTTTATTTACAATATATATTGTATGTGTACAGTGGTGTTTGCATAAATAAATAAAGTTCTGTGTCTGTCCTTGTGAAATGTGAGGACAGTACCCAGAAAAATTCTGGGAGATGAAAAAATGCATCTCCATACCCAGAAATCTCTCAATCCCAGAACTGCTCTGCCCCAATTAATCCGGCTGACGGGGATAATCACTATATTACTGTATACGAATACAGGAAACCCTCAATTTATTCAGTGGTTAAGTTAATGGACTACATCGTACAAGATGTATCTAACAGAGAGGGTAAAGTAAAGTACATAAGAAAATAGTGTACTATACCGTGGGTCTATGGGAAATACAGGCTTAGGTTCCAGTTTGTTGCTAGTACCCCGTGATTGACTACAGGAAAATACCTCTGGCCAATAGGAAATATGGGGTTAGGTCCCAGGCTATTGCTAGTACCCAGTGATTGGCTACAAGGAAGGTGAATCCAACTGTTAGTTGGCAAGTGCAACTTAAATGTAACCATGGGATAAGTAGTCAATGGGGGTCCAGGTTTTGGGACCCAACAAAAAAGCTGTTGCTCAGACTGACATTTATATAACCTAAAACTATTAAGGCAACATATTAGTGCCTGTGAGAAATTTTCTAGGGTAGGGCTGAGTGAAAACCAGAGGGCTAAGCCATAACAAAAATGCTGCTGATAGAAGGGAGGGGCAGTGTGGACACGAGGTGAGGGATTTAACAAAGTGAGGTAAAATAGACCCGACAAAGGCATTAACTCCATTATGATTTTGTTTAACTATGAACTTAAAAAGTTAGAATCCCAGATGTGTCTCACTGTACAGTACTAATGACTTACAGAAGAAGATCAACTGTACTGTTTTTTGTTACTTGTACAGTATAGTGTACTTATTTTCAATGCAAATTTTTCCATAAAATTACCAGTTGTAAGAAAGACTGTGTGTAAATACTCTTTATTTAATATAATCATACAAACAGTTAGCTAAACTCCTTAATTATTCTTTACTTTACTTAATTACAATTGAATCACATGGCGCCATCATAAGTTTGTTGTGTGTACTGTACTGGTTCACTTGACCCAGTACACACGTGGCTTAACTTGACCTCCAAGAGGCAGTATCAAATGAATATATTCTATCTTTGGCTGACTTAAAATATTGAATTTACATATAAAATCAGATGTAAAATTGGAAGACCTCTTAAGAACTATAATTCTGTACATCGCTTGCTCTTATACCCAGTACAGTGGCTGGCTGGAGCATTGTGCGAGATGTGGCAACTCTGTCTTTGTTTACATTATATTAAAACTCCCAGAATGGCCCTAAGGAACCTCACAATAGTAGACAGACTAAGGATGCTAGATAAACATTCCACAGAGTTGCCACATCTCATAAAATGTATCAGCCACTTCACTAGGGACTATAAGTGCAGGCGACTTAAGTTTTTAGTTCTATAATCAATGACTATCAAAGGAGCTAATTATGTATTTTTGGTTATAAAGTTAGCATTATTTTGAAAGTCAGATTTATATATGTATATAACAGTACAGTATTTGGTTCACTAGGTTGTCATAATTTATATATTATTTAACTGATTATAATGTGACCTGACCTGACATACCATACCTAACCATAGAAAAGTAAGGCACATTTATTCATGATCGCTACAAATCTATGGCAGTTGTGTATCCAGCCCTCACCTCAATAGTAATCAGGCACAGGTGCACAGACAATCCTGCAGAAATCCTGATACCTGATGACACCATTTGGAGAGATGTTGGCCTCACGGAAGATTTGCTCCACTGGAAGGAAAGAAAGAAAAAATATATAAAAACAGTATGACATTTTTTATAACTTACTCAAGTAGAACACGTTATCTCCCTACTCCCAGGAGATACGGTTCACAATAAGACTATAAAGAACGTCATCTATATCCATCTTATATTGTTAGGTCTCGTTTTTACTCTTATGTTTGGTCTCCGTTTATACATGCACACTTACCGGCAGTGTTAATAAGTTCCTATGTGTATCAGCCAACAGGTGGAAAACAGAAAGGTACCCAAAGAAAAACATCACATCCTCTGGCACAGTACAAGATGGTGATGTTTGGGGGTACTACTTCAAGGGTTCCAACTGTATCTGATGTATTACCGGGTTTCTTTTAAAATAAGGTACATACCCTCAAATCTCAATTAATATAGTAGGGTACAATATGTTTATGAAGCTGATTATACAATATGAAAGATATAATACGTGACTGAATTATGTCACGTTGGTTATATTTCTCCAGGTACCTTCAGAGATACAAGGCAAACAAAGACATGTAATAAACTCAACCACTGGACTGGGAGCTTGGCTATGACACTGGTTAATAAGATTAGGAGCTGTATACTGTACAAGGTGATGCATCAGACAGTGTTACCTGACCTCCCTGGGGTGCTTAAATAGAGGAATTTTATAGGTTTCTGGTCTGGTCTACTCATCTTGGTTATAAAATGGATTTCATGATTCAGTTTTCCATATCTGTTCATTTTATAATATTCCATCTTTGTCTTCCATTTATCACTAGTATACTTGCAAGCAACTCTTCCAAAAATTAATAAGTGTTCCTTTCTTTCCATGTACTGTATTATTATGCTTCAAATACCTCTATGGCAGCCAACCCCAGTATGGCATTCTTTCTAACACTCGACAACATACTTTCTTCATATAGTGTACTGTATGTCACTGAGGTCTAATAAAATAAAACATGTATAATATAAATCAAGTATTAAATCATCCAAGGCACTGGCACAATGTTCACAGGGCCACACCAAATACTGTTTACAAGAGGCAGTTAAAAGGGTATGATAGGGGTTAGGATCCTCTCAAAGTCAAGGATGACAAACAGGATCCTTCATGACTTAGTTACATGCTAAACTTTGTATGATGACAAAGTACGTTACCTTCCTTGTGGCTGAGACATTCACCCCACTGTAGGAGTATGTGTCGAAGATCTCGCGCAGGTATGGATCCAGTCTTCTTAGGGTCGTGACCTCTGAAGGCAGCCAAGATTTCCTCGGGTATCTTCTCCACCTGACTGTGTTTGTGCATCACATCCAGGAAGTCGGGGAAACTCATCTTACCACCTGTGTTATGTAAGGATAATGACCAGTGCTATAAGGCTTCTATGTACAGGTAACTTCATCTTAATAAAGCTTGGATAAAGTCAAGGAAAACACACTATTATCCTCATACCATCAGAGGAGAAGAGTATTACAACACAACAATAAATATAAAAGAATATGTTAAGCTATCATGGATAAATAATAACTAAGAATAGGTATAAGGAAGAAATTAGTGAAAACACAATAAATCAAGACCTGTATGAGGAAACCAATGATGGTCATGGGATAACACCCTTCTCACGTGTGCCTGTACCTGTACTTGAAACAAACACTAAAAACTAGTACAAATCAAAGGAAAATTTAAACATAGAAGAAGATACTGTCATAGAATATTAAGTTTTTAATTCAAACTAAGAAGAACAAACATTACATGATAATAATCCTCTTACCTTTGTCCTTAAAATATTTCTTGAGTTCAGAGATGGTTGGACTCATGCCCAGGGAACGCATGATTACTGTCAACTGGTCCAGGGTGCGGATCTGTCCATTGCGAGCATACAAGGAGAAACACTCCCTGAATTCTGTATGAAGATAAACCACCTGTTACCTATTGTGTTTGGATATGAATTTATTAATGTTGGGGTTTGTTCACACTTTTGGGCAGGAAATATTTTTAAATTTCACTTCATATTTACTTAACTTTCTGTAGTCACCTGCTAAGATATTAACAGCTCTGAACACTAACTACTGGTAACTTTTCCTTGACTAATACTATAGCATCATCCTCAAACAGCAGTCACACTGGATAACTCCCGTGTTTATGTTGACAAAAAACTAAAGGTCTCGGGTCTGTGAGGAGAAATGAAATAAGGCAAATTAACTAGTGGGGCTTATATGTCGATCATAAGGTTCTTCAACGGCGTGGGGCTCCCTTAAGACACTGTTACTATGTTTGGCTGTACACCTCCTCGTCAGGACACTGTAATGTGGTGTCTGACTCAAATTTTCTAAAACTCTGGTTGTAAACACGACCCTGGTCAATAGAAGAGGGTCATTAAAACTGTGAATAATTGTCTTAGATAAATATATTGAAAGATATAGATACGATAGATATTTATTCAGTAATTTTTTTCTGTATAATTTAACTGGCTGTCTCATCAACTACTGCATTACCTAAGATCAAGCAAACTGATTTACTGTACACATTATTCAGGTACAGTATATAGAAAAAAACAATCCGGATCACATGAAGATTAGCCCCCAGATTATATCACCAAGCTAACCTAACTTATTTAACCTGACGATTAAATACCCTTATGCTTCCTGGGGGAGTCGGGTTAGGTTAGCATTGGGCTTTTAATCATAAAGTGAAATACATTAGGTAATTAATGAACTGAAATAATTTGGGGCTAATCTTCATATGATCCCATTATTCATGACTATACACACCTACATAACATTAATGAAATATATTATTTACTACCCCAATATTCTGCTAATTACAGGTGACCTACACACACAATATGCATCAGTTAAGATTTTAATTATATTTAACTACGTGAACCACATTTAATTCTTTATGTATGGATAATATGTCATAATTAATTTATATATGACGAATTAAGATATAAATTATATTAGTAAGAAATATTGTTACTCCCCGAGTCATGGCGTCAGGCAGGTGTCACTACTTCCTCTCTCACTTGTCAACAACACAATGCTCACCATCAATGTCCTGTTCCTTGAAGTGCCGGGCCTGTAGGTGAGGGAAATTGCATTAATATTATCATATTATAGCTTCAATATCGATAAATAATCAATAACAAGAGCAGGAGGTGAGGCTCGTCTTACCATCCTGACACAGGTAGATAACAACACTGACGTCATCAGGTGAAGGTGAGTCTCCACCAATCACGGCGCCGCCATCTGTTGCCTCGCTGAGTCACAATGGCGCTGGGTTTAAAGGCCAGTTTGTTTTGTTATGACTAAGATAATCATTATTTGTTCTGTATAATAAACACTTTTGACCAGTCCCGTAGGTGTGCGGCAGCTAGGGTCCTCTCTATTATAAAGGCCGACTGTCATTTCGTGACGTCATCTTGTGTGTAAGGAGATTTTAATAAGGTGCCATGACGTCATGTACCTGGAGCTAGGCCTGGTCAGGTGTCCCCAGCCCCATACAGTGCGTGTTGCTGCTGTGCTCCTAAATTTTGTTTCATTATGGCATCCTGCTCGTGCACCCAGAGGGACAGGAGAGATTCTCTAACATTCCAGCGGTAAGTGTTTAAGTTATAATTCATTACATCAATCAGAAGTGGATTATATAGGGAAAATGGCTCGTCATGGTATTTAAATGACAAATTTACAATTTCAGCCACAACTATTGTTCGACCACATTTTTTTCCCATGGTATTTGGTATGAGTTGTTCGAATTTGACATTTATTTCCGTCGGAAATGAACCGTTTTGGACTTATCACCCCATACAACCTGACCTAACCACTCAGAGAAACTTACCTAACTTCCTAGCCGTTCCCTCTATATCAAACAGAAAATACTTATTTTGAAATCTGGTACCAATGAAAGTAACTTTGTTGAAGCATCATGGTGTAATTTTACGTTTTTTGTGGACGTGAGAGTACTGTACTGTACTGTACTCTACGGTACTCTACGGCTCAGACTGAACCTGTCACCCGGCTGTCATCAGTCTCACCACACGCGGTGACTGCAGATTTACGTTAATTTCTTGAGTGAATTTTCTTTCGGTTAATATCAATTTACGACGGAAGTGGTATAAGAAAAAGTTTTCTCATGACAAGATATTATTATTAATGGTAAACAGAAAATTGCTGTAACCGAGTTGTGGCTGAAACTGTAATAATACCGTTTAATGTTTCAGGCTGTCCTTGCTCCCTGTATTA
Organism: Homarus gammarus; assembly: GCA_958450375.1. Taxonomy (NCBI): domain Eukaryota; kingdom Metazoa; phylum Arthropoda; class Malacostraca; order Decapoda; family Nephropidae; genus Homarus; species Homarus gammarus. The sequence goes on along the minus strand of CAUDMG010001764.1, from coordinate 157,136 downwards.
TGGGTATCTGAAGGGAGAAAGGAAGGCAGGACCTGACATCAGTTTATTCAAAATAGGGTCTACCGACTACCGTGCGTATTGTTATCGACCAAACATTCTTTTTTTACTTATCAACCATTCTCATTTTATTTCCTTCCTGTTTCCTATTCAAGTTGTTTATTCCCTTTCTTCGTTTATTGGTGGTTTCCCTCGCCGCGTTCTGCAGTTATCCTCACGATGCATTCAATCAAGGACTCACCTGAAGATCAGCCCCCGCCAGCTTATTTCATCTGATGATTAAACGCTGTAACGCAACTTGAGGGCAGGAGTTAGATTAGCGTTAGGATAGATTAGATTAATATTAAGTTAGGTTTAGATTAGCGTTAAGTTAGGTTTTTTAGTTTATGAATAGATTAGTGTTAGGTTAGCTGCTAATTTTAGTCTTTATATAATACTTCCTTTGGCTCTTATATAGTGAAACCGTCTTATAACGGACCTTGATCTAACGGACTAACCTCTCACTTACCGTTACATAGAGGTTGTACTGTACTGTATGTTCAAGTCCCCCTTCAGTCTTCTATTTACACTGAAGAGAGCGGAGTAAGCGCGTGCCTAACCTTGATTGATGTTTGTATGAGACATTTAAAGTTGCACAGTATTTTACCTTTTACCAGAAGAAATATTTCCGAGAACTTTCGTATTATTAGCTGGGTGGCGTGGTGTGGGTGGCGTGGTGTGGGTGGCATGGCCTGGGTGGCGTGGTGTGGGTGGCATGACCTGGGTGGCGTGGTGTGGGTGGCATGGCCTGGGTGGCGTGGTGTGGGTGGCATGGCCTGGGTGGCCCTAGGGTGTGCCAGGTGTTGAGGCCACATCGTCTTTGTGGGTCGTCTGTGGAGAAGATGAATTCCCTGCTCATTTTCCGGTCCACTCCACCCTAAAGACTCCGAGATGCAGGCAGGGACGGTGTGTGGTAATGATGAGGAGGAGGAGGGAAGGAAGGAAGGAAGGTGTTTTGGTAATGACGAGGAGGGAGGGGGAGGGAGGGAAGGAAGAAGGGTGTTTTGGTAATGACGAGGAGGAGGGAAGGAGGCCGTGTGGTCATGATGAGAGAGGAAGGAAGGGGGGTGTGGTAATGATGAGGAGGAGGAGGGAAGGAAGGAAGGAAGGTGTTTTGGTAATGACGAGGAGGGAGGGGGAGGGAGGGAAGGAAGAAGGGTGTTTTGGTAATGACGAGGAGGAGGGAAGGAGGCCGTGTGGTCATGATGAGAGAGGAAGGAAGGGGGGTGTGGTAATGATGAGGAGGAGGAGGGAAGGAAGGAAGGAAGGTGTTTTGGTAATGACGAGGAGGGAGGGGGAGGGAGGGAAGGGGGGTGTGGTAATGGCGAGGAGGGGGAAGGGTTGGAAAAAAGTGTTATAATTGATTAATGATAAGACACTACTGTATATTAAATCATGCCATAAATGCCATTAATATTTACAACAACAACAAAAAACACGAAAAATGACCAATATATATAAAGACCCACACCAAGTTATGCCCTTATAGTACAGTGCTGTATATAAGACAAAACACCAAATAATACTTTAATTTAATTTAAAAACACCAAGAATTACAATTTTGATAGGAAGAATTACTTGTTTAGTTTTAAGTCCGGCCTTACTTTGATGAAAATAAATTGACAGCTGCTCATACAGTATAACAGTGAACAGTAAATAATTATATTGTACAGGACTGTAAAATTTGTCTGAATTCAAAATAATTTTGTTTATTTTGTTAATTAAAATAACTGGCAATATTCCTGATAATTTCATAAATCAAGGGGCAGGCATATTATTTCTACAGCATTGTACTGGACTGCCAATTTTGTCTTAATTCATAATATTGTACATACAGTACCGCTACACCAGTCTTCACTCTGCCAATATTCACAAATACAAATATTTTATTCTTATACCACTTTCTCACTATACAAAACCCTTAAGGTAATTACTGTGTTTATACTTCACTCAATTCTTATGTGATAGGCTCTAAATTACAGTAGTTAGGTACAGTTAGGTCCTAATTTACAGTCGTAAGGTGTGGTTCTTTTTGTTTTGCATTTGTGAACTGATTTCATTTGTTTTAGGAATACACTTGGGGTTTTCTTGTAGTTGTAGTATTACTGTTACTAAATGATAACCGGAATGTACAGTACAAGCTGCTAGTGGAGTTTGAGGAATCTATTTGTCAGGTTACTAAAACTTAACCCGCCATACGGAATTGCGCTTCGGACTTGCTGCCTGGAGGAGTGTTTAAAGAAATGGCCGTGTGTGGTACTAGGAGCATTACCTATTCGTATATACTATTACGTGCATGAGGGTTAGGAGTACATATATTGCTGTTTTTACGAGGTTTCTAAAATATATATAAAATTTAAAAGTTAGGTCCAAAAAGAAGAAAATTATACTTCCATGCTGTGAAAAACGATTATTATCACAATCACTCGCATTCAAGAGAAGGTTTCAATGCCCAAGTCGTGAGGGTAAGCGTGCCAACCATCACCCACACACACACACCAGTCAACTAGTGTGGCGGAAACTAACTTAACCCTTTCAGTCCAGGATGGTGGTGGGTCACGCGTCCTCACAAGTGTACACCTGTCGCTGACTTTATTAATTAACCCACCGCCTTTCAATCTTTTAGTCTCAGGTAACCTTTCATTTTGTCACGTCTGATTCCTTGTGTGTGTGAGTGTGAGTGAGGGAGTATTTGCATCATTCGTGACTAGGATTATTCACAGTTACTTAATTTTGTTCGTATTAATGTTATGTGGGTGTATGAATGTATTCCCTAATGTATCTCTCTCTCTCTCTCTCTCTCTCTCTCTCTCTCTCTCTCTCTCTCTACATCTCCCTGCCTCCCTCCCCTCTCTCTCTCTCTCTCTCCTCCAAGCTCGGTAGACGGACTCCGGTAAACAACCTGTAAATATTCACTCTACTCACTAACTCTTCTAAAAGGTATAAATCGAGCGACAATATTTTTCCATTATTCTTATTAAATATTCCAGTGGTGAAGTACTGTACACATCAATATATTTGAGAAACCTTCCATTTTCACCACATTAAAGATATTGTACAGGCGCGTTAGTATACGATTATGTGAAGATCAGACACCCCCCCAGTTTATTTCACCTGAAGATTAGACACCCCACCACCACCACACCCTACCACACCTACCACCACCACACCACCACCACACCTACCACAACACCACCGGCCTCCACCTCGCACATTTTTCTGACATACAGCAACAAGGAGAGCAATATTTCTCCAGGGGCTGAGACGCCATATTTAAGGTGACAACACAGGTGGTGCCTCACTCTGCCCGCCTCAGGGGAAATTGTGAGTGTTGCCAGGTGAGTGTGGGGGAGAGGTAAGTGTGTGTGGGGGGGTGAGTGTGTGTGTGGGGGGAGGGGGAAGGTGAGTGTGGGGGAGAGGTGAGTGAGTGTAGGGGAGAGGTGAGTGTGTGTGTGTGGGGGGAGGGGGGAGGTGAGTGTGGGGGAGAGGTGAGTGTGTGTGTTTGAGGGAGATGAGATTGTTGCCAGGTGTGTGTGGGAGAGAGGAGAGTGTTGCCAGGTGTGTGTCTGTGTGTGGGGGGGGGGGGGGGTGAAGTCTTTGATCTCGCCAAATATAATTTACATGCCAGCGAAATGTACGCGGGTGAAGGAGGGAGGGAGGAGAGGAAAGGGGAAGAAGAGAAGACGGAGGAGAGGAAGAGGAAAACAGGGTGAGAGGCAGCGAGATGGAATTGACGAGAGTAACCTTCCCATCACTCTCCCCCACCCCTCCCATTTCTCCCCCACCCCTCCCATTTCTCCCCATCCCCTCCAATCACTCCCCCATCCCTCCCCCATTCCTCCCATCACTCCCCCATCATGACACAGCACGTAGGACCGTGTCTTTCCCCCAAATAGGCTAATTTGTCTCCCCTTCCTCCCCTAATCAAACTTATTCTCTCCCCTGTTACGCCCTACCAGACTCCTCTCTCTCTCTCTCCTTACCCCACTTCCTCCAGCTTTCTCCCTCCTCCTCTTCCCTCACTATCTCTCTCTCCTCCCTCCTTACCTTACTTCATCTCTTCCTCCTTTCTCCCCCTCTCCTCCCTTCTTTCACACCTCACCATTTTTATTAACATCGCTCTAGTGTCTCCCCTCCTCATCTTCTTTGACTCATCTTCTCTTCCTTCTTCTCTTCCCCTTCGTGTTCTTCCCCCCTTCTTCTTTTTTTCTCCTTCCTCCTCCTCCTCTTTCTCCTCCTCCCTCTTCTTTCTCCCCCTCCCTCCTCTTCATCTTTTCCCTCTTCTTCTTCCTCGTTAGTCTTGAGAGAAGGTGATAATGGTGAACGGAAGAGAGACATTATATATTCTGGTGTTGTCATTCAATTATCTTCATCCACTCAGTATACAATGACGTTCCTCTCACTCTCCCCTCTCACTCCCCTCTCTCACTCTCTCCCTCTGTTGGGTCCCCCCCTTCTCTCTCTCTCTCCCTCCTTACCAAATCTTTCATGTTTTCTCGTTTCTCTCTTACACTAGATGATGGTGGTGGTGAGGGTGGTGGGTAATGGTGGTGGTGATGGCAGGTTGTGTGTAGACTGAGGTGTGTGTGTGTGTGTTTGCTCTTTGATTCCCGCCTACACTGCTGCATAATGATGAAACAACGCTGGACGACTGGTAACCACCTCGTTACAGAATCCAACTTTACTAACCATACATGTTAGTACAGGAGGAAATCTTAATTGGGAGTGTCACAGTGGGTAGCACCTTCCCCCGTGTGTTCTGGGGTGGGACTTGAACCCAGGATACAATACTGAGAGGTACTGTACCACCAACACCCATAAACATTTCTCATACGGATATGCATTGCATGACTCAGATATATTTTAGGTTATTATGAGTAATTTATCATAATATAAAAGCCATTAACTCAGTCTATTAACATTAACAATTCCACTGCAGAACTGCGCCTGTCGCCAGATAAGCGTCAGGCCCAAATGCTTGTAAACAAGCTGACGTGTTAGACAAGCTCATCTTAATTCTGGACAAATATTATGTTATTAGTGATGGGAAAATAGCAGTGACTTGTTTTATGGGCATTAGGCCTCATTTGTTGGCCCGGTGTAGCAGTTAAAAGTGAAGTCTAGGTAAAAATGAAGTGTTTGCCCAACATATCGTACGGCACTCACGGCAGAACGCTCTGAGAATCCGTGGTGAGCAGAGCTGGTGAGTGGCGACTGATAGTAGCATTATCTACTTTTCGGGAAAGTAGATAACCAACTTTCCCGGAAAGTAGATATTTCCCATTTTCTATGATACAAATTTCCCGTTTTCTATGATAATCTACTTTGCAAAATTAGTTAATATTTCCCTAAAAATCGATAATTTACTCCCCAGAAAAGTCGATAATCTACTTTCCCGAAAAGTAGAAAAAAAATCTACTTTTCGGGAAAGTAGATAACCAACTTTCCCGGAAAGTAGATATTTCCCATTTTCTATGATGCAAATTTCCCGTTTTCTATGATAATCTACTTTGCAAAATTAGTTAATATTTCCCCAAAAATCGATAATTTACTCCCCAGAAAAGTCGATAATCTACTTTCCCGAAAAGTAGAAAAAAAATCTACTTTTCGGGAAAGTAGATAACCAACTTTCCCGGAAAGTAGATATTTCCCATTTTCTATGATACAAATTTCCCGTTTTCTATGATAATCTACTTCGCAAAATTAGGTAATATTTCCCCAAAAGTCGATAATGTACTTTCCCTTGGCCTCTTAGGGTTTAAATCACAAATTCAACTTCTCTCTGTATTCCAGGTCCAAGGAATAGATCCCACCAAAATCATCACCTCATTACTATGGGGTATATTGAAATACATGCAGTAGTTTTAATTACAGAATTTATTAACAAACAAACAATAAAACAAATATATCAGTTATGTACAAAATAAACAAATACAAATTTAATCTGATCAAATAAATGACTCAACCGAGTGACAAAATAATGAACATAAAATATATAAACTTATTTTTTAACAAATAACAGTTACTGCAGTATGTGATCTACAGAGCTGGAGCTGCTGTCGTATGCAGTCTACAGAGCTGGTGTTACTGCAGTATGTGGTCTACAGAGCTGGTGTTACTGCAGTATGTGGTCTACAGAGCTGGTGCTACTGTCGTATGCAGTCTACAGAGCTGGTGCTACTGTAGTATGTAGTCTACAGACCTGGTGTTACTGCAGTATGTGATCTACAGAGCTGGTGTTACTGTCGTATGTAGTCTACAGAGCTGGTGTTACTGTCGTATGTAGTCTACAGAGCTGGTGCTACTGTCGTATGTAGTCTACAGAGCTGGTGCTACTGTAGTATGTTGTCTACAGAGCTGGTGCTACTGTCGTATGCAGTCTACAGAGCTGGTGTTACTGCAGTATGTTATCTTTTGGTGTTGTCTGGTGGTGGTGATGTATACCCTCTGTCATCTGGTGGTGGTGGCGGTAATGTAGCCTCAGTCATCTGGTGGTGGTGGTGGTAATGTAGCCTCAGTCACCTGGTGGTGGTGGCGGTAATGTAGCCTCAGTCATCTGGTGGTGGTGGTGGTAATGTAGCCTCAGTCATCTGGTGGTGGTGGCGGTAATGTAGCCTCAGTCATCTGGTGGTGGTGGTAATGTAGCCTCAGTCATCTGGTGGTGGTGGTAATGTAGCCTCAGTCATCTGGTGGTGGTGGTAATGTAGCCTCAGTCATCTGGTGGTGGTGGTGGTGGTAATGTAGCCTCAGTCACCTGGTGGTGGTGGCGGTAATGTAGCCTCAGTCATCTGGTGGTGGTGGTGGTAATGTAGCCTCAGTCATCTGGTGGTGGTGGTAATGTAGCCTCAGTCATCTGGTGGTGGTGGTAATGTAGCCTCAGTCATCTGGTGGTGGTGGTGGTAATGTAGCCTCAGTCATCTGGTGGTGGTGGCGGTAATGTAGCCTCAGTCATCTGGTGGTGGTGGTGGTAATGTAGCCTCAGTCATCTGGTGGTGGTGGTGGTGGTAATGTAGCCTCAGTCATCTGGTGGTGGTGGTGGTAATGTAGCCTCAGTCATCTGGTGGTGGTGGTAATGTAGCCTCAGTCATCTGGTGGTGGTGGTAATGTAGCCTCAGTCATCTGGTGGTGGTGGTAATGTAGCCTCAGTCATCTGGTGGTGGTTGTTCCTGCTGATTAGTAATAGGCAGATGATTAATATACATACTGTATAGAGATATATAGGCAGAGATAAATATGTATACAGATAAGTAGATTGATAAATATGTATTAATAAATAATGAAAGTTTCAATTGTATTATCTGTTGTAGTTACGGTGTTGTATATCAAGACCTAAGTCAATACAGCATCTCCCTGGCCCGTCCATCAGGGCAGATTAACTGTACTCGTGGCTGAGGCTAATATATTCTGACCAACCTTTTCTCGTGATATCTACAGTATTTTTAGGCCCGAGTGGGCAGTTTTTCAGATGGTGATGCCGTGTGAAGGCGAACAAATGACGTAGGAAACATACTTAAAGAACATTCATTTTCACTGTGTTGAGTGTCTGAGTGAATGTCCGAACTCAAAGTACATATCTCCTTCGTCATAATGTCTTCAGTGTCTGGCCTCGGGTGCCTGAATCACCATATATATTACGGTCTTCCAAACATCAAAGCGGCCCAAGGTAAACAAGATATAAATACAAAGGCAATGACGACAAAACAACTCAATTATATTCAATCATTATCTTCCCAAACTACTTTTTATATATACGATACGACACCAGTTTTCATCTTTAGGTATAATTCAACGATAGATAATTACCCATTGGTGTTTTGATTAGGAAGATAATGACGTGATCTCAAACAAGTCAACTAAGCGGTGGCGGGGCGTCTTCTGGGCTGGGTGGGAGAGGCGGGCGGGGGACATACGGAGAGTGTGGGGATAATGGGGAGAAGCGTGGGGGAAAGTTTGGTGGGAAATTATAATATCAAAGGTAAGGTCTTGTCTTTCCCTCTGCCTGTGTTGGTGATGATGCTCCTGGCGTTCCTTGAGGTACACACACACACACACACACACACACAAGACATACACACACTCATGAATTAGATGAGAGAGTGAGAGGTGAGACAAGGTACACGGGGTAGTTGGCTGTAACAAGGAAAGGCTAATTGGCACACAGAGGCACTCCCCTCCTCCCAGTCAGACTCTGCAGTGCCTGGAATAGTGCCATACACTTTACACGTAACAATGTATACCGTATTGTATGTAGTATGTACACTATATTACATGTACACCATTAATACATGTACACCACATTAAGTATACATCTCGTCAGTAATCACATGGAACGCTTGACCTTACCATATATCTTAACCTACCCTGACCTCATCGTGACCTAACCTAATCCTACCCTAACCTAACCCTTCCCTGATCTAACCTTAACCTAACTTGTGAATGTTTATATTAACTATGCGGCAATTGTCACACGTCATCTGCCACCGTCCATTATTTAATATTCGTCCTTCAACAAGTTTAAGGTGAACTCAACTTGAATACAAAACACCTGGTGGACGGGTGTGTGTGTGTATATGAATCGCCTGAAGATTAGACACCCCAGCTTATTTCATCTTTAGAAAGAGGTAACGTAATCTTACCTTACCTAAGATAGTCAATACCTAACCTAACCTTTTACACATATAACGTTACATACAACCTTTTAAAAGACACACCATGACTACAACTATGACAGAGGCGGTTCCAATATTACGTGACCATCAACATCCCTCACATTACCGACGATTCATATATAAACTTTTCACCTTTATACTCGGAACTGTTGGTGATTATGGCGGTAAACTTGCTGTGAGACTCTACTACTTGTGTTCTCTAGGATAATGGTTAGATGAGAGATATTATGGCAGGAGATAGAGAGAGATAGAGATTCAGCGTTCGTGCAAGACCTCCTCCCGCCATCATCGTCTCAGGGCAGCCAATCTCTCTCCCTCGCATCTTTGTTATTTATTTTTTAATCGCTGGAAAATAAGGATGTGACAATCTCCTCTTTTCCTTCCTTCACTCATTATCGTAATATTGTCCACCATCGTAATCTATCTTACTCGCCAGATTAATCCACGAACGATTAGGCTTAACACTTCAGGTTCTCATAAATCCCGCCGCCGTTCGCTGAGTAAATTTTTCCCTTAGGTGAAGACGATACAGCACGCGCGGGGTAGTCCAGGCAGTCTAGGAGTAACAACGGCGCCATATTGAACCTATATTTTATGCTAAGGAGTAAATTGCTAGATAATGATAAAATCTAATTTACGAACTTTAATAATCCATCTTGGTGTTAAAGTAATCTAGTTTATTGATGAAATTTAACTTACGAACTCTTGAGCATCCATCTTGGTGTCGTAGCTTAAGTGAGCCAGTTAGACGCGTTCTCACATATGCAGACAAAGAGAGAAGATTTAACTTAGAGTATGAGAGGAGCTAATAGAGACGCTGTGTGCCGTATAGCATTAAGGGCCCTCTCCTGCCTGTTAGCACACTGGTGTATAGGCAGAGACGGTCCATTATATATCTTTGTATTACCTGATAATTGACTCTATTACTGGCGAGGAAGGGAGGTGGTGGTGAGGGAGGAAGGGAGGTGGTGGTGAGGGAGGAAGGGAGGTGATGGTGAGGGAGGAAGCGTGGTAGTGAGGGAGGGAGGTGGTGAGGGAGGAAGGGAGGTGGTGGTGAGGGAGGAAAGGTGGTGGTGGTGATGGAAGAAGGGAGGTGGTGGTGAGGGAGGAAGGGAGGTGGTGGTGATGGAGGAAGGGAGGTGGTGGTGAGGGAGGGAGGTGGTGAGGGAGGAAGGGTGGTGGTGAGGGAGGGAGGTGGTACTGGGGTGGGTTACTATGGTGACGGAGAGCAGGGAGAAAAGGGCGGGAGGGAGTGAGAGGGCGGAAGGTAAAAGGGAAGGAGGAGGACGACTAGGAGAGAGGAGGGATGGAGGGAGGGAGAGATAAATGGGAGGGAAGGAGGGAGGGAGGGAGGGAGGGAGAGATAAATGGGAGGGAAGGAGGGAGGGAGGGAGGGAAGGAGTGAGGGAGAGATAAATGGAAGGGAAGGAGTGAGGGAAGGAGGGAGGGAGGGAGGGAGAGATAAATGGGAGGGATGGAGGGAGGGAAGGAGGGAGGGAGGGAGGGAGGGAGGGAGGGAAGGAGTGAGGGAGAGATAAATGGGAGGGAGGGAGGGAGGGAGGGAAGGAGTGAGGGAGAGATAAACGGGAGGGAAGGAGGGAGGGAAGGAGGGAGGGAGGGAGGCTGTCAACACCACAACCCTGAACTAATAACAAGATAATTAACCAATTTTCCAACCTATAAATGCTGGTTCTCGGCGACGCTGTCTTCATAAACACCCCATGAGCGACGAGGGGTGAGGGGGGAGGGGTGAGGGAGGGAGGGGTGAGGGGTGAGGAGAGTGAGGGGGTGAGGAGAGTGAGGGGGTGAGGAGAGTGAGGGAGGTGAGGAAAGGGGGGAAGGTTGCAAGGGGTTAGGGGTTAGGAGGGACAAGGGTGAAGGGGGGTGAGGGAGGAGTGAGGAATGTAGGGAGTGAGAGGTGAGAGGAATGGTGGTTTAGGTAGAGTGAGAGAGGGAGAGTGAGGGGAAGGAAATCTGAGGGGAGAGGTTCAATAAGGAAGGGACGGACACTTATTGGTTCATGAGGGGAGGTAGGGTGAGGGGGGAGGTAGGGAGGGAGGTAGACGGGGGGGTAGGGAGGGAGGTAGAGGGACTTAGGTAGGGTAGAAGGGATCGAAGAAGGAATAGAGGAAAGAGATAAAGAAGGAAGGAATGGAGGAAGAAAATAGAGAGGGAAGGAGGGAGGGAGGGTTTACAGTTCAACAAATTTATCGACAAAGCTTGGAGTACAGTTTGTCTATTGTGAGTAATTCAGTCAGGTCTTGACACTGAGGGTGGTATCACTTCCCACTGCCACACAGGACAGAGGTTCATACACAAAGATATCCATCAAAGTCATTAACAGTATATATAGGTCAGAGTCATGTGGGTGATGTCACTGTTCACTGCAAAAAAGAGGGAGGGAGAAGAGGGGAGGAGAAAGGAAGAGGGAGAGTGATTAAGAGGGAAGGAGAGAGGAAGAGACAGGGAGGGAGGAAAGGAATGAGGGGAGACACGAGGGGAGGAGAAAATGAAATACAAATTAGATGTGGCAACTTGAGAGTGGCCCAAAGGTAGTTCCCCCTCTGGTACTTCCCTAAGACACTTCCCCTCTGGTACTTCCCTTAAGACACTTCCCCTCTGGTACTTTATCTACCACACACACACACACACACGCGCGCACACACACACGATCTTCCTTGGACGAGAAGTTTCTTGTGATATGTTAAGCCGGGAGGGGAGGAAAGGGGGAAGGAAGGGGAGGGAAAAGGGGAAGGAAGGGGAGGGAAGAAGAGAGGAGTGGAGGGGAGGGGAGAGAAAGGGAAGGGGGAGGGGAGGAAAGGGGGAAGGGAGGGGAGGAGGAGAGGGGGAGGGGAGGAGAAGGGATGGGATGGGAGGGGAGGGGAGGGGAGGAGGTACTTGTAGACTGTGTATATAATTTTCTCAACTTATGATTGTGTAACATGATAAGAGGTTTAGTAGCCACCCGACCATCAAGCCAGTCAGTCAGTCAGTCAGCCAGTCAACCAGTCACTCAGCCAGTCAGTCAGCCAGCCAGCCATGTTGGCGAGTCGTGTTTTTGCCCCAAAGTACTGATTTAATCGACCAATCAGAGCCGCTGGTTACAGGTACACACCTCTTGCCTATGTACCAGACAACGGGGCACCAGATGGTGTAGGGCCGCCCACTGAGGATAGTGGGGCCGGTGGGCGTTGTTTCCTACCAGCAGATCAGTCTAAGAGAAAACTCCAATCTGTGGGCGTTTATCTGGCCTCTATAAACAGTTCGTGCGGCTAAAATCCCTTCTGAATTATGAATGATATTGGGAACCGATCAAAATATTGCCACAGAAAACGGCGGAGAAGCAGAAGCGGACCTCTCGTTGAGCAAGATTTACGGCGGGATATTATCGAAGATTCCAATATTCCGTACGGGAAAAGTTTCTACTTGTAAAAAAGCTTTAAGCAAAACAAGCTATACAAATATTTATTCTTTTTTCTGATTTAAAATATTAGGAAGGCTTTGAGAAATATTTTCTTTGGAGAAAACATTTGTGTGTGAGTTTAAAGCCCAGACTAAGGTAAATGGTCGACCCTTCCTCGCCCTAGACGGACCTGTGGGAAATATTTCTGAGTACAATCCCATATTGCCTCGCCTCTAAACGCCCATTGTGGTGAAACTCGCCCGAGAAATGGTGGGAGTTGAGAGCCGCCCACGACTGAGGGAAATAAGTCAAAAGTGAAAGAAGAAATGAAAGAGCAGTCAATCTTTTCCATACCAAGAGTTTATTTCGCCAGGGGACCCTTCCTCTCACTCCCCCTGCCGCCTCCCCCTGCTTCCACGTCCTCCTCCCCCTGCTTCCATATCCTCCTCCTTCCTCTCACTCCTACCCCCTGCCCCGTCGCCTTTAGCAGGGTAATTCTGTCAATTCCCAAGACAGGTGTAGGTGTTTGAGGGCCTCACAACCTACTGCAGGAGCTTGGGGGGGTGGGAGAGAAGGTTGGAGGGAGGAATGAAGGGACGGGGTGGATGGTTCTCAGTATGTACACAGCCAGGCGTCTCACTTACAGGTCTGTTAACTGTGTGTACTGAAGTTTAAAGGTGTGTGTGTGTGTGTGTGTGTGTACGTCCCCAAACACACGTCATTCATTAAATATCTAAGGTAAGGAATACATTGGATTTTAATGTTAATTTAGGCAAAAAGAAATGTTCTGAACTTAGGGTAGGGAGGGAGGGAGGGGGGGAGTAGGGAAGTCGGGTGAGGTATAAGAAATCCAAGGAGAAGGATAGTCAGGTTTCACATACAGTGTCTTCACTACACGGACTTGTGTATCTGTCCCGTCTAATAATAATAATAACAATAATAATAACATGGCCTCTCTTACAGTACACTTGGCCTCTATATATTCTTTTTGTTTAACCAGTGAGGGCGGCCTCTTTTTACCTCGCCGGAGGCCGTGACCCGCCCGCCTGCACCCTGCCTTTGATGTAGCCGCTCTCAGCTGCTGCATTTAATTACCCACACTAAAAAAACGCGGCTCACAAGTACAGCTCGTGAGTATCTCTGGAACACACTCCTAAAAAACTCGAATACTCGTGATGTTTTAGCCCTCCAACAGGTCTCTCAGTATCCGTGAAATCTTTGATGCCATTCTTGTCTTCGTCTCGATAAAAAAAAATATATATTCAGGATGGAAAAAATGAGGTTATAGTCGATTAAATAAGTCGTAATAACGGCAGGTGGAGCGAGCGGGGCAGATCGATGGGTGACACAGCGCCGCCAGAGCCATCTAGTGAGGGAACATGGCGGGTTGAAGCTGCCTGCCGGGGTATTCAATCTCGTATTTCCGATCGTCTTTTTTAGGGGATAAATATCTAATAAATATTACTTATCGGGCTTGAGATCGAAACCTATTGTAATGGTAAACACAACATTACAGCAGAGTCTATAATAAGTGAACTCAACAGAAGAAATAGGACAGGTGAGAGAGACCAGGAGCAGTCCCTCTCTCAGTGTCGGGAGAGATACAGTTGTTATTGGACCTCAGATTTACTTACAGTACATGAAACAGCTTTAGATATAAGAACAGACTGTGTACACATGTTTAATACTACGTCATTCTTCCTATAATCTAATATTTATATAATCATTTAGCATTTTGTTATAGGAGGCAAGAGGAGGGTGAGTGATAGTTATTAGAACTTAATAAACTGACAAATAATAAGAATTTGGAAAATGTACAAAAAGACTTAAAATTATAGAAAAGTATAGAGTCTTTTACTGATGATTATACACCGTCTCTTAAAAGTAGACAAAGTATCGAAAATAATACGTCTCTTAAAAGAAATGACAACATATCTGGAAAAATATACAGAGTTTCTACAAAAGTATAGAGAAAATAATAATTTTGTAAGCAATGTGAATTTCACTTGACAGACAAAACCCAGAAGTTGGAGGAGTGGAAATGAGAGAGAAAGAGAGAAAGACATGACTCACACAGGGTAGGTAAGTGACATAGCAATAGGAAGGAAGAAGAGGAAGGAGGGGGAAGACCTAGCCAAGCTAATTCCCTCCCCTCTCGATCAATCGCCATTTCTCCCAATTCTTGAGACATTTTTTTTTCTTTTCCCATATTTCTCAATCACAATATTTACCTACCATTATTATTATTATTACCCCCATCCTACACCTTAATACCAATCAGAGAGTGATCTGTCAGTAGCAGTAGATGGATTTTTAGTTGATTTACAAATATATATGGAAAGTTTGGTTCATACTCGAATGTGGTTTGTTTACGTTTGGTGGAGGGGCCTGACAGCGGGCAGGGGCGAGCTGGCTGACTCAGTATAGAGAGGTGATAGGGAGCGCTGCTTTGAATGTTGACGATATGTTTCCTGACGATAAATTTCACGCCAGAATATTTTGTAATGTTTCCGTTTTAATTATTAGAAGGAAAAAAATTTAGTTATTTTTAATGTTTTCTTTCAATTCTGTTTCTTCTTCTTCTTCTTCCTTCTTTCTCTGCTTCTCCTACTTCTATTTCCTCTGCTTATTCTATCTTTCTACTTCGTTTGCTGTTTTTTCCTCAACTTTATTTTACTTTCTCTCTCTCTCTCTCTCACTGCCTCTTGTTTCGTTTATACTTCCCCCCTCGTTCACATCTGCTGTTTGAAGAAGGGGAAGGCATAACTGGTGATGAAGGAGGAGGGAGAGAAGAGACGGAGGAGAAAAGAAGGTGGAAAGGGAAGGGGAAGGGAAGGTTGAGAGAGAGAGAGAGAGAGAGAGAGAGAGAGAGAGAGAGAGAGAGAGAGAGAGTGGGTGATAAAGGAGAATAGGGGAGTGTAGGAGGAGAATGAAAAGAAAGGGAGAACGGAGAGAGAGAGAGGTGGAAGTGAGGAGTAGGGAGAACGGAAATCAAAAGGAGAGAAGGGGAGAGAGTGGAGTAGATAAACTTAGGTTAACATCACGCCCCTCTCACCTCACCCACGACCCTTTCACCTCACCCACGACCCTCACACCTCACCCCACGCCCCTCACACCTCACTCCACGCCCCTCTCACCTCACCCACGACCCTCTCACCTCACCCGCGACCCTTTCACCTCACCCACGACCCTCACACCTCACCCCACGCCCCTCTCACCTCACCCACGACCCTCTCACCTTACCCACGACCCTCACACCTCACCCCACGCCCCTCTCACCTCACCCACGACCCTCTCACCTTACCCACGACCCTCACACCTCACCCCACGCCCCTCTCACCTCACCCACGACCCTCTCAGCCCCCTCATAGTATCGAGCCCCGAGATTTCACAAGTAAATATTCGAGAATGGCAAATCCAGCAGGACCCCCCGTCTCTGCCACCATCACAGCCACAGCAGGAAGTGAATGACCTTAAACGACACAGCAGCTACCTCACTTGGGGGAGGGATAACACAGAACCTTTTAACTGTGGGTTGGAAGGCGCTGCGGCAAGATCTCTCTGTGCTGTGGTACTGTAAGCTCTGAGGTGTTTGGTGTGTTTAGTTTTGAGTCTGTACGAGGTGGGTGGGTGGAGGTGGGTGGAGGTGGAGAAAAGTTAGGTTTCTTCCTCCTCTCACTCCCAAAGACCCGAGGAGCCAAGTGCCCTCCTTCACACACACACACACACACACACACACACACACACACACACACACCTGTGGTCACGTGTACACCACCACCAACCTCATCACATCCAACACCCATTACACCTTCCTCACTATGAATTAATCACACCTAATAACCCCCCCCCTCTCAGGTATCCCAAACACTCACCTGTACCTACTCACACAACTTAATGTTTCCTCAGGTACCACCAGCTCAGTTTCCATTAGCGTCCTCGAGGTTCAGGTAATGATAACAAAAAATAAGTTAAGGTGAGGAGTAATGTGGTCAAGACACGCACCCCCCCCCCTCCCCCCCGCCCTTTGTTGACGTTCTTGTAAGGCCGAGCGTCTTCACGTCTTCGATCCAAACGCATGGATGACGTCAGAGCTGGGGGAGAGTGACGTCACGAACGCCCACGAGTGATTGAAAATCTTTACATATAGAATTAAATTCATCCAATTTGGTGGAGTATGGATGTGTACCGAGGCCAGAGTGGTGGATGAGGCCAGGGTGGATGATGGTGAGGCCAGGGTGGATGATGGTGAGGCCTGGGTGGATGATGGTGAGGCCAGGGTGGATGATGGTGAGGCCAGGGTGGATGATGGTGAGTCCCAAAGGGCCTCAATTCCAATGGTTCCTGATCCCAGTGATTAAGTTCAGTTAGACTGGGATAGACTGGGATAGATTGGGTTTCTTAAGACATGAACCTATCAGGACTGTGGCCGAGTGACCAACACTTTCTATGTAACCCAACCGGTCAACCAGAGTCACCCCACAACACTACAGGTCACCCCACAACACTACAGGTCACCCCACAACACTGCAGGTCACTCACAACACTGCAGGTCACCCCACAACACTGCAGGTCACTCACAACACTGCAGGTCACCCCACAACACTGCAGGTCACTCACAACACTGCAGGTACTGTCTCGTCTACCTGCCAGTGGCCGCCAGGTGACCTTGACTCACCTGTGATGAAGAGGCAGGTGATCACAAGACGGGGATCGACCCGGGTACCTGTACAGGAGAACACCAGCGACCCACACCACCACACACCTGCCGGGACAACACAGTGCTACACACACCTCGTAATGGTTCTTCTCCGTAAAATCTTCAGCAAGTTTCACCTCCACTTTGTCTCCCGCGTAGAGACAGTTAGTGGTAGGCTTTCCCTAACTTTCCTCATAAAACTACCATCTACTTTCTATCTCTCATTTTTCTTATAAACTTTCTCTCTGCTTTCATGTAGGAGTTTTTTAAGGGGGGGGGGGAGGGGAATTGCCTCATTTTTCTCCACTAAACTTTCTACTTTCACATAGAAACACTTGTTGGAGGTAACTTTCACACCTTTTGTAAAATTTTATCATCTACTTTCTATTTAGTAGACGATGTTGCGGTGTTTTAAGAAGGACACACACACACACACACACACACACACACACACACACACACACACACACACACACACACACACACATTCTCCAAAAAAGTTGACTATTTTGCTTCTTTAAACTATATAGTATTGACCGTAAGAGGGTGGGTGGGGGTGGGTGGGTGAGGGGGGTGGGTGTAGGTGGGTGTGTGGGTGTAGGTGGGTGTGGGTGGTGGTGGAGAGGAAAGGCGTGGCTTAGGGTAGAATAGGGTGGAATAGGATAGGTGAGGGAAGAGGGAAAGAAGAGAGAGAATAAGAGGAGAAAGGGGAAGAGAGAGAGAGGAAAGAGAAAGGGGAGAGAGTGAGGGGGAAGGCAGGAAGCACAACAGTAAACTTTAACTAATGTTTGTGTCGAGCAATGCAATTTCGGATGTGCTTTTGTCAACTGAGAGAGAGAGAGAGAGAGAGAGAGAGAGAGAGAGAGAGAGAGAGAGAGAGAGGCGTCGTCAGTAAAGGGCATCAAAGACTTCTGAAAACAAAGATGGCGATGACACACACACACACACACACACACACACACACACACACACACACACACACACACACACACACACACACACACACACACCGTCACCTCTTTGCCACGATTTTGCGACCGGAAAATTATGATTAATTTCAAAGTTGCATGTTAGCATTCTTTCTCTGTTTGTTTGTTTGTTTTGACGTTGTTTACTTTCTGTGTGTGTGTGTGTGTGTGTGTGTGTGTGTGTGTGTGTGGCGATGGCTGAGACGGCACAACACTCGTCTCCGATACTAAAGGCTAATGGATCGAGGCCACGACCCCCCTTAATCCCCCCAGCTGTGAACGGGTACCTGACGTTACAGTTTAGGAAGTGAGGTGGATCGAGTTCAGTGTCTGCCCGTACACCGAGGCACAGGAGACCAACCCTTGATTACCCCGTATGAGAGAGAGAGAGAGAGAGAGAGAGAGAGAGAGAGAGAGAGAGAGAGAGAGAGAGAGAGAGTATACAGTTAAAATATCAGTGTAGGGCCACACATTGGTCAGCAGAGAGCCAATCAATAGCCTGTAACGACTCGCTGGGTGTAGGAGGGTGTCATAGGTATAGAGGTGTGTAGGGGTGTATGTGTGTGGGTGTGTGGTGTGGGGAGGGGTAGGGTAGTGACCTCCCCAACTCACGCCATCTGATCATTATACTCCCCACCTCCCCACCGTCTACCCTACACCCACACACCCAGCTCCCCCAACCCTACACATACACACTCACTCCTACACCCACAACAGCTAGACACTGCACTCAACCACCTTCGCTTCCCCATCTGTAAAGTTAGATACCTGTTTATAACTGGGTGACCTTTAGGGGACACACACACACACACACACACACACACACGGTTAAGTTAGGTGAGGATAAGTTAGCATCAGGTTAGGTTAGAATTCTAGGTAGGAACTATTCACCCTTATGGCCTAATAGAGAACAGAACCCGGTGTTATGTGGGAGGAACACGCTATAGTTCTCGTGTTGTTCTCATATAACTTGTTCCCCGGCCTCATATCTATCAATTTGTGGCCCACCTAACACACACACTCACTCAAACTGTAATGATAATGTTTGAACACAGTACCACCAATGGCCCGTTTTCTATTGATTCTCACGGACGGATTATCAACAAAAAACGGATCACCTGAAGATTTTAACCACCACCCTGACGCTAACCTAACCTAACCTAACCACCCTGACGCTAACCTAACCTAACCACCCTGGAGCTAACCTAACCTAACCACCCTGGAGCTAACCTAACCTAACCACCCTGGAGCTAACCTAACCTAACCTAACCTAACCACCCTGACGCTAACCTAACCTAACCTAACCACCCTGACGCTAACCTAACCTAACCACCCTGCTAACCTAACCTAACCTAACCTAACCACCCTGACGCTAACCTAACCTAACCACCCTGACCTAACCTAACCTAACCTAACCACCCTGACGCTAACCTAACCTAACCTAACCACCCTGACGCTAACCTAACCTAACCACCCTGACGCTAACCTAACCTAACCTAACCACCCTGCTAACCTAACCTAACCTAACCTAACCACCCTGACGCTAACCTAACCTAACCTAACCACCCTGACGCTAACCTAACCAAACCTAATAACCTAGAGAGTTTAAAGATGAGAAGGAAAACGTAAAGAAAACTGTAGTAATGAATAAAGAAAATGAGATAAGTGATAAATATGACCTAAAGAAAACAAATAATCAAGATAATCAACAAAAACTGAAGTAATTTAAATAGAAAAAAAGAAATAACTAATAAATAACAACAATAAAAAAATGGATAATTAAAGAAAATATGAAAATATATGACAAATTCCCCGCCACCAAAACACCTTGTCCGTATCTTCAAACAACATACCCGTCGTCAAATCAAACCACCAAAATCACTACACTACCCACACAACACACTACCAAACACACTTGTAACATGATATAAGTAGATATTAAGTCACTTGTATAATATTAAATAAGTGAAGATGGAAAGGAGGGAGAGGGTGGAGCCGAAGTCAGAGTCAGAGGTGAAGGTACGAACAGAGGTTTATTGACACACCTTGAGTACAGTGTTATGGAACGGTGTGGTAATTTATGTAGAGCAATATTCTTTACCTCATTGATTGTCAGGGATGAAAAAAGACGACTTGGACGACTAAAACGACCTTCTTGTTACTCCAGGTACATACATACATACATACGAAGGAGGGGGATAAGGAAAATAGTGATAAAACAGGTAAGAAATAAATATTTGATAACTTAAATGACAAAATCGGCCTCTGTATTATCCCAAGTACACACACACACACACACACACACACACACACACACACACACACACACACACACACACCATAATAATAATAATAAGAAGAAAATAAGAAAGGAATAGAACAGTACCCGCTAACCCGCCACCATCCCAACCTCCATTTTCTATGATTTCCGCCCCGGACGGCTGTGGGGGGAAGCAAGGAAATTAAGGCGGAAAACTGAAGCTGTAAATTGGCTGGAGGAACGCAAAAGAAATATACAGATGATTTAAGATGGTAATTTGAGGTGGAATAGTGGGGGTGGGGGGGAAGGGGTGGTACAGAGGGGGGGGGAGGTGGTGAGTTGGGGGTGGGAGGTGTGAGGATAGGGGAGGGGGAGGGGGAGGAGAGGTAAGTGGAAGGAGAGAGGGAAAACAGGGGGGGGGTATAGGAGAGAAGTAAGAGACGAAGAGGGGTGTATCGGTGTGAGTGGGGAGGGGAGGGGAGAGGAGAGGAGGAGAGGGGAGGGGGGAGGGGAGAGGAGGGGAGGGGAGAGGGGAGGGGAGGGGAGAGGAGGAGAGGGGAGGGGAGAGGAGAGGAGGAGAGGGGAGGGGAGAGGAGAGGAGGAGAGAGGAGGAGAGGGGAGGGGAGAGGAGGGGAGGGGAGAGGAGAGGAGAGGAGGGGAGAGACGTGGTTGTCAATTGTGAAAAATCCAGGCAGGAATTTTTCTGCTCGTTATGGCTAGTAATAAATAAAGGCTTCAAGAGTCGTTTACGGGACAAGATAATGACACCCAACTTTCTGGATGACAAACGACCAACTTCCGGCCTTTTAGAGGAAGTAATGACGATGTTGTAGTTGTTGTTGTTGTTGTTGTTGTTGATGAATGAGGGTGTTGTTTACTCGTGACAGTAAGGTTCGTAAGGGTTCGTAAGGGTTCGTAAAGGTTCGTAAGGGTTCGTAAAGGTTCGTAAGGGTTCGTAAGGGTTCGTAAAGGTTCGTAAAGGCTCGTAAAGGTTCGTAAAGGTTCGTAAGGGTTCGTAAAGGTTCGTAAGGGTTCGTAAAGGTTCGTAAGGGTTCGTAAAGGTTCGTAAAGGCTCGTAAAGGTTCGTAAAGGTTCGTAAGGGTTCGTAAAGGTTCTTAAAGGTTCGTAAAGGCTCGTAAAGGTTCGTAAAGGCTCGTAAAGGCTCGTAAAGGTTCGTAAACGTTCGTAAAGGTTCGTAAAAGTTAAAGGAGCAGTGAGTGAAACACGAGAGGATAACACTGTTGACTTTGTGTTGTGTTTGATATTGACTTTACTTTATTGTAGGGCGCACACACACACACACACACACACACACACACACACACACACACACACACTCTTCTGACTGTCTATAAACCCCGTAAAAGAAAACATTACCATATTTATAGTTTTCCATTACAACAAGAAAACACCGACCAGCTGTTTGTATCAGGGAGAAATATATCCCCGTTTACCCCACACACACACACACTATGAGAGAGCCCGAGGGTCTTCCATTACACTAAGCGACTGACCATTCACCTTAAGTCATTCTCTAACTCTTTAACCAAACTCTTGTCGCATCTTCTACCTCAAGGTACCTGGTGGTGTTGGTGGTGGTGTTGGAGAGGTGGTGGTGATGTGGATGGGAAGAAGACAGACGGAAGAGAGGAGGAGGAGGAGGAGGGAGGAAGAGAGGAGAAGAGTAAGAAGAGAGGAAGAAAGGAGAGGTCCCATTCATTCTCCTCTGTAAAATTATATTATTGTTATTTATCATTTCTTTTTATTTCTCCTCTTCTCCGTTATTCCATCCACCCCATTTATCTGTTGTCCCATCCACCCCATTCATTATTGTATCGTCCCTCAGTTACTTTCTCCTATTACCCTTCGCTAACGTCTTTATTCTCCCCCTCTCTCTCTCTCTCTCTCTCTGCTACACCAACCTGAGTGGACCTTAACTCTCCCTTCCTCTCACTCTGGCAGCCACTGAGCTTTGTACACATCTCTCCTTCCTGCAGATCTCCTCTCACATCTCTCTCTCACCTCTCACTCTTCTGAAGGAGGGAAGGAGGAATGGTAGGTTAGGTTAGGATAGTTAGGATAGGATAGGTTAGGTTAATCTTCAGGTGACCATCTTACTGAAACGACACCATCTTCCTTAGTGCCACACACACACACACACACACATACATATACACACACACACAGACCACAATGAGACCGTTCGTATGCTGTAGACGACCACCATTAAACGGACCAGACCATACCAGTGGTGAGTTGTCTCCCTATAGTGACGTCCTCCCTCTCTCTCTCTCTCTCTAACAATAACAACTACTACTACAATCATCTTCACTACCACCATTACCACTATCACCCCCTCCACCACTATCACCACCTCCTTCTACCACCACTTCAACCATACCCCTCCACTACCCAACCCCTCCCCACCACAACTACGCAAGGAACGGTTTCTTTGTGGTGAATGTAAGTAAGTGTGTGTGTGTGTGTGTGTGTGCAGGTGTTAGGACAGACCACAGGTAAATATTATGACTGTCACCACCTGTATCAGCCCCTTATAGTGACTGTGTGTTTAGTGTGTAAATAATGACTGTTTCTTCACCGGTCACTCACCAGTCACTCACTTCTGTCACTCATCAGTCACTCAGTCTAAACCCTCAAACAATCTTACAGTTAATTTCACTAATGGTTCGGAAACTCTTATGATCAGACATAAACTAAACTAAGGGTTTTAATGGCCGCCTAATGGCACTGAGACTCAACTACATACGTGTTCTAACCACTAGAGAACCTACAGCACCTCTGAGAACCTAGGTCGTGGTTTCAATTGGTATTTATTTTAATTAGTTACCTGTCGACAGGGCTTCATGACCTGTCGACTGTCTCTGTTGCTGTTAACTGGTTTAATTGACTGGATGTGTTTGTGTGACCTTCAATCGTGACCTGGCAATGTGACCTCCAGACGTGACCTCTACCTGTGACCTCTAAACATTACCTCTATATGTGACCTCCAGTAGTGACCTCTCAACATGATATCTATCTGTAACCTCCAGCCCTCTCAACGTGACCTCTACCTGTGACCTGTGTGACCTGACCTGACAGAGAGGGGTCAGAGAAGCAGTTGGTCAGCTAAGGAGCCTCAAGACTACTCCTCCTTTAAGTCTCTTAATACTCAAGATGGCGTGAAGGACGAGAGGGTGAAGAGGGGAAGAGGGGAAGAGGAAGGGAGAGGGAAGGAGAAGAGAGGAAGAGGCACTGGGGAGGATGACAGGAGGAAGGGGAAGACACTGGGGAGAAAGAGGAAGGAAGAGAGAGCAGGAGGAAGTGAGAGAAGGAGGGGAGGTGATGGAGGGTAAAGAGAGATGGGGTAAGAGATTGGACAGACAGACAGACAGACATAAAGACAGACAGACAGACAGACAGAGACAATACAAACCACAAATACAATAAAAACAGAAACAACTACAAACTTCCTCCAAAAAGAAGTATAAACCCCCCACAAACTCACCGCCAGAGAGAGAAAGAAACGACGGCATTATTTTACCATAGTTTACCATCAAAAGTTCCTCCTAAGATAAAGAAAACGAGAATCATCAAAACACACAGTCGCCAATGGAAGAGGAGGAGGATAGAGGAAGATGGGGAGGAGGGTGAATAAGGGGAGACATAAGGGGGACCCCCATCTTCCCTTTAATGGGATAATGGGGCGTTAAGACTCACCAGACGACCAATGACAATCCAGTTTAAAAGCTGACATTGAGAAAATAAAAAACTTCCTCGAGTCTCCAGGGAACAGCTAAGTGAGAGGTGTAGGAGAGGAGGATGATGGAGGGGGAAGATAAGATAGAAGGAGGAGGAGTAAAGATAGAAGGAGCGGGAGGAGGAGACGAGGTGGAATGAGGAGTAAAGATCGAAGGAGGGGGAGGAGAAGACGAGGTGGAAGAAGGAGGAAGGAAACAAGGTGGAAGAAGGAGGAAGAAGTAGGAAGTAATAAAGAGGAAATAGAGAGATAAATGAGAGAGGTGAGAAGGGGGGGAGGACACGAGAGACAGCTGAGAGAGGGAACAACCAGGTGCTGATATTGATCTGTTACTGATTGATGGCCCCTATGTCGTCCTCCAGCACCCTATGTCGTCCTCCAGCACCCTATGTCGTCCTCCAGCACCCTATGTCGTCCTCCAGCACCCTATGTCATCCTCCAGCACCCTATGTCGTCCTCCAGCACCCTATGTCACCCTCCAGCACCCTATGTCGTCCTCCAGCACCCTATGTCACCCTCCAACGTCCTCTACTCACTGCTTCTATAACCTGTAAGATGACGGCCATGTTGACAGACAGACAGTAACTGCTGAAACTATATTAAATGGTCTATTATATACCATTTACAGATTATTTACACACACACACACACAGACACACACACACACACAGACAGACACACACACACACACACACACACACACACAGTAGTGATCATAAAACAATACTTCACACTACACATTAGTGACAGTAAAAATAGCCGTAAATTTAGTTAATAGTTCATTACCACACGCAGCACACGCTATAGTGACCACCTGTCTTATTCTTAACCCTTTTACCCGTAATTTATGACAGGTGTGTAGGTCCTGACAGGTGTGTGATGTAAGGTAAGTTTGGGTGGAACTCTCTCTCTCTCTCTCTCTCTCTCCCCGGCTCGCACAAATCTCCCCTCAGCCTCACCCACATCTCCCCTCTCCCAGCTGATTTATCTCCCCTCTCCCCCCCTCAAAGTTTCCCTCGAATCCTAATTTATTCTACAATCGATTTCTAGTGTTGGTGAGGGAGGTGAGGGGGGGTAGTGAGGGAGGTGAGGGGGGTGAGGGAGGTGAGGAGGTGAGGGGGGTGAGGAGGTGAGGGGGGTGAGGGAGGTGAGGGGGGTGAGGGAGGTGAGGGGGGTGAGGGGGGTGAGGAGGTGAGGAGGTGAGGGGGGTGAGGGGGTGAGGGAGGTGAGGGGGGGTGAGGGGGGTGAGGAGGTGAGGGGGTGAGGAGGTGAGGGGGGTGAGAGGGGGTGAGGGGGTGAGGAGGGTGAGGGGGGTGAGGGGGGTTAGGAAGAGTAAGGGGAGGGAAGGGGATGAGGGGGAAGTCAGAAGGGGTGAGGGGTTGACGGGGAGGGGGTGAGAGGGATTGGAGGGGTGAGGGGTGAAGGAGGGGTGGGGAGACAGCCTGGGGGTGTAAGATGGTTGACATAGCAGAGATAGGAAGTTGCCATTAGGGTGCAAAATGAGGAGTTACCATAGGTAGGGGTGAGGATATGAGGGTCGTAGGGAGGGGAGCAAGATGGGGAGAGGGGGAGGGGAGGAGGAAGGAGAGGAGGAAGAAGAAGAGAGGGAGGAAGAAGAGGAACACGATGAGAATAACAATAACAATAATATCAGAAATACAATCAACTCATTACTCAACCTCAATGATCGACCACATCCACACGACCACATCCACACGACCACATCCACACGACCACATCCACACGACCGCCTACATACCACATCCACACGACCACATCCACACGACCACATCCACACGACCGCCTACATACCACATCCACACGACCACATCCACACCACTACATCCATACGACCACATTCAGAAGACCACAGCAGCTGGGACGGTACAGAAGAAGAGTCTATGGACGTAATAAAGGTCTGACGTGTGTGTGTGTGTGTGTGTGCGCTACATGCCTTCATCCCTGTTACACACACTGTCCTCCACGCTACACGCCCTCCTCCACGCTACACGCCCCCCTCCACGCTACACGCCCTCCTCCATGCTACACGCCCTCCTCCACGCTACACACGCCCTCCTCCACGCTACACGCCCTCCTCCACGCTACACACGCCCTCCTCCACGCTACACGCCCTCCTCCACGCTACACGCCCCCCTCCACGCTACACGCCCTCCTCCATGCTACACGCCCTCCTCCATGCTACACGCCCTCCTCCACGCTACACACACCCTCCTCCACGCTACACGCCCCCCTCCACGCTACACACGCCCTCCTCCACGCTAACGCCCTCCTCCACGCTACACACGCCCTCCTCCACGCTACACACGCCCTCCTCCATGCTACACGCCCTCCTCCACGCTACACGCCCCCCTCCACGCTACACACGCCCTCCTCCACGCTACACGCCCTCCTCCACGCTACACACGACCTCCTCCCCGCTACACGCCCCCCTCCTCCACGCTACACGCCCTCCTCCCCGCTAAACGCCCCCCTCCAGGCTACACACGCCCTCCTCCACGCTACACGCCCCCCTCCTCCACGCTACACACGCCCTCCTCCACGCTACACGCCCCCCTCCTCCACGCTACACGCCCTCCTCCCCGCTAAACGCCCCCCTCCACGCTACACACGCCCTCCTCCACGCTACACGTCCTCCTCCACGCTACACACGCCCCCCTCCACGCTACAAAGGGGAAGCCCAAAGTTTTTCTACCCAAAAGAGATAAAAAAATAACAATGTGTTTTTTTAGTGAGTGAGGGAGAAGTGTTAGTTGTAAGAGCGGGGAAAACTGTGGGGGAGATGGTGGTGTAGTGGTGGTGAGGGGGAGATGGTGGTGAGGGGTGGTAGTGGCAGGGGAGAGTCATAGAATAGGCAAAAATAACAGGAAAAACCCCACGAGGCAGGGACTAGTGGCAGAGGAGGTGAATCCCCTAGTAACTGCGGCAGGGGAACAGCAGCCAACGGTGGGGAAATAACCAGCGTTAATAATACATGAAGGAAGTCATCAATTAGGAAATTAAGTATCAACACGCGATAAAATTCCCCGCCGGAACAACAAGATGTCGGCCGCCCGCCACGATGAGTTTCCCTAACTGATGGTATGGCGGGGAAATTCCCTCTTAGCATCTTATTTACACGAGACAAAGAACAGATTATAAGCAAAGATTTTTTCGCATTTTTTTTTTCAAGCGAAACAAAAGTTAATCGAAAACAAATGAAAATCGTCTAAAAAAATTCAATCTTATACAAAATTTAATGCTCAGAATTTGTTTATACGACAAAAACTATATCAGAAGTCAAGAATAAATATATAAATTTGTTTAGACACGATAAAAAAGAAATATTTAACATGAATATAAAATCTAGTTAAAATAGACTAAAATAACACTACAATAACGAAATATAAACGCCCAAAACAGCAACACTATAAAGGCAGAGAAAACAAATGAGCAACTGAACTGTCACACAAAAACAAAAGAACAAATAAGAAGAATAAAAGACATAACACAAAACAAATGAACTCAGATTCTCACACTAAAACAAAAGAATAATTATGATGAAATAACAAGAAAAAATAATAAAAAATGGAATCAAAACAGACGAAAACAGAACCTAGGGCGCTTTAACAGAGAAACATAGACCTAGGAAGAGAAAATATGTCTTTATATGATAGAGAGAGAGAGAGAGAGAGGCTATTATTCTTCGTGACTGTACAAAATAAGATGCTACTTGTTGGCCACACACACACACACACACACACACACACACACACACACACACACACACACACACACACACACAATAGTCCACCCAATGAGTTTTTAATGAACTGGGGACCCAAGTGTGATAATTAAGGAAGAGTCAATTAATGAATCTACCTCCTCCTCCTCCTCCTCCTTCCCCTCTTTTCCTTCTTCTTCTTCTACTCCTCCTCCTTCCCCTCTTTTCCTTCTTCCTCCTCCTCCTCCTCCTCCTTCCCCTCTTTTCCTTCTTCCTCTTCTATTCCTCCTTCCTAGAGGTTACCACATCCCCTGACACACACCAGAAGGGGAATCAACTGTTTTAATTTATTACCAATGGAAGAGATGGCAGTATAAGGTGTCAGGATGAGGAGGGATAGTGGTGGTAGTGGTGGTAGTAGTGGTAGTAGTGGTGGTGGTGGTGGTGGCTGGTAGAGTGGCCAAGTGACATCCCCTTCAGAGTGGTCACCCGAGGAGGAGGTTCTCGTGACAACCTGACGAAGGGTGACACAACCTACTCGAGGGGCGGGGAGTGTGTTATCTGACGCCCTCTTGTCGATGAAGGCAAGGCCACCCAAGACCTCCTGAATTATGGTGGTGGTGGAGATGGTGGTGGAGATGGTGTTGGAGTAGGTGTTGGCGGTGGAGATGGTGGTGGAGTTGGTGGAGATGGTGGTGGAGTTGGTGGTGGAGATGGTGATGGTGGTGGAGATGGTGGTGGAGATGGTGTTGGTGGTGGAGATGGTGGTGGAGATGGTGTTGGTGGTGGAGATGGTGGTGGAGATGGTGTTGGTGGTGGAGATGGTGGTGGAGATGGTGTTGGTGGTGGAGATGGTGTTGGTGGTGGAGATGGTGGTGGAGATGGTGTTGGTGGTGGGGATGGTGGTGGAGATGGTGGTAGTGGTGATGTACTAGTGGCACTGAAAGAACTACTCTGTGGTAATCAGGTGAATCCTACGTGGCACTGAGAGGAGTGATGAGTGGCACTGAGAGGACAACTACGAGACAAGAGTTAGTCCTCACGGCTCTGGTGGGAGGAAAACTTAACACTTACTCAGACTATAGTGTAAACGAGGGACACACACACACACACACACACACACACACACACACACACACACATGTACGTAGAACTCAGGAGAATCGTTGTGTTGAGTAAAGGTGTTCCAAACCCGTGTGTTCTAGAGGGACTCAGACAGAGTTATCTCCTGATGGTGTGGTGGTGGCACTGTCTGGCACCACCACCACTGTAGACGCTGGTGGTGGTGGCACTGTCTGGCACCACCACCACCACTGTAGACGCTGGTGGTGGTGGCACTGTCTGGCACTACCACCACCACTGTAGACGCTGGTGGTGGTGGCACTGTCTGGCACTAAAAGGTAGAGCCACAGATCCGCCCGCCACTGATGGTCCCCGACACTCTCACAAAGGCTTTTACTGAGGGAAAAGTTTGTGACCTGGGGGGACCTGGGGGACCTGAGGGGGACCTGTGGGGACCTAAGGGGGACCTGAGGGGGACCTGGGGGGTGCAGGTGTTGTGACGAGCGTGGCACCTTTATATACTCTACACGCCCACGCCACCACGCCCACGCCACCACGCCCAAACTACTTCACTCTTCGCATTACCACAACGTCAAGACCATCACCAATGGGCGTGAGGGGCAGGTGGGCGTGAGGGACGGGTGGGTGTGAAAGGAGGATGGGCGGTAATTCATTCACCAAGTTAATCTGAGAAAATTTATAGCCATATCCAGCACGAATGGTGGTGGTGGTGGCACCCCATTCTCCCTTCCCTATTCCCTCCCCTCTTATTCATCCTCTATTCCACTCTCCTATCCTCCTCTCTTCCCCTTACCTCCTCCTTTCTCCCTATCCTCCTCCCCCCTTCTATCCTTCCCCTCCTCCTACCCCCAATAAACAGATCCACCTACTCCCAACCCACTTACACTCCCCCTTCCCTCTCCTCTCTATCCTCTCTGCCTTCTATCCCTCCCTCCCCTCCCTCTACCCCCCCCCCCCCCCGGTAAACAGATCCCCCTGCTCACCGTATATAAAAGGATGGGACGCCATTAAGGTTAAAAACAAAAGTACAGACACCAATATGAGACTCCATTAATCTTCCTACGTAATCCTTCTCTAAGCCTGATTTATTTTTCTCTCTCTCTCTCTGGCTCTCTCACTCTTTTATTCTCTCTCTCACACTCTCCCTTTCACATAATGTCTCTCATTTTATCTCTCACTGTCTCAAGGGGTTCCGATACTCTCTCACAGGAGTACTGGAACCTCTATATGCTAATGCGATTGATCTTCTTTTGTTTTTTGTTTATTTTCCTCCTCCTAGACGCTGGGGTTTATACACATCGATGCCAGTGACTGTCTACGGTGATAATCCTACAACAGTGACTCTATTTTAGTGAGAGGTGTGTGTAGGTGTGAGAGGAATGTGACAGTAGTGTGAGAGGAGTGCGAGAGGAGTGTGAGAGGTGTGTGAGAGGAGTGAGAGCAGAGGGGCGTGACACTTGTGAGAGAGAGAGAGAGACACCCGAGTCATTAAGGTGTAATCTGCTAATTATTATCAAGAGCACCTGCCTTCCTGTGCCTTAATTGGGAGGTGGAGGAGGTGGATAGGTGGAGGAGGATGAGGATAGGTGGAGGAGGTGGTGGATAAGTGGAGGTGGATAGGTAGGGAAGGAGGTGGGTAGACGGAGGAGGTGGTGGATAGATGGAGATGGATAGGTAGGGAAGGAGGTGGGTAGACGGAGGAGGTGGCGGATAGATGGAGGAGGAGGTGTGTAGGAGTAAGGAATGAAGTGGGCAAGGTGTGGGCAAGGCGTGGGCAAGGCGTGGGCAGGATCCCGTGGGAGTGAAAGATATCGACGGAACCCAAAGCTGTTGTGTGGGCTACACTCTCTCTCTCTCTCTCTCTCTCTCTCTCTCTCTCTCTCTCAGGATTGGCAGGTGGCACTGTTCTTAGGTGGGTGGGCGGCAGGTGGCACTGTTCTTAGGAGGTAGGCGGCAGGTGGCACTGTTCTTAGGTGGGTGGGCGGCAGGTGGCACTGTTCTTAGGTGGGTGGGCGGCAGGTGGCACTGCTCTTAGGAGGTGGGCGGTAGGTGGCACTGTTCCCAGGCTGGGGGGGGGGCGGTAGGTGGCACTGTTCCCAGGCAGGGGGGGGGCGGTAGGTGGCACTGTTCCCAGGCAGGGGGGGGGGCGGTAGGTGGCACTGTTCCCAGGCAGGGGGGGGGGGGGCGGTAGGTGGCACTGTTCCCAGGCAGGGGGGGGGGGGGGGCGGCACACATCGACAAACACGTTAAGTTGATTGATGGTCTTTATACATGGCAGTGCTCAGCCTTACTCTTAACACTTCCTTACTCTCTCTTACTCCTCCTTACTCTCTCTTACTCCTCCTTACTCTCTGAATTACTTTCTCGCTTTCTCTCACTCTACCTGACACTTCCTTACCCCCCTCTACTCTCTCTCTCTCTCTCAAATATTTCCTTTACTCTCTTTTACTCTTTCTTACTCTTTCTCAAACACTTCCTTTACTCTCTCTCTCTCTCTCTCTCTCTCTCTCTCTCTCTCTCTCTCTCCTCGTAACCCAACGTGAGTAAGTGAACGTCAAAGTATCAGAGGAATGTAAACAAACTTCCAGTGTAGCCAGATAAGACCCATCAATCTCTCCCTGTAGCCTGGTGGGGTGTGTTGTCTTGGGTTGGTAATACTGCAAGGGTTACCAGCTGTAGATGACAGGTGAGAGACAGGTGAGAGACAGAAGTAAGATATGATAGGCGAGGCAAACGAGAGAGATGAGAGACAGAGGTGTGAGGTGAGAGGTGAGAGACAGAGGTGTGAGGTGAGAGGTGAGAGACAGAGGTAAGACAGAGGAAAGAGACAGGAGGTAGGTGAGGGAGGAGTGACAGAAGTGAGAGACTGAGGTGAGAGACAGGAGGTAGGTGAGGGAGAAGTGACAGAAGTGAGAGACTGAGGTGAGAGACAGGAGGTAGGTGAGGGAGAAGTGACAGAAGTGAGAGACTGAGGTGAGAGACAGGAGGTAGGTGAGGGAGAAGTGACAGAAGTGAGAGACTGAGGTGAGAGACAGGAGGTAGGTGAGGGAGGAGTGACAGAAGTGAGAGACTGAGGTGAGAGACAGGAGGTAGGTGAGGGAGGAGTGACAGAAGTGAGAGACTGAGGTGAGAGACAGGAGGTAGGTGAGGGAGGAGTGACAGAAGTGAGAGACTGAGGTGAGAGACAGGAGGTAGGTGAGGGAGGAGTGACAGAAGTGAGAGACTGAGGTGAGAGACAGGAGGTAGGTGAGGGAGGAGTGACAGAAGTGAGAGACTGAGGTGAGAGACAGGAGGGAGGTGAGGGAGGAGTGACAGAAGTGAGAGACTGAGGTGAGAGACAGGAGGTAGGTAAGGGAGGAGTGACAGAAGTGAGAGACTGAGGTGAGAGACAGGAGGTAGGTAAGGGAGGAGTGACAGAAGTGAGAGACTGAGGTGAGAGACAGGGGGTAGGTGAGGGAGGAGTGACAGAAGTGAGAGACTGAGGTGAGAGACAGGGGGTAGGTGAGGGAGGAGTGACAGAAGTGAGAGACTGAGGTGAGAGACAGGAGGGAGGTGAGGGAGGAGTGACAGAAGTGAGAGACTGAGGTGAGAGACAGGAGGGAGGTGAGGGAGGAGTGACAGAAGTGAGAGACTGAGGTGAGAGACAGGAGGGAGGTGAGGGAGGAGTGACAACATCAATATGATTCACCCGCCGGGAATATTAAGGTGACAGGGTTAAAGTATCAAGCGAGAGTGTTGGCAGGGTGTGTGGGTGTTGGCAGGATGTGTGGGTGTTGGCAGGGTGTGTGGGTGTTGGCAGGGTGTGTGGGTGTTGGCAGGGTGTGTGGGTGTTGGCAGGGTGTGTGGGTGTTGTCAGAGTGTTGTACAGGATGAAAGGATGTTGGCAGGGTGTTGTGAGTTAGGGTGTTAGCAGGGTGTTGGCAGGGTGTTAGCAGAGTGTTGGCAGGGTGTTAGCAGGGTGATGGCAGGGTGTTGGCAGGGTGTCACCACGAGGCAGGCTGGGCAGGTCTCCAACACTCCGGCAGCAGGCGTAACCGGATGCGTCGCCATTACCGGAGTGAGAGATGACCAGACTCAATCACCAGGGGCTAAATCTGGCTCTCTAGGCCCCACGTAAAGTCTCCCAGGCCCCACGTAAAGTCTCCAGGCCCCACGTCAAGTCCCCAGGCCCCACGTCAAGTCCCCAGGCCCCACGTAAAGTCTTCAGGCCCCGCATCAAGTCCCCAGGCCCCACGTCAAGTCCCCAGGCCCCACGTAAAGCCTCCCAGGCTCCATGTAAAGTCTCCAGGCCCCACGTCAAGTCCCCAGGCCTCATGTCAAGTCCCCAGGCCCCACGTAAAGTCTTCAGGCCCCGCGTCAAGTCCCCAGGCCCCGCGTCAAGTCCCCAGACCCCGCGTCAAGTCCCCAGGCCCCGCGTCAAGTCCCCAGGCCCCACGTAAAGTCCCCAGGCCCCACGTAAAGTCTTCAGGCCCCGCGTCAAGTCCCCAGGCCCCGCGTCAAGTCCCCAGGCCCCAAGTCAAGTCCCCAGGCCCCACGTAAAGTCTTCAGGCCCAGCGTCAAGTCCCCAGGCCCCGCGTCACGCGTCAAGTCCCCAGGCCCCGCGTCAAGTCCCCAGGCCCCATGTAAAGTCCCCAGGCCCCACGTAAAGTCCCCAGGCCCCACGTCAAGTCCCCAGGCCCCACGTCAAGTCCCCAGGCCCCACGTAAAGTTCCCAGGCCCCACGTAAAGTCCCCGACCCACTCAAGCCACCCAAATCACACACACACACACACACACACACACACACACACACACACACGGTCGTAGTTAAGCTTCTAAGATATGAAATGTGGCAACGTAACTCCACAGAATTATGGCGGAGGCTTAAAAGGGCTACATGTAGTCCTCGACCCTGCTAGGCTACCAGGAGGAGGAGGAGGAAGACGGAGGAGGGAAGAGGTGGAAGAGGTGGGAGAGGGGGAGGAGGTGGGGGAGGAGGAGTAGGAAGGCAGGGGGGAGATGGGAAAGGATGAGGAGGAATGTTAAGAGCTAGGAATGAGATAAGGGGAGGAGGAGAGAAGAGGTGGAAGGAAAAAGGGAGAGCAGATAATTTAGGTATGAAGAAGAGAAGAAGGAAGAGAAGATGAAGGAGACAGGCAAGTAGGAATATTGAAGGAAGGAAGGAAGGAAGGACAGAATAGGGGGTATAACAGGAGAGAGAGAGAGAGAGACCCCTAACTAATTCATATTTCCCAGTGTAGCGTTAAAGTGATCTCTCTCTCTCTCTCTCTCTCTCTCTCTCTCTCTCTCTCTCTCTCTCTCTCTTATGGTAAAGAAAATGGCCTAAAGAAAAATGCCAAAATAACGAAAGAAAACAAATCTTCGAAATATTGTTTTTTCTTCTTTTTGTGTCATTGTGAGAGGACGGGGGCCCCAGCTTTAAGACTAAGCTTTAAGACTAAGCTTTGATGCTGTCATGAAAAGCTTCCCTACGGCTCATCACGGCCTATCAACATAAGCTGACCGTCAACTGGGTTTTGTTAACGTTCGTGGTAGAGGGTAGACGCCTTCACCAGGGGCTTCCTCACTGCGAACGGTCCCTGTGTGTGTTGATAACTCGGGTTGGGTTAGGTTAGGTTAGGTTAGGTTAGGTTAGGTTAAGGGTTCAATGATTCTTCTTCTTCTTCTTGGGATTTACCTCTTGCTACTCCCCCTCCTTTTCTAGTTCCCCTCCTGCTTCTCTACCTCCTCCTCCTGCTCCTCCTCCAGCAGTAAGCCTCCGGTAATATATGTGGCTCCCGCCTGGAAACTTTTTTAAAGTTTGATAAATGAATAACAGAGTCTACCCTCCCCCCCCCCCCCTTGTCTGCTGAGCCTCTCTCTCTCTCTCTCTCTCCATCTTCTTCCATTCCTCATCCCCTCTCTATTTCCCTTTCTCTCTCTCCTCCTCCTTCCACTCTCCCTCTCATCCTCCCACTCGCTTACCTTCTTAATCCCCTCTCCCTCCCCCCCCCCCTCCCTGCCTCCCCCTCCCTCATTATACCACTTAATCTCTTCTCCTCCCCCTCATTACCTCCCTCACTACCGGTCCCTCACTCTCCCTCACTCCCCCAATAACTACCTCACTTTCTCCCTCCCCCACACTCTTTCCCCCTCTCCAACACTTTCCCCCACACACTCTCCCCACACACTCTCCCTACACACTCTCCCCCCCCCCACACACTCTCCCCCCCACACACTCCCACACACACTCCCCCACACACTCCCCCCCACACTCCCCACACTCTCCCCACACTCCCCCCCCCCACACACTCCCCAGGTGAGCAGTACCCTCAGGTAGCATTAGGTAAACAAGAGATAATGATAACACTAATCTTTACGCCTCTACTTCCTCCCCTCTACTTCGCGGTCCAGTTCACGGTCCACTTTACGGTCCAGTTCACAGTCCAGTTCACGGTCCAGTTCGCGGTACAGTTCACGGTCCAGCCTACGGTCCAGTTCACGGTACAGTTCACGGTCCAGTTTACGGTCCAGTTCACGGTCCAGTTCGCGGTACAGTTCGCGGTCCAGTTTACGGTCTAGCTTATAGTCATACACGTGGTCCAATACGCGGTCCAACACACGGTACAACACATGGTCCAACTCACGACTCATCTATCAGTCCGGCGGTTCATCTTACGGTCCACCTTGCGGTCCACTTCAGAGTACACTTTGGATTATGACCCGAGTCATGGTCCAACTCGGTCCATGGCCCAGAACATGTCCCAAATTGTGGTCCAGCTTACCATCACTGTATGACCCGACTGAGTAAGTGAGGAGAAGAGGGGAGTGGGGAGAGGAGGAGGGGAGCGGGGAGGGGAGAAGGGGAGTGGGGAGAGGAGAAGGGGGGCGGGGAGAGGAGGAGGGGAGAGGAGGAGGGGAGAGGAGGTGGGGAGTGAGGGGAGGAGGAGGGGAGTGGGGAGAGGAGGAGGGGAGTAGTCGAGGGAGAGGAAGAAAAGTCTAAGAAAAGGGAGAAAGGAATGGGGGAGAGGAGGAGGGGAGGAGTGGGGAGAGGAAGGGAGAGGGGAGAGAGTGAGAGGTGTCAAGGTCGGTAAAGTGAGACATTAATCAGCAGAAACAGAACAAGAGAAGGACATTATGGGGAGAGGCAGCGAGAGAAGGGGGAGAGGCAGCGAGAGAAGGGGGAGAGGCAGCGAGAGAAGGGGAGAGGCAGCGAGAGAAGGGGGAGAGGCAGTGAGAGAAGGGGAGAGGTAGTGAGAGAAGGGGAGAGGTAGTGAGAGAAGGGGGAGAGGTAGTGAGAGAAGGGGAGAGGCAGTGAGAGAAGGGGAGAGGCAGTGAGAGAAGGGGGAGAGGCAGCGAGAAGGGGGAGAGGCAGTGAAAGAAGGGGGAGAGGCAGCGAGAGAAGGGGAGAGGTAGTGAGAGAAGGGGGAGAGGTAGTGAGAGAAGGGGAGAGGCAGTGAGAGAAGGGGAGAGGCAGTGAGAGAAGGGGAGAGGCAGTGAGAGAAGGGGGGGAGGCAGTGAGAGAAGGGGGAGAGGCAGCGAGAGAAGGGGGAGAGGCAGCGAGAAGGGGGAGAGGCAGCGAGAGAAGGGGAGAGGCAGTGAGAGAAGGGGGAGAGGCAGCGAGAGAAGGGGGAGAGGTAGTGAGAGAAGGGGAGAAGCAGTGAGAGAAGGGGAGAGGCAGTGAGAGAAGGGGGAGAGGCAGCGAGAAGGGGGAGAGGCAGTGAGAGAAGGGGGAGAGGCAGTGAGAGAAGGGGAGAGGCAGTGAGAGAAGGGGAGAGGCAGTGAGAGAAGGGGAGAGGCAGCGAGAGAAGGGGGAGAGGTAGTGAGAGAAGGGGAGAGGCAGTGAGAGAAGGGGAGAGGCAGCGAGAGAAGGGGGAGAGGTAGTGAGAGAAGGGGGAAAGGTAGTGAGAGAAGGGGGAGAGGCAGTGAGAGAAGGGGGAGAGGCAGTGAGAGAAGGGGGAGAGGTAGTGAGAGAAGGGGGAGAGGCAGTGAGAGGAAGACATAGACAGAGAGAGAAAACAGAAGGAAGTAGCCAGTGAGACGGTAGACAGACACTGCTAAGACACGTCTACTCTTCCTGGGAAGGAGGAGGAGGAGGAGGAAGTAGCCTATATGTGTAGTAGTGGAGAGGAAATGCTTGAGGGAGGGGAAGCGAGGGAGGGAGGAATGGAGGGAGGTAGCGATGGAAGAGAGAGGGAGTGTTGGAGAGATTGAGGGAGATACCGATAGATGAGGGAGGGAGTGCTGGAGAGGAAGTACAGTAGGAGGGAGGGAGGGAGATGGTAAGGTCTATGAGGGAGAGAGAAGAGGGGTGCTGGGAGAGGTGAGGGGGGAGGGGGCGGCGCTCTTCTTGTCCCTAGGGAGCCGTAAAGTGCGGGCGGACGGGCAGGGAGGAGGGGGGCGTGGTGGGGGAGTCGTTGTGGTGGTGGAGGCGTGGTGGGGGGCGTGGTGGGGGCGTGGTGGGGGGCGTGGGGGGTGGTGGAGGGGGGGCGTGGTGGTCGTGCATGCGTAATTCAGCAAAGGAAAACAATATCACTACCTGGCCTCACTTTTTACTACCACCACGACTACTACCACCACACAGCTGGGCCCTCGGTGTGGTAGTGGTGTGTGTGTGTGTGTGTGTGGTAGTGGTCGCCTGGGGTGCAATTGTGAGTGTCCTGACGATGTTTGTGGTGGCGGCGTCATTGGTAACTGTGGTGGTGGTGGTGGTGGTGATGGTGGTGGTGATGGTGGTGGTGATGGTGGTGGTGGTGGTGGTGATGGTAGTGGTGGTGATGGTGGTGGTGGTGGTTGATGGTGGTTGATTGTAACATTCTTCTCCTTTCCTACACCTGCTGCCTACTTTCCTCCCTACCTTCCTTTTTTCTTCCTAATTCCTCATCCCCAATTCCTTCCCTCCACAACCCGTCCCCCCCCTTCCCTCACCCGTCCCCCCCCTCCCCCCCCCTCCCTCCCCCAGGTCGGGCAGCATACCAAGCAGATAGTCTATTGTGCACAATTACCCGGAGATTCAGCGGGTCGGGTCCTGACTCTCCGGTCTGACACGTCCCCAAGTTTCGGATTCATCTGATTTATTCTGTGTGAGAGGTAACTAGGAGGGGGGATAGGGAGGGGAGATAGGGAGGGGGGTAGGGAGGGGGGAGGGAGGGGGGTAGGGAGGGGGGAAGGGGGTAGGTGGTGGAGGAAGGGAGGGTAGGAGGAGGAGGGAGTGAGGGAAGGCTGGTGCAGGGGAGAGTGAATGAATGAAAGAGGGAGGGAGAGGTGAGAGGGAGGGAGAGGTGAGAGGGAGGGAGGGGTGAGAGGGAGGGAAAGGTGAGAGGGAGGGAGAGGCAAGAGAGAGGATGAGGTGAGAGGGAGGATGAGATGAGAGGGAGGGAGAAGTGAGAGGGAGGGAGAGGCGAGAGGGAGGGAGAGGTGAGAGGGAGGGAAAGGTGAGAGGGAGGGAGAGGCAAGAGAGAGGATGAGGTGAGAGGGAGGATGAGATGAGAGGGAGGGAGAAGTGAGAGGGAGGGAGAGATGGTCTATGTAGCAAAAGAAAAAATCCACGCGTATGGTGGCATAACGTGAGCTGATTGGTCGTAATCATGACCCCCACACCTGGAGACCACACCTGTTAGTTCACACAGCTTAGAGCACACCTGTTAGGACACATCTGTACTCTACACACCTGGTGGGACACACACACCTGGCAGGACATTGTTTTAAGAAAGTTTTCGCACCATTAACACCACAATAAACATTAGTGGTGGGATTATGGTACTCAGCCGAGGATCTCTCTCTCTCTCTCTCTCTCTCTCTCTCTCTCTCTCTCTCTCTCTCTCCCATGTAGCACACTAGGCCTCAAGAGAGAGAGAGAGAGAGAGAGAGAGAGAGAGAGAGAAACCTTGATCCTCCCAACAACCAGACACTCTACTCGACCACCTTCATTTCCTCAACTGTAACGTCAGGTACCCGTAGTGGTCTAGAGGGAGGGCCCCGGGATAGAACCAGCGGAGAATTGTGTAGGGGAATGTAAACACTATAAGGAGAGAGGGTGACGAGGAGAGAGTGGGGAGATAATAATGGGGAGGAGGGAATGGGGAGGAGAGGGTAATAGTGAGAGGGATAATGGTAATGGGGAGAATAATAATGGGGGAGAATAACGGTAATAGGGAGAATAACGGTAATGGGTGTTAAATCATCACGTGAAATAAGCTTGGGGGGGTTTAATCTTCAGGTGATTCAGGTAGCGTCAGGTAAGATAGGATTTTAAGCCGCCTGTCTTAAGGGGGGGAGGTGTCTAGTGCTGGGGGATGGGATGAGGGGAGAGGGGAGGGC
The DNA here is from genome assembly GCA_958450375.1 of Homarus gammarus. NCBI lineage: Eukaryota > Metazoa > Arthropoda > Malacostraca > Decapoda > Nephropidae > Homarus > Homarus gammarus. Next base: position 118,241 of record CAUDMG010001764.1, on the reverse strand, counting down.
AGGGGGAGGGAAGGGGGGAGGGGAGGGCAGGGGGAGGGGAGGGCAGGGGGAGGGAAGGGGGAGGGGAGGGCAGGGGGAGGGAAGTGGGAGGGAGGCAGGGGAGGGAGGGGCAGGGGGAGGGGAAGGAGGGGGAGGAGGGATGGGGAGGGGAAGGGTTGGAGAGAATTGGGAGGGAAGGAGAGAGGGAAGGGAAGGGGGAGGAAAGGAAGGTTGTAAGGAGACGAGGAGGAGAGGAAGAGGAAAGAGAAGGAGGGGGAGGGGGGAAGAGGGGGAGGGGGAAGGGGGGGATGTAAGAAGAGAGGGACTTCTGGCAGTTAGAGTTAAGTTACAACCTCGTCGGGGGTGATGAGGGGAGACGGGGGGGTGGGGGGTGAGAGGGAAATGGTAGAGGGGAAAGTGAGGGGAGGGGAGAGAGAGGGGAGAGGAGAGAGGGGAGTTAATGGCAGCTGAGAGAGAGAGAAAAATTGACCCCACAGTAAAATGCAAGATATGGGCGGCGCTGAGCCAACTCTTACACAGGCAGACAAACGGACAGCTTCTATGCCATTAACACGGCTTAGCGAGGATCACCTGAAGATTAGACACCTTAACATATATCACCTGAAGATAAACCTAACCTAACCTAACAGGGAAAAAAATAAACCACTTCAAAATAAAACAGGGATTAAAACACGAAATAAAACAAACAATTAAAAAAAACAAAGAAAACTCCAAAAAAATAAAACACCAGAACTAAAACACGGGGGAAAAAAATAAACCAGGCCAAAATAAACCAGAAAAAATGGAAATAAACCACACACAGACACATACCGAAGGTCATACTTGGCAACACTGTTATTCTGGATAAGTCATAACAACGCACAGTTATAATTTGTGTTTAGTCTCTACGTGTGGTTGGTTTAGGAGGAGGAGGAGAAGCAGGAGGAGGAGGAGGAAGAACAGGAAGAGGAGGAAGAGAAGGAGGAGGAGGAGGAGGAGGAGGAGGAGGAGGAGCAGGAGGAGGAGGAGGAGGAGGATGTAGGAGGCGTGTCTGGTGGGGTAAGACAGACTATTTTTCTTCACGCTCACACCACCAGCAGGAGGAGGAGGAGGAGGAGGAAGGAACAAGAAGACGGTGTTAGTGAAAATCCTAGAGACTTACCTGGTCTTAGAGGCGCCCTGACATGTTTGTTTATAGTGGTGTGTGTGTGTGTGTGTGTGTGTGTGTGTGTGTGTGTGTGTAATCTAAACGCCAGCAAGGGTGTAGTCATCAGCGCCAGACGAACCATCGACAGCAGCTCATAATGTGTGTTATATAAAAGGCGTGGCTATTCGATACACCTTAATGCTTCACTAACTTAAAGGAACAACTTGGAGGAGCAGCTTATAGGAACAACAGCTTTAAGGTACAGTAACTAATTGAAGCAGTAACTTAATGGAGCAGTAACTTAATGGAAAAGTAACTTAATGGAGCAACTACATATTCAACACCAACCTACAACAACTACAACTTAGAGGAGCAACTTTAAACTGTATCTTAAAGGAGCCACATCAAGGAACAACTAAGAGGAGGAACAGCACCTTAAAGCAGCACCTTAGAGAAGCAGCGCCATAAGTTAGTGAAGGCGCCGAGCTCAGCACAAGTGCAAATGTATACCAAGTTATGTCTCTCCCGGGACCACCTCTCTCTCTCTCTCTCTCTCTCTCATCGTTACTATCAACATATAAATCAATTAGCTGTAATTATATAAAACTGTAAAGGTAAACAATTAATTCCTAGAGTCATTTTATATATATATATATATATATATATATATATATATATATATATATATATATATATATATATATATATATATATATATATATATGCTGATAACCACCAGGAAAGAAGAAAGCACGCGGACTTCTACATACAATCCTGGCGGGTTGAGGTGTTGATTACATATATATATTTTTATATATATATTAAACTGATTATATAAATTAACAGGTGAATAAGATTTACCTTTGACTTAATGATTTCACCTGAGCGATCTCCTGCAGGTGTTGATTACGAGGTGAGAGGCTGCACAGGTGTGTGGTGGACCAGACTGCACAGGTGTCAGGACAGGTTCATGCCACCTGCCGTCAACATCACCTGTAATCAAATGAGACACTGTAAGATGTTACACACACACACACACACACACACACACACACACACACACACACACACACACACACACGGCTCGGCTATATTCTTGTTTATTTGGTGCCAACTTTTTCCTTTGGAATATTTATGGTAATTCCTGGAATGTGAGAGTTAGGGAGGCTGGAATGGTGTGTGAGGGGGAGGAGTGGGAGGGATGGGGGAGGAGGGTGGGAGGGGTGGGGGAGGAGGGTGGGAGGGGTGGGGGAGGAGGGTGGGAGGGAAGGGGGGATGGTGAGGGGAGAGAGGAGGAGAGAGAAAGTGCGGTGAAGGGAGAACAGAATTATATCAAGGCACTGTATATTGGTACTAACCTAACCTAACCTAACCTAACCTAACCTAACCTAATCTAACACTACTCTAATCAAATCAAACCTAGCCTAACCTAACCTAATGTTAACACTACCCTAACCTAACCATTAGTAGAGGCACCATTACGATAGGTCGGCCCCCTGGGGAAATTAGGAGAAGCATTTTTGAGGGCGAAAATATACTGAAGGTTGCTAAAACTGCTGCCTTCCCTCCCCCACCCTTCCCTCCCTCCACACTCCCTCCCTCCACACTCCCTCCCTCCACACTCACTCCCTCCACACTCCCTCCCTCCCACTCAACACACTCATTACTTCACTCCTTCATCACTCCTCCCTCCATCCTTTCCTTACCTCCCTCATCTTATCCTTCACTCCTTCACCTTGTCCATCCTCCCCCCCCCCCCAGCGCCACAACCCAGGGGCCAACCAATGATCCTGTACAACTCAGCGCCACAAACTCTCGTAACGATAACTTATACTTCTCGACGACCACCTGACACTTGAGTCTCTGTCAGGTGTTGGCTCCATTTAGCTTAGGTGGAGAGGGAGGTGGAAGGGGGTGAGGAAAATAGGTGGAGGAGGCAGGAGGAGAGAGAAGGAAGGAGGGAGGGAGAGATAACAGGTGTCTTCAATTTACTAAGTGTCTCTGAGGAACAACAACAACACGTACGGTACAGGTGACCCCCTCCACCAGGTGTAAGGGTCACAACCACGCCAGGTAAGATGAGGGCCATATGTACACCTCTCTCTCTCTCTCTCTCTCTCTCTCTCTCCCATTTATCTCATCTTTTATCTCCTCCACCTTTCATTACCTCGTTTTTGTGAGCTCAAACGTTTTGCCTTTACCGCCGCCACTAAAAACGTTCCGTCCAGACCAGGTAAAACGTTCCGTCCAGGCCAGGTAACACGTTCTTCTAATGCTCAGTTCAACGTTCCTTTCTCAGCTTTGTTCTGTAAGTGGTAAGGACAAAACCCACTCACATGCGGGTATAACTGCCCTGATTGGCCCTTGAACCCCATGACGGTATGACTGTGTGGTCCTACGTACAGCCCCCCCCCCCCCCCCCTCGGCCTCACAGCCTCCCCTCGGCCCGGGTCGATAAAGGCTCCCAACACCAATTCCTCGGCCGCTGCCACAACTACTGTCATCTGCCGCAAAGGAATTCCCCATCGTCCCTGTTTACTGCTGTGTCTGCTGCTGCTGTGTCTGTCTGCTGCTGCTGTGTCTGTCTGCTGCTGCTGTGTCTGGCTGCTGTTAAATGGAATTCCCTCTTTGAACACACACACACACACACACACACACACACACATGACAGCTATAATACCCATAACATGACAGCCCTCTAACCTCATGACAAACACCTGGCATAATACCCCCCACACACATGATCGCTATTACGTCCTAATAACACACCTGTAAGTCACTCATTAACCTGCAGGTGATTGGAGCCTTCTAACGAATGAACCAGTATTACGAATTACCACACATTGTAAACACGAGAATGAGGGGCTTCGGGTTAGGTTAGGTTAGGTTAGGTTAGGTTAGGTTAGGTTATACTCTCAGTTTATGTCGCCATCACTACAACACAAACCTGAAGAACGACATATAAGTGTTTAGTGATATAATAAAGAAAGAACTGAGAACAAATACCTGTGATAATGAGTCTTTCCCAGGTAACACGGACAGGTGAACCACAACAATCTCTACTTACTAAATCTGGTTAATCTCTATCTCTCTCTCTCTCTCTCTCTCTCTCTCTCCAGACCGTCACGGCCACAGTAACTTCACCAAGACTCAATATATTCACCGCCATCACGCTATTTTTTGACCACCAAGGGGGGGGGGGATGGGGGGAGGCGCCTCGGTTACCATGACGACGAGAACGACTGATGTTGCTGGGACGAGGGGAGGAGAGGGCCAATGTTGGGGAAGTTACCATGAACACGAGACCTAAAGTATTTATATGTTTTTTAAAGCAATTGTTCTTATTTTATATTATTCTAGGCTCCTAACTTAACAACACAAGCGGAAGGAAACTCGCAGTATCTTTAAGAAATGTTCTATAATGGCGTGTCCCCCCTTTGATAGGTGGTAGTGGAGTCCTGCAGCGTGCTATCGAGGCGGCAGTGTGGTATAGGACACGACATCCATCACCCAGCAGCCAACGACACTGCCACCACCCGCTAATGCCGCTCATCCATCACTACTCTGCCACCCACCCTCTCTCACCCACCCTCCTTCACTCATACACACAAACACCTCCATATCTCCCTCAAAATCATTATGAATCTCTATTAAATTCTAAAATAAACAGGAATATATAAAGCGGAGGAGCTGTGTGTAGACTATAGGTAATGTAAACACACTATAAGTACTCTAAACCAGCGCCATCTATCACCACGTCGATGCTCACTTGTCTCGCTTTGTTTACATTACTCAGGAAACATATGACGATCGTGCGGGTGTAAACAACTGAGGGCGGTGTTTGTTACTACGTGTGCTGGTGTTGTGTAGGTGTTAGTGTTGCCTCGTTACCTTGTTTGATTACCATTAACCATAACTGCCTGCCTAGTTTGTGGTCAAGTTTCCTTTAAAATCTGTGCTGCGGTTCTGTGTGTGTGTGGGGTTCTTATACGGTTCTATCCCTGCGGTTCTATCTCTGCGGTTCCTGTTCTTGCCCTGCGGTTCATATGTCATAAATCCCCATTAACTGGACATCCATCAACGTGTTTAACAAGACCAATTAAACCACGAAACAAGACACAACAGTTAAAAATGGCGACAAAAGTATACGGAGACTCTAGGTTAGGTCTCTCTCTCTCTCTCTCTCTCTCTCTCTCTCCTGGGCAATAGGAGGCAGGACTCAGTGTGTTGTGAGGGTCAGGTGGGCGTCGTAATTAAAACACTGACACCTGAGCCTACCTGTGAGTGTGTGTGTGTGTGTGTGTGTGTTTACCAACGTGTGTGTGTATAAATCACTAATCCTGTAGCCAGCCACATGAGGCAAGACAGTGCCATGTCCAGAGGTCATTAAGGGCCAGACTCACGTGCACTAACTCGGGGAATTTGGACCATAAATAACAAGGCATTAAGGTCATTATCCTACCTAGTTGATGGCTGTTATTAGTAATTATTAACAGTATTATTTATTTACATTTTATCTCATCTTTGGGTCCTAACTCAACCTGTATTTAGGGGTTAAGTAAATGTTGTACACTGCAGGGCTAGGTGAGGGGGGAGGGGGAGGGGTGAGCGGGTAGATGTGAGGGGGGAGGTGTGAGGGGGAGGGGCGTGGAGGTGTGAGGGGGAGGGGCGTGGGGGGAGGGGTGTGGGGGGGGTGAGGGGAGGTGAGAATGTCAGGGTGTCCACGTCTAATGATCCATCACAGGACAGAGGTACACACACACACACTGCCTCCCCACCTCCTCCCCTTCTCTCTCTCTCTCCCTCCCTCCTACCCCCCACCATCATCCCCTACCCATCCCTACCCCATATATATAAAAGAGGGAAGAGAGGGGACGGAGAGGGGAAAGGAGGGAAGGAAAGGTGGTAAAAGAGGGAAACGAAAGGGGAAGGAGAGCGGAGGAAAGGGAGAGGGGGCGGAGAGGGGAGTGGGGAAAAAAGAGGGAAAAAGGGGAAAAAGAGGGAAAAAGAGGAAAAAAAGAGGGAAAAAGAGAGGGGTTAATGGTAAGGGTCATTATGGCATCCCTCAAGACCCCCCAAAAAAACAACTTAATGGCGTATTTCATCAAGTTAAAGAAGCCAGGTGACACAAGACGCCATTAAGTTGGTGGGATTTATGGCACCAAGAGGAGACATAATCCCAGCGCCGCCGCCTCACCTGGATATATTATAATCTTATATCAGGAGGGATTAGTGGGGGGGGATTAGTGTAATTATGTATACTGCCAACACTTATAACAGTTCTAACCTAACCTAACCAAACCTAACCAAACCTAACCAAACCTAACCTAACCCAACCTAACCTAACCAAACCTAACCTAACCCAACCTAACCTAACCCATCCCAACCTAACCTAACCATTCGAATTGGAGTCCTAATGGTTAGTTTGGGGCCCATTAGGACAGGGGCCCAATAGATCACAATTTAATGAGTGAAAGAGAAGAAAAAGAGAGAAAGTGAGAGAGAAAGAGAGAGAGAGAGAGAGAGAGAGAGAGAGAGAGAGAGAGAGAAAACCCTCCCTCTTCCTCTAATTAAAAACAATAAATTTTCCCTTCCTGGGGTAAATAGACCAATATATCTCCCCTTGTTGAGCCAATATGTCCACTATATAACCCTACATAGACCTAATATAGCAACTATGCCCTGTTACATATCTCAGCCGTCTTGACTCGCTGCAGGTCGCTATATTAACCTCTCATTATAAGGAGAGTTGAGTTGCTGGATCCAATATGGCCGATCACAACTTCCGCTAATAATCCAATATGGCCGACGAGGTACTTCCGGTAGTGATCCAATATGGCCGACGAGGTACTTCCGGTAGTGATCCAATATGGCCGACGAGGTACTTCCGGTAGTGATCCAATATGGCCGACGAGGTACTTCCGGTAGTGATCCAACATGGCCGACAGTGACATCCCCCAATATAGCCACCAAAGAGTAGGGCTATAACCATATGAACTGACATAATGGGTGAGAGTTGGAGGGGAGACGAGGGAGAGAGGGAGAGAGAGGGAGGGGAGAGGGGAGAGAGAGGGGTGAGGAGAGAGAGAGAGGGGAGAGAGAAAAAATGTTGCCAATTGGTGTTCACTAATTAGCCCAGACTGGTCCATCTTTTACCGCGGTACACTGAGTGAAGAGCCGGGACGAGCGGAAAAAGGGGCGGAGAGGCGAAAAGGGAGAATGGAAAGGGAAGGATAAGGATAGAGAAGGAGAAAAGAGGTGGAAGGGGCAGGGAAGAGGGGAGGAAAGGGAGGTAAAGGGGTAGAGAGGGGTGGAGGAGGCGGTAAAGGGCGGAAAAAGAGCAGAGACGAGCGGAAAAGGCCACCTCCTTCCTCAACCTCCTCTTCCCTCCCCTACACCTCCTCTTCCCTCCTCCTCCTCCATTACGTAATAAGTGGACCTGATAGAGCGCCTTTGGATTAAACCGGCCGGAAAATTCGAGTTTGGTAGTTGAGTCGACCTGTGTGTGTGTGTGTGTGTGTGTGTGTTCTTTTTCTCCACCTCTTCCACCTCCTCCCTTCCCTTTCTCTCCCATTTCCCTTCTCCTTTTCTCTTCTTCTCTCCTCACCTCCCCACCTACCCTCCCCCTTACCTCCCCTCCCCACCTACGCTCCCCCTTACCTCATCTCCCCACCTACCCTCCCCCTTACCTCCTCTCCCCACCTACCCTCCCCCTTACCTTCAGTCCTACACCTGGCCTTAAGCGACGTGATTCTATAGCCAGTGAACACAACGCGCCCGCCAACACGCGGACCTTACCTCCCGTTAACACTCCTCATTAAGGTGAGTTTTACCTGTATTCTCACTTCCTATCTCACCTTTACCATGATAAATCCTCAAGTTAATCCCCCCACGAGGAGGTTAAGTCATAAAGGGATTTATTTAGTTTCTTATCTGGCTATTTATAACGAATCTGTTTACAAAATGACGTCAAAATATAGCCCCAAATATTATCCATAACACAAAATGGATCAAATCTCTCTCTCTCTCTTTTTATTTAACGGTTATACTCAATTTCGTCTCTTTTTTTATTACTCACTTTAACTTTTAGTACCGAGTTCAAGTGGCTATGAAGAGCGGCCATCATTTCCTTGAGTCATATGAGAGTGGTGGGGAGGGGGATGTAGCCAGCGTCAGAACGACCCCATCAGGACACAGTGATGGCGGGACACAGGTTACTACACTAATACATTATAATACACAATGTTGTAACTCTTAATATATTCATACATTATATTAATTAATGACTAGATGGTGTTTGTTGGTTTTAGAAAGCTCGTGTCTCTCTCTCTCTCTCTCTCTCTCTCTCTCTCTCTCTCTCTCTCTCTCTCTCTCTCTCAACTACACAACAGGTGACGTCATCATGTAAACACAAGAAACCAAGATGGCGGCACAGGTGATCCACAACACACCTGGACTCATAAAGCCTCGTAAGTGATGACATATGGCAGTATCTTACCTGCTTGACTTACGATAAAACACAAAACTAACATCAAATTGGATCACCTGAAGATAATTAGCCCACGAGCTTTATTTCACCTGTTGATTAATTACCTGAAGTTACCTGGTGGGTTAGGTTAGGTAAGATTGAACTGTTTTTCAATTAACTAACTCATTATAGACGAGAGAGAGAGAGAGAGAGAGAGAGAGAGAGAATAATTGTTTATAATCTAATACCCACAGGGGGGAGGAAGCCATTGTTTGTTTGTTTACGTCACACCAGCTGAGGGAAGAAGATAAATGGTCTTTGTTTACACGGAGGGAGAGATCCACTAAAGGTAATCACGCTACAGTACAGGTAATATACGGTAATTAATTAAGGCAGGTACATAGTGAACCTACCTGTGTGTGTGTGGGACGACCTGATGATTACACACCCCTAGTGATACCTGGGTTAGGTTAGGTTAGGTTAAACTGATTCATATCGTATCCTTGAAAAAAAAATAACCTGTTCGTGGTACTCCTGCAACACTGTACACCTGAGCCCTCCCCCCCCCCCACACACACACACAAATCACCAGTAATTCACCTTAAATAACGACCATCTTACGTAACCTTCTTCTACAGCCTTATCCAGGAGTTATGGTGAGGGGGAGGGGGAGGGGGGGGGGTGGGGGGTGTCTTAGGACTTGTAGGGGAGTGTTATGTTGCGTGGAGAGAGAGAGAGAGAGAGAGAGAGAGAGAGAGAGAGAGAGAGAGAGAGAGAGAGAGAGAGAGAGAGAGAGAGAGAGAGTTATTAATAAAGTTGGGAAAGAGATAGAAGGCTATTAAGGTCCATAAATAACGCTAAGGGGTTAAGGCCTCAGGTAAGGGTTAAGGGCTCAGGTAAGGCGTTAATGGGTAACCCAAGGTGTAAGTTATGGGTTAAGGGACAATATAAGGGATAAGTTAAGAGTTAAGTGGCAAGTGTTCTAAATTAAAGGGTTAAGGAATAAGTTAATGTGTTAAGGTGGGTAAGTTAAGGGGTTAAGGGGTAATTTAAGGGGTAAGTTAGGGGGTTACGGGGTAAGTTAAGGGGTAAGTTAGGGGGTTAAGGGGTAAGTTAAGGGGCAGTCTCATCACTACAGCACCGAGAACAGGTTAGGTTGAGAAGGGTTGATTAAAGACCTTGTTCATTAACTCTTGATCCAGACCCAGCAGCAGAAAGGAGGAGGAAGAGGAAGAAGACGAAGAGAAAGAGGAATAAGAGAAAGATGAAGAGGAAGAAGAGGAAGAGAACGAAGAATAAGAGGAGGAGGAGGAGCGACACAGGCAGTCTACCACCAGCTCCGGCAGGAATGAGAGAGCCGCCGGGAACTTAGAGACGACCTTCTGGGAATGTGTAGGACAGGCAGGAGCAAGGGCAGGGTGGGCAGGGGGTGGGCAGGGTGGGCAGGGGGTGGGCATGGGGTGGGTAGGGTGGGCAGGGGGTGGATAGGGTGGGCAGGGGGTGGGTAGGGTGGGCAGGGGTGGACATGGGGTGGGTAGAGGGTGGGTAAGGTGGGGCAGGGGGTGGGTAGAGGGTGGGTAAGGTAAGGTAAGGTAGAGGTTGAGTGGGTTGAGAAGTGGGGTGGATTGGGGTAGGGTGGGTATGGTGGGCATGGTAGTAAGGGTGGGTTGTGTGGGTTAGGTTTCGAAGCATTGAAGCACTTGGTATCGAAAGCTTCACTCATAGCGTTAAAATCATTTATGTCCTTCTTCTCTCCTTCCTTCCTTCCTTCCTTCCTTCCTTCCTTACATTCACTCATCCCTCCTTCCCTCCCTCCTTCACTCCATCCTCGCTAAATACTTTCTTAAGCATAAAAGCAATGTTGGGTCACCTGGAACACACACACACACACACACACACACACACACACACACACACACACACACCATGATTAAAGAATTTTTTTAATTTTTTTGCTTCCCGAGATGAAGTGTGTCGTTAGTGACGCCCCCCCCCCCCCCCATGAGAGAAGTGGGCGTGGGCGTCAGATGGGCGTGCGACATACAAAGGTTAGAAAGAATAATCATCACCATTCACCCCCCCCACCACTATAATCACACTCATCACTAAGAACGTAAGATGGACGTGATGCGGGCGTGAAATGGGCGTAGAATGGGCGTGAAGTGGGCATGAAACACAGGTAAGAAGACCCAAGAACTCCCCCCATCACCCCACAACACGGGGCAGCTCCGGGAGGGCCTGTGTCTGGTCTCTGCCTAAATGAATCGTTAGTCAACATTTACGTCACAAGTTCCCCCGTGTGTGTGTGTGTGTGTGTGTGTGGTTCTTCACGTGGCTGTAAGATAACAAGATTACTGAAAGGTAGGGGTGACTAATGGCTTGTTTCTTCCTGCATTAACGTGATAACAGAGGAGAGAGAGAGAGAGAGAGAGAGAGAGAGAGAGAGAGAGAGAGAGAGAGAGAGAGAGAGACTAACCACACCACCACCAACTTGAACCATAAATACAAACTTTTATTCCACACTTGGCAACACTACCCAGCAGTGTTGCCATCATCAGTATAAACAACACACTTTAAACCCACACACACACACACACACACACACCCACACACACACCATAACATAAATCTAACCTAACTAGAGTCTTATACAAATTCCTACGCCATATTTAACACCATTTTAACATTGTAGATTAAATTAATAAGTTAGGAGGAAAATTTAACTTGAGGGTAAATTAAGAATCATTGCCCTAAGTCACCAAGTTGTGTATCTAAGTTTGTTAATAAACTCGTATGTAAGTTTGTCCTTGTTGATGTAGACTCGGGAGGAGGAGGTTTACTGTGTTATGTTGATGTTAATATTGTTAACTGTGTCTAGATGATGATGATAATAATAATAATAATAATAATAAACGTGCTACTACTACTACTAATACTACTACTACTACTACTATTTAATACAACAATAACTACGACTACTACTACTATTGCTACTAGTACCACTACAACAACAATATTAATTAATCATAGCTTGTATCCAAACACACCTCTGACGTAAGGATACCCACAACCCACCCACAACCCTCATCCACACCCACCCAACCCACAACCACCCACCCACAACCCTCATCCATACCCACCCAACCCACACCCCACAACCACCCACCCACAACCCTCATCCACACCCACCCAACCCACACGCCTCACCCACCGCCCACATTACACTATAAAAATGAAATAAATAAACAACACCTTTTCCTCCCTTCAAAAAAGAGCGGCACCTCACCTCTAAATAAAAGTCTGCCATCCTACCCACGAGCAAAATAAAAACAGAGAAAAGCACAACGCTTCCCACCCCAGCCCACCCCAGCCCACCCCACCCCACGCCCACTAGAGCCAGAGGGAAAGTTTGTGTGAGTTTGTGTGAAAGCTGTGTTCCATGAATCATAGAGTGCGACAGGAGAGGGTGTGTGTTCCGTGTGTGGGTGTGTGTTCCGTGTGTGGGTGTGTGTTCCGTGTGTGGGTGTGTGTTCCGTGTGTGGGTGTGTGTTCCGTGTGTGGGTGTGTGTGTTCCGTGTGTGGGTGTGTGTTCCGTGTGTGGGTGTGTGTTCCGTGTGTGGGTGTGTGTGTTCCGTGTGTGGGTGTGTGTGTTCCGTGTGTGGGTGTGTGTTCCGTGTGTGGGTGTGTGTTCCGTGTGTGGGGGTGTGTTCCGTGTGTGGGGGTGTGTTCCGTGTGTGGGTGGCAGGGCGGCTGGGTGGTTGGGCGGCTTTACTTCGACGTGTAGTGGGGGAATGGACAGGTAAAGGAGAGGGGGAGGCCGGAGGGGAAAGAGAGGGAGAGAGAAGAAACGGGGGGGAGGAGGGTAGGGGGGAGGGGGATCTACCTGTACTACCTTTAATTACGTTCCTGTCACTTTACCCCTTCCAACATGGCCTCCAAAATACCCCTGAGACTCTACCTTAAACCCCACGACAACAACAACAACGAAGATGGCGTCAACTTGCCCTATGACTCTACCTTGATCAATAACGAGAACATAACGAGACAGTAACTTACGATCAAGCGAGACCAAACGAGACCGACAACAAAAGTACTGAAGGGGCTAAAAAAAAAAAAAACTCATTTGATTTACATAATATTTCGAAAAAGTTGATAACAGTAATAAGGTTGGGTTAGGTTAGGTTAGGTTAGGTTAGGTTAGGTTAGGTATGTAAATTTAGTCTTTGATGATGAACAAGATTATATAAGATGGCTGCTGTCCGTCCGTGTGTGTGTGTGTGTTCTGTGTTCCTCATTTGAATTTCTGATTTAATTTACGAAAGTGTGTGTGTGTGTGTGTGTGTGTGTGTGTGTGTGTGTGTGTGTGTGTGTGTGTGTGTGTACTAGTTTATAAATTAAGTTGAAATATATAGAAAAAAATGTGAGGTGTTGATTGTATGTAAAAGTCCGCGTGCTATTGGGCTAATGAAATATACATACAGTCATACATACCACTACATCCTTCTACTAATGTATACATATAAACATACAGTCATACATACCACTACATCCTTCTACTAATGTATACATATAAACATACAGTCATACATATACACCAGCACGTATACGGGGAAGTGTAGCTATAAACATCTAAATGTATAGATACAAGGAAGAGATTTAGATAATTTATATGGAGGTGTACGAGGAACTGAGCCTCTCCCTGCCTGGGGTGTGGTGCTGTGGAGGGAGGGAGAGGAGGGGAGGGGGGAGGGAGGGGGTAGGAAGGGAGGGGAGAGAGGGAATGAAAGGGGAGGGGGGAAAGAAAACTTGCTTGCTTGCCAGAGAAACAGGGACGAAAAGCTGACTCACACACACACACACACACACTCACACTCACACACACACACACACTCACACACACACACACGGGTAGCCATTTCGACTCTCTTCAAATCAAGTATATAAACAATTAAATTAACAAACAAACAATCAAGGCAGGTGTCTAAACAAGCCCACTTTTATAACCCGGTCTTAGTATATTTCCACAATCAAGAGAACAGTTTCAAATGGTTAGGTTAGGGTAGGTTATTATCACACAGCTACAACACAATCCGGAAATATGTTTTACGTATTTTAGTCTTTCATGTGGTGGTAGGCGTGGTGGTAGGCGTGGTGGTGGGCGTGGTGGTGGGCGTGGTGGTAGGCGTGGTGGTGGGCGTGGTGGTAGGCGTGGTGGTGGGCGTGGTGGTAGGCGTGGTGGTGGGCGTGGTGGTGGTGGGCGTGGTGGTAGGCGTGGTGGTAGGCGTGGTGGTTGGCGTGGTGTGGGCGTGTGGTGGCGGTGGGGCGTGGTGGTTGGCGTGGTGGTGGGCGTGGTGAGGCGTGGTGGTGGGCGGGTGGTGCGTGGGGTGGCGTGGTGGTGGGCGTGGTGGTAGGCGTGGTGGTGGGCGTGGTGGTGGGCGTGGTGGGCGTGGTGGTAGGCGTGGTGGTAGGCGTGGTGGTGGGCGTGCTTTACTCCCCTTCATCAATAACGATGTATGTAAATCACGGACCAACAACCTTCACTAACCATAAATCACCAGACGTGATAAGGAGGGAGGGAGGGAGGTGGAGGGAAGGAGTGAGGTGGAGGGAGGGAGGGAGGGAGGTGGAGGGAAGGAGTGAGGGAAGGTTGGGAGGGAGTGAGGGAAGGTTGGGAGGGAGTGAAGTAGAGAGAGGGAAGGAAGTGAGAGAGGGTGTGAAGGAGGTAGACGAAGGGATAGTAAGGAGGGAGGAAGAGTAGGAAGGAAGGAGGGAGGGAAGGAAGGAAGGAAGGAAGGAGGGAGGGAAGGAAGGAATAAGGAGGGAGGGACTGGTAGAGAGATTTACCCTAAGAAAAGAGAAGAAATATTACGTCATATTTCTCACGGTCTTAAGTCAGTGTTTCCCTAACTGTGTGTAACTCTCATTGATTACACCCCGCCCGCCCACCCACGTCTCTCCCAGCCCACCCCACACGTCTGTCCCCGCCCACCCATGTTTCTACCCGCCCACCCACGTCTCTCCCAGCCCACCCCACACGTCTGTCCCCGCCCGCCCACCCATGTCTCTCCCCGCCCATCCACATCTCTCCCCGCCCACCCATGTTTCTCCCCGCCCACCCACGTCTCTCCCCGCCCACCCACGTCTCTCCCCACCCACCCACACGTCTCTCCCCGCCCACCCACGTCTCTCCCCGCCCACCCACGTCTCTCCCCACCCACCCACACGTCTCTCCCCGCCCACCCACGTCTCTCCCCGCCCACCCACGTCTCTCCCCACCCACCCACACGTCTCTCCCCGCCCACCCACGTCTCTCCCCGCCCATCCACATCTCTCCCCGCCCACCCATGTTTCTCCCCGCCCACCCACGTCTCTCCCCGCCCACCCATGTCTCTCCCCGCCCACCCACGTCTCTCCCCGCCCACCCACGTCTCTCCCCGCCCACCCACGTCTCTCCCCGCCCACCCACATCTCTCCCCACCCACCACACGTCTCTCCTTACTGTATTAGAAAACACTCAATAAATAGTGTATTGCATCCCCCGATAATCCGGACAAACCCACTAATAATCCCTCGTTAATCCGGACAAAACACAGACAAAATCCCCCAGTAATCCGGACCAGAGACTGACCTCGATAATCCGAACCAGAGACTGATCTCGATAACCCGGACCAGAGACTGACCTCGATAATCCGGACCAGAGACTGACCTCGATAATCCGGACCAGAGGCTGACCTCGATAATCCGGACCAGAGACTGACCTCGATAATCCGGACTGAAGACCATAGATTCAACTCAGGGAAAAAGATACATTGACTGGCCAGTTGGTTGATCCTGAATGGTAGTTGAGAAACCAATCAGAGAGGCTGTCAATAGTGGAGGGAGGGAAGGGGGGGAGTGAGGGGGGAGGGTGGGGGGGGGAGGGAGGAAGAGAAAGAGGAAGGAAGGCAGAAGGGAGGGAAGGAAGAGAGAGAAGGAGTGGAAGGAAGAAGGAAGGGAAGGATTCTAGTACATACCAAAATCCCACCAGGTACCGAGTTTCTACCAGGTACCGATATTCTCCAGGTACCGATATTCCCCCAGGTACCGATATTCTCCAGGTACCGATATTCTCCAGGTACCGAGAGAGTGAGGTAGGCGGGGGCGTCACAGAGGCAAGGTGGCAGCTTTGTGTGTGTGAAATATGACTCTCATTTTGGTGGCGTCATTAGGCGGCACCTATCTTCTTCCTCCTCCTCCTCCTCTTCCTCCTCCTCCTCTTCTTCCTGCTCCTCTTCCTCCACCTTCTCCTTCATCCCTCCAACACCTGCCGTCGCCTCCCCCTCCAATGCATGCTTCCTCCTTCTACAACATCTGCCTCCTCCTCCTCTTCCTCCTTCTCCACCTCCTTCTTCTTCATCCCTCCAACGCCTGCCGCCACCTCCCTCCTCCAACACCCCCTCCTCCAACACCTCCCTCCTCCAACACCTCCCTCCTCCAACACCTCCCTCCTCCAACACCCCCTCCTCCAACACTTCCCTCCTCCAACGCAGCAGCTCTCGACAACAAACACGATATATTTTCCAAGTAATTACTGTGACATATTGTGGAGACGTGTCATCTTTTGGTTAGGTTAGGTTGGGTTAGGTTAGGTTAGGGGTTAGGTTGGGTTAGGGAAGAAAAGAGGAGAGAGAGAGAGAGAGAGAGAGAGAGAGAGAGAGAGAGAGAGAGAGAGAGTTACGGGGTGGTGTGTTGTGGCGTCTCCAAGGTACTTCTCTCTAATCGTTCTTTAAGGAGCTACGCCATTACTCCTGCATTAGTGGTATAACATGTTCTTCCCCCTACCACAACTACTACCACAAATACCACCACTACTACTTCTATTATTACCACCATCATCACTACTATTACTATTACTACAACTACTACTATTACTACTTCTGATATTGCCACCACAACTACCACTATCATCACCATTACCACCACAACTACCACTATCATCACCATTACCACCACAACTACCACTATCATCACCATTACCACCACAACTACCACTATCATCACCATTACCACCACAACACAAACACACATCAACAAAAACAAAACAAACACATTAACACAAACAAGACCATTAAACAAACACACACACACACACACACACACACACACACAACACACACACACACACACACACACACACACACAGACAGCGGTGTTGCACTCATGAATATTCGTTGAACACAAATAAACCCGAGTAACTTTACATAATCTGGAATTAGTGTGTGGAGGCCAGACCGTGACGGAACATAACCCGGAAATATAGCGAGGTTGATGGAGGCTGAGGTTTATTGTAGTGAGGGAGGTGGTGAGGGAGGGGGGGGGAGGGGGTTGTTGGAGAAGAAGGAGAGAGAAAAAGGGGTAATTGACGACACCAGAAGCTAACCTAACCTAACCTAACCCCACAAGAGTACCACCTGAAGATACACACCTGGGGATTCGCTCTACAGGTAAGTCTATTCAGGTTAATTAGTCCGTTTTACCTAATAATCTCCAGGTAGAGTTAATTTCTTGGGGCAGGTAACAATAGTGAGCGTTCCTTAACCACGTAACACAAGTAAAAGTTCCTTAATAAGTAACAGTAGTAAGCGTTATCTCAGGTATACGAAGGCAGGTTAATTATGTTTAATGAGAGGTGCTCCAAGTAACTCAGGTGTAATTTAACTCATGACAGGTGTGTGTGTGTGTGTTATCTACGGTCTCTCTCTCTCTCTCTCTCTCTCTCTCTCTCTCTCTCTCGACGCCTTAAGAACGAAACATCTTTTTAATATCTCAAACATTTTCTACTAAAGTTGTAAGAGAGGCTGTGTAATTACCAGTGTGGCTGACAGATTGTTCCGGCCCGCCTCTATCCGGCTCGCCTCCATCCGGCTCGCCCCTCCATCTGGCTCACCCCTCCATCTGGCTCGCCCCTCCATCCGGCTCACCCCCCTATCCGGCTCACCCTTCAATACCCTTCCCTCACCCCCCTAACATACATACATCAACCAAACTCCACCATATAAGCATCACACGAACCAAACTATGCCATATATATATAAACATTTGGCTGTAGTGGTTTGTTTTTTTTAGGATGATATGAAACGGAAATTATCGTCTATTAACTCTCATTGGACAAAAAAATAGCCGGCCGGTACACAGGTAATTACCCGTAACGAGTCCACCTGTACCGTCACCATGGCAACAATATTCATCAACCCCTTTGCAATTAATTTGTTTTATTTTTTTTAATATATATATCCTATGTGTGTGTGTGTGTGTGTGTGTGTGTGTGTGTTTTATGGGTATATTATTAGTTTTTGGAGCTATGGGTGGGTGGTGGGGGGTAAGGGGGGGGGAGAGGGGAGGGAAAGGGAGGAGGGGGAAGGGAAGGGGTAGGGGGGGGGAGAGGGGAGGAGGTCGTGCAGGTCATTATTAGTGTATATGGGTTTTGTTTCCACACACACACACACACACACACACACACCGGTTAAATCCAGTGCAGTAGTGTGTGTGTGTGTGTGTGTGTGTGTGTGTGTGTGTGTGTGTGTGTGTGTTAGTACTCAATCATCTCAACCATTACAATTAACAGTTCAATCCTAATAGTCCTAATGGTCAAATTAAGTAAACTTGGGGCCCAACAGGACAGGGGCCCAATAGGACTGGGGCCCAATAGAACAGGTGTGGTTCCTTCATTACCTGACATGAATACCTTAATTACCTAATCACTTTAATTCACATAATGACCACAGAAACAACTTAAAGGTTTATTTAAGTCACTTGACACAATTAAGAAAAAAATGTCAAGTGGTGTTTGTATATATGTAAGTTACTTAAGGATATATAATCACTAGAGCCAGATGTGTGAAGGTATGTTAAAGTGTGTTAAAGTGTGTGAGAGTTAAAGTGTGTGAAGGTATGTGTGAGTGCGTCAGGAGGTAAATATTAGCCTTTCACTCATACGGACACTGGCAGCATCAGGGCGTCAGATAAACATTGATGACACAACTGTTACCTGCTAGTGATAAATGTTTCTAGGTTACAGCATATTACACCACGGTCCAGTAGGTCAGGTTACAGGTGTGTTGGCTGTATGTAAGGTTCACCTGTAGATTAGACACTCTAGCTTATTTCACCTGATACTTAATTACCACAATGCTAACCTAACCTAATCCCCCAGGTAGCGTTAGGATGTCTAATCTTCAGGTGAATTGTGTTTATTTATGGTAAAAAAATATATCAATAAATTTCTAACTGTTTTTATTACCTGAAATTAACAAGTCAATTAACAGGTAACTATTTTTACACACCTAGAATGTTTGTTTCAGCTTATAAACTTTAAATACACATATATAAAAAATGGCTACATATAACTTTGATAAACAAGGTCACAAAATATAGCTACTACACTCATGTGAGGTCAAAACTACTGACTCATATAACAATAACTAAAATGTCATCATATACAACAAACTTACTTCGCCCTCTCCAGTCAGTGACGTGTTCAGTGACGTGTTCAGCCAGGGTTCAGTGACGTGTGCAGCCAATAACGTGATCAATGACGTGTTCAGCCAGGGTTCAGTCATGTGTGCAGCCAATGATGTGTTCAGCTAGGGTTCAGTAACGTGTACAGTCAATGACGTGATCAATGACGTGTTCAGTGACGTGTACAGCCAGAGTTGAGACGAGGAGAGAGTTACTTCACCTTGGACACGCGAGTTCGACGAGCCCAGAAGGTTTGAGCGGCCCCCAACACGAGGAGGAACTGGGCGGTGTAGTAGGTGGAGAGGACGATGAACTCACAGTAGACACGAGGCATCAGACGACCCACCTGCAGCACAGCGATACTTACGTCAGAGATCACGAAGATGACGGCTCCTGCAGCAGTACACAGGCGTCTCTCAGCTGGTAGGTCCTTCCTCAGGCGAGCTCTGGAGGGCCACACATACAGGTGAGAGGGGCGGGGGACGGACGGATCGACCAAGGGATCTCTCTCTCTCTCTACCTGTTTCACATTATACACTTACACCACACCACCACCACACTCTTATACCACACCCTAACACCACACCCTCACACCACACCCTCACACCACACCCTTACACCACACCCTCACACCACACCCTCACACCACACCCTTATACTCCACGATGGTAAACTTCATATATTTTAGGGTTGTCTCAGTTCACTCCAGGTAATTGGTAACTTGTGAATAAAAAACGAGGTGTTGATGTTAATTCCTTCACTACAGCAACACAGGGAGGGTGGGGAGGGGTCGGGGAGTAGGTGAGAGGGAAGTGAGGGGGGCACAGCTGAGGGGAAGGGGCAGAATAAGGGAGTATGGAGAAGGGGATAAATTAGTAGGGTGAAGGAGAGGTAGAGAAAGTAGGGAGGTGAAGTGTTTGTTTACCAAGAAGCCATCATGACGTCACTAAGCCCCGCCCACTCCCCCAGACACGCCCCCCCCCCCCCCTATAATAAGTTGTTGTGAGGGACAGAGAGAGAGTGACCTTGTTGACGGCAGTACTCGACCACGACAGTACTATCAGCTGTTTGGTCACCGTGAGTAAACAACAATGACTGAACACTATGACAGGTAATGATGTGTATTGCTTTTATTACCTGTTCTAATTAGTTACTATATGAGCAAGGTAAGTGTTATTATTATTATTATTATTATTATTATTATTATTATTACTACTACTACTACTACTACTACTACTACTACTACTACTACTACGGTATTATTATCGTCAACACAGGTGAGTCTACTACAACAGGTGTGACTGACTTACCTGTCCATGGCGCGCCAGATCATGGTAACGAGGACGAAGGAGTAGAAGGTAAGAGCGATCTTCATAACAGCATCAGGTAGTCCAGGTAGTATGGCCATCATCACCAGCAGGTTACCTCCATGTAGTGCCGCCCCCACCACCCAGCTCACCTTACTGAACCCGAAGGCGACGATGTAGGTGATCTGTGCCAACCCGAAGAACACCAGACCAACCAGAAACAGGTCCTCCGGCCACGCCTGAGAGAGGGAGAGACTACGTGTTATGAGACGACTAAAACACCTGAGAGAGAGAGAGAGACTAACCTAACCTAACCCCACAGGTAAAGACAGGTTGTTTAATCACCAGGTGTAATCATGAGGTAAGGCATACTCACCAGGCAAGCGTCACCGAGGACAGAGAAGATGAGAGCCACAATACCCAGGTTGGCCTCCCGTCTGCCCCTCTCCAGCACCACCAGGAACACCTGCAGGCACACTATAGGCACACACTTTAACACCATCCCCACCAAGGACGGTACCTCTGCCGGCACGTACCACACTAAGGACGCCGCCACGGACACCAGGTAGGGTAAGAAGTAGTGGACGGGCGCGCCATTACTGGTGGGGACGCCTTTCTTGACCGCCATAGTCCTGTTGTTGCCTGAAGAAGAGGACAACGCTAATAAC
Source organism: Homarus gammarus (assembly GCA_958450375.1). Classification (NCBI taxonomy): domain Eukaryota; kingdom Metazoa; phylum Arthropoda; class Malacostraca; order Decapoda; family Nephropidae; genus Homarus; species Homarus gammarus. The sequence goes on along the minus strand of CAUDMG010001764.1, from coordinate 97,175 downwards.
AACAACAATACTCAACACCATCACAACACCACACACTCACCACCACCATAATCACACAGGCTGCTCTAACACCAACACACACTAATAGGGAGGTGATCATTAGTCCCATTATCTCACTTATAAACCATAAACACATCACTATAAGTCTTAAATTACAACTGCGGTCACTTTTATACACGACAAACAGCTGTAAGTAAACACAAACAGCTGATTATAAATAGAAACACAGCTGATCACACGTCACGACAGCTGATTATGGACGTACTCACTCAGCTGATCACAACAACAACAGGTGAGATGCACAGGTGAGACGTACAGGTGAGGCAGGAGGAGGTAGGAGGTGCAAGTCCTGTGGTTGAGGATGATTACAGGTGAGAAGACGACCAGGTGTGTGTGTGTCTGTAGAGGAGGAGGAGGCAGCTAGGGGGCGAGGAAGGGAGGTATAATGTAGGTGCTTCAGGCAAGTTAACTGAGAGACTCTCCTCCAACCTTGGGTCTTGATAGTGGCTTATCTCTCAACCCTGGCTTGGTTAGGTTAGAGTTGCCGTGTAGTACCTTAAAACACACACACACACACACACACACACACACACACACACACACACACACACACACCACACACACACACCACACACACACACACACACACACACACAAAGATGGTATGGTGGTGGAGATACTGTGGTGGTGGTGGTGGGGGTGGAGATACTGTGGTGGTGGTGGTGGAGATGCTGTGGTGGTGGTGGTGGAGATGCTGTGGTGGTGGTGGTGGTGGTGGGGGGGGGGGGGGAGGCGGGAGAGTGTTGTTGAAGATGAAACTCTAATCTGGTAACAAAGGATGTCGGGAAGACCTCTGAGGCTGATGTGGCAACACTGATAATGCAAGAACATCCTCTACAGGTGTGTGGGGGGGGGGGGGGAACCAAGACCTTGAGTGTGTGTTTGTCTGATAGTACAGCCACTCACACTCACTCCCACTCACTCTCACTCACTCACACACACACACACACCTACGACTACTCCAGGTGTGTGTGTGTGTGTGTGTGTGTGTAGTAGCAGCCGGTATAAAGTACATGGAGGTTAATGACTGATAATGACCCCACAGTACTGTACAGAGCTTCTGAGTACTGCCCTCTCAACAACACCAAAAGATACCTGTGTGTGTGTGCCTGTCTGTACTGTCTGTGTGTGTGTGTGTGTGTGTGCCTGTCTGTACTGTCTGTGTGTGTGTGCCTGTCTGTACTGTCTGTGTGTGTGTGTGCCTGTCTGTACTGTGTGTGTGTGTGTGTGCCTGTCTGTACTGTGTGTGTGTGTGTGTGCCTGTCTGTACTGTCTGTGTGTGTGTGCCTGTCTGTACTGTCTGTGTGTGTGTGCCTGTCTGTACTGTCTGTGTGTGTGTGCCTGTCTGTACTGTCTGTGTGTGTGTGCCTGTCTGTACTGTCTGTGTGTGTGTGTGTGTGCCTGTCTGTACTGTCTGCGTGTGTGTGTGCCTGTCTGTACTGTCTGTGTGTGTGCCTGTCTGTACTGTCTGTGTGTGTGTGTGCCTGTCTGTACTGTCTGTGTGTGTGTGCCTGTCTGTACTGTCTGTGTGTGTGTGTGCCTGTCTGTACTGTCTGTGTGTGTGTGTGCCTGTCTGTACTGTCTGTGTGTGTGTGCCTGTCTGTACTGTCTGTGTGTGTGTGCCTGTCTGTACTGTCTGTGTGTGTGTGCCTGTCTGCACTGTCTGTGTGTGTGTGTGTGTGTGCCTGTCTGTACTGTCTGCGTGTGTGTGTGTGCCTGTCTGTACTGTCTGTGTGTGTGTGTGTGTGCCTGTCTGTACTGTCTGTGTGTGTGCCTGTCTGCACTGTCTGTGTGTGTGCCTGTCTGTACTGTCTGTGTGTGTGTGTGTGCCTGTCTGTACTGTCTGTGTGTGTGTGTGCCTGTCTGTACTGTCTGTGTGTGTGTGTGCCTGTCTGTACTGTCTGTGTGTGTGTGTGTGCCTGTCTGTACTGTCTGTGTGTGTGTGTGCCTGTCTGTACTGTCTGTGTGTGTGTGCCTGTCTGTACTGTCTGTGTGTGTATCTGTCTCTCTGTGTCTGTATATCTGTCTGTCTCTCTGTCAGTACTGTTAGGTTAGCGTTAGGTTAGGTTAGGTTAGGTTAGGTACATAAGAATGGAGAAAACTGCGGGTCAAACAATAGCAGGCCACTCAGGAACAGGCCAGACAACAGCAGGTCACACAGGAACAGGCCAGACAGCAGCAGGCCACTCAGGAACAGGCCAGACAACAGCAGGTCACACAGGAACAGGTCAAACAATAGCAGGCCACTCAGGAACAGGTCAAACAATAGCAGGCCACTCAGGAACAGGTCAAACAATAGCAGGCCACTCAGGAACAGGTCAAACAATAGCAGGCCACTCAGGAACAGGTCAAACAATAGCAGGCCACTCAGGAACAGGTCAAACAATAGCAGGCCACTCAGGAACAGGTCAAACAATAGCAGGCCACTCAGGAACAGGTCAAACAATAGCAGGCCACTCAGGAACAGGTCAAACAATAGCAGGCCACTCAGGAACAGGTCAAACAATAGCAGGCCACTCAGGAACAGGTCAAACAATAGCAGGCCACTCAGGAACAGGTCAAACAATAGCAGGCCACTCAGGAACAGGTCAAACAATAGCAGGCCACTCAGGGACAGGTCAAACAATAGCAGGCCACTCAGGAACAGGTCAAACAATAGCAGGCCACTCAGGAACAGGTCAAACAATAGCAGGCCACTCAGGAACAGGTCAAACAATAGCAGGCCACTCAGGAACAGGTCAAACAATAGCAGGCCACTCAGGAACAGGTGAAACAATAGCAGGCCACTCAGGAACAGGTCAAACAATAGCAGGCCACTCAGGAACAGGTCAAACAATAGCAGGCCACTCAGGAACAGGTCAAACAATAGCAGGCCACTCAGGAACAGGTCAAACAATAGCAGGCCACTCAGGAACAGGCCAGACAGCAGCAGGCCACTCAGGAACAGGCCAGACAGCAGCAGGCCATCTATCGGTACTATAAATCTCCTGTGTGTGGATTTACGTGGATTTATACCAGTGTAAGTGAACACAGCGGCTCCTCTCTCTCTCTCTCTCTCTCTCTCTCTCTCTCTCTCTCTCTCTCTCTCTCTCCTCCTGTCCTTTTTCCCCCTCTCTCCTTCTGTTTCCCTCTCACCCCTACTCTCTTTCCCTCACTCTCTACCAGTCCTCCTCCCTCCCACCTACCCTCTCTCTCCCCCCTACCCCTCACCCCCCTACCCCTCCTCCCCCTACCCCTCCCACCTACCCCTCCTCCCCCTACCCCTCCCACCTACCCCTCACCCCCCTACCCCTCACCCCCCTACCCCTCCCCCCCTTAATATATTGCCTCGCTCGTTGATTACTAGAAAGGAAAAAATAGAAAGATTAATATCATTCTCTCTTTTGATCCCCAGCAGCGTGTAGTGGTGACCTGACCTAACCTAACCTGTCCTGTCCTCAACCTAACCTGGCCTGACCTGATCTAACCTGACCTAACCTGACCTGATCTAACCTAACCTGTCCTGACCTGATCTAACCTAACCTAACCTGTCCTGTCCTGTCCTCAACCTAACCTAACCTAACCTGACCTGACCTGACCTGACCTGATCTAACCTAACCTGACCTAACCTGTCCTGTCCTCAACCTAACCTAACCTAACCTGACCTGACCTGATCTAACCTAACCTAACCTGACCTGACCTGATCTAACCTAACCTGACCTAACCTGTCCTGTCCTCAACCTAACCTAACCTGACCTGATCTAACCTAACCTACCCCAACAGGATATATTGGGTCATACATCTCACCAGGTAAGCTCCCGTACACCTGACGTTAATTAAATGAACTACCTCGTAAATCTCACCTTAATAGAAGTAAAACTCGTAAATATTTTCTCTTATCTTCACTTTTCTTTTTCTATTTTCGTCGAGAAATAATGGCGTAGATATCGACGGATCACGTGAAGATTAGCCACCCCACCTTTGTTCACCTGATGATTTGGCAACTTGGTGTTAAATGGGAGGGGGGGTTAGGGGCGTGGTGTACAGGCGTAAAGGAGACGTGGGCGTGGCAGAGGGCGTGTGATCGTGACTACAGGCGTGGCACAAAGAGTCTCCGTATCTACAGGCGTGGCAGAGGGCGTGTGGGCGTGGCTACTGGCAGAGAGCCACACAATAACGGGAAATACCTCGGCGGGTTTGACGTCATAGTTTTAGCCCAGCCCCATGACGCCATCGTTTTAGCCCCGCCCTCACCCAATTACGTCACAATAACTATATCCCCAATACAAATCCGGATCAAGTCTCCCTCGCCTACACGAACGTAAACACAAGAGACAACCTCCAACACATTCTAGAAAATAAATCAACACCGAGAAAACAAAAATAAATAAATTCTCCAGTGCATAATTATATAGGAAATAAATTCTTTAAAATAAACATAAAAATAATTAATTAATTCAGTCAAAACAACAAGGGAAGAAATATAGACGAATGGATGTTGTTTATATGGTAAGAGGTCCGACAGTACGTATCCAGACCACCTCAGCTGTGGTCTTACCCAACAGGTCTTAAAGAGGATGAAGAAAGATTACCAAGTTTCCTAAAAAGGTCTTAAGACTGTTTACTTTAGTTTTTAATTTAAAGATTAAAAAAGATTTATAAGACTTTCTCGGTACCCCGGTATGTGTGCGGCTCGTGTTCCAATACTGTGAACCTTCCATATATTAGATACAACTGAACTATTTAATTATCAAACGACAGAACAAATTTGACTAAGCCTAAAAAACAAATCTAACTTTAAAGAACCGAAAGGAACTGTTAAATAAATAAATAAATAAAGTCGGTCATCTTGCTCTTGGTACTTCTCTCAACATTGTATATGGTGGATGTTGACGATGTTATCTTTAAGAGAGAGAATGGCAGAGGGGTAACGAGCCTAACTGTCTTGCTGGTGATGTTACGCTAATTCTTATATCATTTATACGCTTAAGATACATATTATAGCATGATTTATAGGTTAAGTAGCATCATAAACGTTAAACTATAAGAAAAACGACTAAATTTATTAGAAAGATTATAATGCTTTAACCCTGAGAGAGAACTAGAAGCGACTGACACACACCTGCCCATTAGAGACGAACAAGCACTCATGTGACGTATTGAGTTTTATTACTAGTTAGAGGCAGACGACATAACTACACACCCGTCCTGTCACACCCTGTATTATTGTTATTGTTGTTATTTGGTTATTGTTGTTGTTGTTATTATTATTATAGGAAAAAACACATAATTTATAAGCGACTTTCTCTTACGTTTATATATATATTAGTTTATATATACAGGTACAGCCCGTGAGCACACTAAACAAACATTCACCAGGTATTGATTACTTCATGTTGACCAGGTGAACCTTCGTGTTAATGGACAGGTGATATATCAGGTCACATTACTAACATTAGGAGGGTAATGGTGCAGCCGCCGCCACACTACCACAGCCACACCACTACTACCACAGTCACACCACTACTACCACAGCTACACCACCACTACCACTATTACCACAGCCACAACACTACCACAGCCACACCACTACCACAGCCACACCACCACTACCACAGCTACACCACCACTACCACTATTGCCACAGTCACACCACCACTACCACAGTCACACCACCATTACCACAGCCACACCACAGCCACACCACCACTACCACAACCACACCACAGCCACACCACAGCCACACAAATTCCATGATGAATATTTGACCCCCAAATTCTCAGCTTATATTTGGCTGGGTAGATATTAACTCAAACAGACAGACACGCGCTCATACACACACACACACATACACACGCTCGTATACATCACTTGTACACACACACACACACACACACACACACACACACACACACACCTTGCTCTACACTATTCAATTAAGAAACATTGTAAGTTATATTAATGTGGTCGTCTCACACAACAAGCCCCGCCCACTCCCTTCCTTCTCTTCCTCCTGATTCTTCCTCTTCTTCTTTCTTTCTTCCCTATTTTCTTCCTCTTCCACTTTCTTTATTCCTTATTTTCTTCCTATTCTTCCTCATTTATTACTTTTTTTGACATTTTTCATTACGTATGTATCAGTGCACCTTGTTCACACCTGGAGGTAAGGTAAGGTAAGGTAAGGTAAGGTTAGATTAGGTTAGGTTTGGTTAGGTTAGGTTTGGTTTGGTTTGGTTAGGTTAGGTTTAGGTCATCATCTTGAGGTGGTCTAGAAGGTCTAACCACCACACCACAGATGGCATCCTAATGACGTTGTTAAAGAGGGTGGCACTGTGTTGACTCCCTGTGATCTCGGCACTTGACACCTACTTCAGGATGGCACTAGAGCGGAGGGGGGGGGGGGTAGTGTGGGGTGGTAGAGGGTTGAGCTATCCAGGGTGGCAGGGTGCTGAGGTAGTCAGGGGGTGGCAGGGTGTGGTAGGGTGTTGAGGGAGTCAAGGTGTGGCAGGGTGCTGAGGTAGTCAGGGTGTGGCAGGGTGCTGAGGTAGTCAGGGTGTGGCAGGGTGTGGTAGGGTGTTGAGGGAGTCAAGGTGTAGCAGGGGGTGGTAGGGTGTTGAGGTGGTCGGAGGGTGGCAGGGTGTTGAGGGAGTCAGGGTGTGGTAGGGTGTTGAGGTGGTCGGAGGGTGGCAGAGTGTGGCAGGGTGTTGAGCCAGCCACACCACACACTACATTAAGAGGCTGGCTGCTCAGGTCTGGATCTATCTGCTTAAATGAACATCATAGTCCATCTCTTGCTGCCCTGGGTCACACACACACACACACACACACACACACACACACAGTACACACACACACACACTCCCCTCCATCCAATGTCCATTTCGTAAGCTTCACTACACACCCGCCTACACCCTACACCCATATCACATTGTGTGGGGGGGGGGGGGGGTCACCTACCACACCTACACCCTCAAATACTAGTAAGCTTAGGTTAGATTAGGTTAGGTTAGGTTAGGTTACGTACAGGAGAACGTATCTTAACCCAGCTTGTTTGATTAAGTTATGGCGACGGATTAACACAGAGACTCGATCTTAATTGTGTGTATTTGAACTATGCATCTTAAAGTCCTTCGGGTCAGGTTGGGTCAGGTTGGGTCAGGTCGGGTCAGGTTGGGTCGGGTCAGGTTGGGTCGGGTCGGGTCGGGTCGGGCCGGGTCGGGTCGGGTCGGGCCGGGCCGGGTCGGGTCGGGTCGGGTCGGGTCGGGTCAGGTCGAGTCAACGTATACATAGAAAGTATACTGTAGGTATATACATCAACAGCACAGGTAACATAAGAACATAAGAATGGAGGAAACTGCAGCGGGCCTATTGGCCCATACTGGGCAGTCCCGTTTACACCCAACCCCTATTGCTCATATGAGCATCCAACCTATGTTTGAAGCAATTCAGCGTATTCGAGTTAATGATGATATTTGGTAACTTGTTCCATTCATCCACTACTCTGTTTCCAAACCAGTGTTTACCTATTTCACGCCTAAATCTAAATTTGTCCAATTTAAAACCATTGTTGCGAGTTCGCTCCTGGTTGGATAATTTGAGTACCTTTGTAATGTCCCCTTTGTTTAGCCCTGCCTTCCATTTATACACCTCTATCAGGTCGCCCCTCGCTCTACGTCTCTCAAGGGAGTGCAAATTAAGATGCTTTAACCTGTCTCTATACTCAAGGTTCCTGATACCCGGGATTAGTCTTGTCATTCTCCTCTGGATTCTTTCCAAGGATTCTATATCCATTCTGTAATACGGTGACCAGAACTGGACTGCGTAATCCAGGTGTGGTCTCACAAGAGCAAGATACAGTTTTAGGATGACCTCGCTAGTCTTGTAACTAACACTCCTTTGTATGAACCCAAGTACTTTATTAGCCTTGTTACGAGCAAAAACACATTGTTTACTTGGCTTAAGGTTCCTACTTATCATTACTCCTAAATCTCTCTCGCAGTCGGATTTCTCTATGGCATCGTTGTTCATCTGGTATCTGGTTTCCCTGTTTACATTCCCTATACTGAGTACTTTACATTTGTCAATGTTGAATTTCATCTGCCATTTTTCAGACCATTCGAAAAATTTGTTTAGATCCTCCTGTAGTTTTGCCGAGTCCTCGTCAGATTTGATAACACGTCCTATTTTAGTATCATCAGCAAATTTACTTATGTTGCTGTCTATGCCGATATCTATGTCGTTTATGTATATAATAAACAATAATGGTCCAAGTACTGAGCCTTGGGGAACTCCACTTGTGACGTTGCTCCAATGGGACTTAGTGCCGTTAATGCTCACTCGCTGTTTCCTGTCCTGTAACCACGCCCTAATCCATTTAAGGATGTCACCTTTGATGCCATGAGCTTCTACCTTTCTAATTAGTCTTTCGTGGGGTACTCTGTCGAAGGCTTTGCTAAAGTCGAGATATACCACATCATAATTGTGCCCCTCGTCCACTGATTCGAAAACTGATGAAAAGAATGTTAATAGATTAGTTAGGCAAGAACGTCCGCTTGTGAAGCCATGCTGGGAATCATTGATCAATCTGTGCTTCTCCAGGTGATTTCGAATAGAGTTTGAAATGATTGCTTCCAGTAATTTGCCTACTATTGATGTTAGACTGATTGGGCGGTAGTTAGAGGATAGTGATCTATCCCCCTTCTTGAAGATCGGTATTACATTCGCTATCCTCCAGGATTCTGGTACTACACCTGTTTTTAAGGACATGTTAAACAACTTTGCTAAGGGCATACTAAGCTCTTCCTTACATTCCTTTAATACTCTGGCAAATATCTCATCGGGACCAGGTGACTTATTAGGCTTTAGTTTGTCTACTTGCTTACTAACATCGTTACTAGTCACTACTATCTCACTTAATTTGTTTTCTTCACTATCTCTGAATAGAGTCGGTGCCTCGGGTATCATGTTTAAATTTTCGCTGGTGAAAACTGTTGAAAAATATTTATTCAAATTATTGCTCATTTCTCCGTCGTTATCAGTGAGCTCGCCGGAGTCTGACCGTATTGGTCCAATCTTTTCTCGTGTTTTAGTTTGGTACATTTGGTAGAATCCTTTGGGGTTTGTCTTTGCCTCCCTTGCTATCCTTACCTCATTATTCCTCTTTGCTTTCCTTATCTCGGTTTTAACCCTACTCGCCAATACCCTATAATAGTCCCGGAGGTGAATTTCGCCACGATTTATCCTTCTACCTATAGCCTTCCTTTGGCCAATGATGTTCTTTAAATAATTATTTATCCATTTAGGGTCATTGTTGTTTGATCTGAGTTTTTTGTATGGTATGTTCTGCCTTTGTGCATTAAGTAACTCACTATTTAAATTGTCGTGGAACTCGGCAATCTCAGATCTCGTTATCAGGTCGGTGTCATCTGTCAGGTTCACGGCCAAGCGCGACACCCCCTCTCTTAGCTGCCTCTTTAAACTGTCAAAGTTTGCCCTTCTGAAATCTGGTACTTTAGTGGAATTTTCCTTACGTCTGCCCTGAAAATCTAACTGGAATCGAATTTCTTTGTGATCGCTGTTTGCAAGTTCGTTCCCTACCTCGACATTGCTAATGAGGTTTTCTCTGTTTGACAAAACTAAATCCAATATATTATTACCCCGTGTGGGTTCGGTTATATGTTGACTTAGGAAACAGTCCTGGATCGTCTCGAGAAAATCCTCTGATTCTGAGTTTCCCGTAAGGTCGGTCCAATCTATTTGGCCAAGGTTAAAGTCGCCTACTATACAGACTTTGTTGTGTATGGAAGCCCTGCGCATTTCATCCCAGATAAGTCGCTCATTGACTCTGTCAAGATTGGGGGGTCTATATATTACTCCTGTGATTAATTTTTCCCGACCGTCGCTTAATTCTATCCAAATTGTTTCTGTATTCCTCTCAGTTTTTATTTCCTTATTTATTTCACACTTCAGATTATCCCTAACATAGATTGCTACTCCGCCTCCTTTCCTGGTCTGCCTATCGGTATGGAACAGTTTGTAACCCGCAATTTGGTATTCGACTGGTAATTCACGTGTGTCTAGGTTGATCCATGTTTCAGTGAATGCAATTATATCGATTTCTTCTGTACATACCAACAATATACACACACAGGTAACCTACAGGTATATAAACAATGGTAAACAAAATAAATGGTTTGTACCAAGTGTAGTTGTCAAGATATCTTCACTATCACAGGTAAATTGGCCAACAGTGTCAGGTAATTGTGATAAATACCTGTGTTATCTTGCCAGGTGTTATGTACGTGTCAATCATGTTCTGTCTCTCTACCTGTCGCTTATGTCTGTCTGTCTGTCCGTCTGTCTGTCTCTTTCTGTCTCTTTCTGTCTTTCTCCTTACGTTTTGTTATTTTAATTTTAAGGTATATGTATGTATGTATGTATGTATGTATGTATGTATGTATGTATGTTTTATAACTATTAACTTTTCTGAACAAGCATCTGTACAGTGCCAAGTGTCATAAACGTACACAGGTGTCATGTACAGTGTCAGGTGTCATGTACAGTGCCAGGTGTCACTTGTGTAGGAGGATGAACAGGTGTGTGTTATAATCAAGTAACAACTTCACCTTCTTATCACCTTATTATTAGACTAGAGAAATTCACACTGTTATCTTGTTCAGGCTATCACCACCACTCACCACTATCACCCCCCCAACCACCACTATCACCCCCCCAACCACCACTATCACCACCAGTATCACCCCCTACACCACCACCACCCTACACCCCCACCCCTCCTACCACCACCAATACCCCTACCATCATCACAACCATCCTTACCACCACCACTATCACCACCCTACACCACCACCACTATCACCACCCTACACCACCACCAGAGACCCAGCCAGCCAACGATAAAATAACGTAATCTTGTCTTCACTGATAGAGGTACAGTCAGTGGTGGGGGTGGGGGTTAAGCCCTTCTTACCCGTTCCTCACACTCATTAATTAACTGCCGATGATTTATTTGCCATTTTCTCGCTCGTCTGGGTGAAGGAAGCAGCCCGGAGCTAATTTAAACCGCCCACTAAACACACAAGACAATGTTTAGTGTAATAACATAAGTAACTAGAACGAATTAGAAGCAGTGTCTTCAGAGTTTGCTAAAGTAACCATTATCCGTTCCTCCAAGTGTCTGTCCCAAGAGATATGACACGTGGGCGAAAAAATGTGGGTTGGTTGTGTGGGTGTGGGTGGGTGTGGGTGGGTGGGGGGGGGAGGATCAGCTTATCACAACAGAGGCAGTGGAGCTGTCAGGTCCTCTCTCATCACCTCCCTCGACAGATTGCGCTAGTGTGTGTGTGTTTGTGCGTGTGTGTGGACGGAGCTGTGTGGAGATCTTTCTGAGGCGTCCTGGGGTGTTGTTGAGGCTCCTGGGGTGTTGTGGAGGCGTCCTGGGGTGTTGTGGAGGCGTCCTGGGGTGTTGTGAAGGCTCCTGAGGTGTTGTGGAGGGTCCTGGGGTGTTGTGGAGACGTCCTGGGGTGTTGTTGAGGCTCCTGGGTGTTGTGTGGAGGCGTCCTGGGGTGTTGTGGGGGCGTCCTGGGGTGTTGTGGAGGCTCCTGGGGTGTTGTGGAGGCTCCTGGGGTGCTGCAGGGGAGGTGGTCAGTGGCTCGTGTACAACTCGACCCTTCACGTGCACCTCAGACCACACCGCCTCACCGTTCACTCAGGTAAGTTAATTACCTTAGTGTTGAGTTGTAGTTGTGACAGGTGTTGGGGAGAGACATGACAGGTGTTGGGGAGAGACATGACAGGTGTTGGGGAGAGACATGACAGGTGTTGGGGAGAGACATGACAGGTGTTGGGGAGAGACATGACGTGTTGAGGAGAGACATGACAGGTGTTGGGGAGAGACATGACAGGTGTTGGAGAGAGACATGACAGGTGTTAAGGGAGACATGACAGGCAAGATGACACAGGTTACTTCTCGAGCATAGAGGTATAACTTAAAACATGGTTAATTAAGGAGAGACATTGACCTCGAGGTGGGTCCTGGAGTTATACCTTAATGTGTTGTTAGCGACACATCCTCGAGGGTCATTTAGCGTTAATTAAAACACCTTTGATAACACCTTAACAACAACTTAACAACGCTTTGTATAATTTCTGCCTAATTATGATGCATTGATGATAGTAATTATGTATGTATGTATGTATTTATGTAAGTGTATATGTATGTATGTATGTATAATGGACACACACACACACAGGCCTTGAGGTGGTACACACATTATATTCAGGTAGCTGTTCTCCCTCACGCCTTCCCTCACCTCCCCCTCCCTCACCTCCCCCTCCCCTCCCTCACCTTCCCTCCCCTCCCTGACTCATCCGCTTACCCTAATGGCTCTCTGGGGTGCAGGAAGATGCCACGCCACTTGGTGCTACACGGTCGAGTCTCCCACCGCACCTGTAGGGAGTCATCGACCATCACCGCCTCTACATGTGTGCTCTGGTCGTCCCTCCATTACTGTTTATCAGCCTGGCGAAGAAAGAGATTTTTTACACCGTCTGAGAAATAACATTAAAGTGAAGAATTATTAAAAAAAAAACATGAAAACGCGATGAAAATTTTATTATAATTATTAATTGTTTATTTATTATTATTGTTGTTGTTATCATTATTATTTATTATTATTATTAGTCACCTGGAGATTAATTACTCTAGTCTTACTTAACCTTTAAACCTTACCTGACCTGACCTGACCTGACCTGACCTGACCTGACCTAACCTAACCTCCAAAGGGGGGAACAGGAGGTAAGGAGTTAACTAAACGCATCTATACCTGTTATACCACCACACCAAACGACCATGTAAGCCCCGGCGTCTCCTTTACACACACACAGGGTCCCAATAACCATATAAGAACCACTCTTCACCCACCTAATACGACCCTTTAATACAGTGTAAGTCACCTGGCGGGCCGTGTAGGTAGTTACAGGTCGTTAAGCTGGTGGTTTAAGGTAAGCTGGATAGTTTTACGGCAGTTTAAAAGCTTCTCGGATCGTTACGTTTTTTCGGTGAGTTTGTGTTTTAGGCAGTTTAAGCTGCTCTCTTTTATTTTAGGGTGGGAGTTATTGTTACTGCTCACACACACACAGGCCCCCCCGCACACAGAGCCCCCCCCCCGCACACACAGCCCACACACAGAGCCCCCCCCCACACACACACAGCCCACACACAGAGCCCCCCCCCCACACACACAGCCCACACACACAGCCCCCCCCCCCCGCACACAGCCCACACACAGAGCCCCCCCCCCACACACACACAGCCCCCCCCCCGCACACACACAGCCCCCCCCCCCGCACACACAGCCCACACACAGAGCCCCCCCCACACACACACACACACAGCCCACACACACACACACACAGAGCCCACACACAGAGCCCCCCCCACACACACACAGCCCCCCCCCCCCCACACACAGCCCACACACAGCCCCCCCCCCCACACACACACAGCCCCCCCCGCACACACACCACACACAGAGCCCCCCCCCCACACACACACAGCCCCCCCCCCCCACACACAGCTCCCCACACACACACACACACAGCCCACACACACACACAGCTCCCCCCCCACACACACACACACACAGCCCACACACACACACAGCTCCCCCCCCCACACACACACACACACCCCCCCCCGCACACACAGCCCACACACAGCCCCCCCCACACACACACAGCCCCCCCCCCACACACACACACAGCCCACACACACACAGCTCCCCTCCCACCACACACACACACACAGCTCCCCCCCCCACACACACAGCTCCCCTCCCACCACACACACACACAGCCCACACACACACACAGCTCCCCCCCCACACACACACACACAGCCCACACACACACACACACACACACACACACACACACACACACAGCTCCCCCCCCACACACACACACAGCCCACACACATAGCCCCCCCCCCCCCCACACACACACAGCCCACACACACACACAGCTCCCCCCCCCGCACACACACACAGCCCACACACACACACACACACACACACACCACACACACACAGCTCCCCCCCCCCCACACACACAGCCCACACACACACACACCAGCCCACACACACACACACACACACACACACACACACACACAGCCCACACACACACACACACACACACATACACACACACACACAGCCCACACACACACACACACACACACAGCCCCCCACACACACACACACACACACACAGCCCACACACACACACACACACACACACAGCCCCCCCCCCACACACACACAGCCACACACACACACACACAGCCCACACACACACACACACAGCCCACACACACACACACACACTACCGTACCAACTTTTTCAAACCTCCCGCCAAGAGCCTTTAATAAACATGACTCATACAGGGATAAAACGAGTATGATGAGTCGTTAAAGTCCAAATGAAATACCTCCAGAGAACCTTTACCCCCTCCTGTACCCCCCCCCATTCCGGTACCCCCTCCTGTACCCCCCCTCCTGTACCCCCACTCCTGTACCTCCCCCTCCTGTACCCCCTCCTCTACCCCCTCCTCTACCCCCCACTCCTGTACCCCCCTCCTGTACCCCCACTCCTGTACCCCCCCCCCAGCCCCCCCTGAGATGATAAACCCGGATCCCCGAAGCTCCAGAGATTCGTATGATAATTTCGACCACTAACTGGATATATGGGGAAAAATGGTGGTATGGGTAGGTTAGGTCTCTCTCTCTCTCTCTCTCTCTCTCTCTAACCTAACCTAACCTAACCTAACCACGTTAATCAGATTTACCTAAATTTATAATATACCTGTCAATTATTATACCACACAACTCCTATGTTATACCCGTCACCTGTCTGTCTGTCTGTCTGTGTGTCTGTCTGTGTGTCTGTCTGTGTGTTGATGTAGGGTAATAATGTGTGGGAAGAGAACAGGAGTATTATGAATATTAAATAGATGATATGTAAATTATTATACCTCAGAGTATTAGAATTTTACTGGTGATAATGCTTCCTGTGTGTGTGTGTGTGTGTGTGTGAGTGTGTGTGTGTGTGAGTGTGAGTGTGTGTGTGTGTGTGTGTGTGTGTGAGTGTGTGTGAGTGTGTGTGTGTGTGTCAGTATTAATGAACACTCACCCAACAACTAGTATTTATTTCCCTCCAAAAATCATACATAATTAAGCTGTATTTTCCACGATACTTGACTACTAAGCTTTGTATATGAGAGAGAGAGAGAGAGAGAGAGAGAGAGAGAGAGAGAGAGAGAGAGAGAGAGAGAGAGAGAGAGAGAGAGGATCATTTTTCATCACTGAGAGATTATTGCCCATTCCTTATTTTTCTTCCATAGCGATTATGATACATCACCATCATCACCATCACCACCATCATCATCACCATGGACCTTCTAGGGAGGACATTATCATACATCGTCAACCTTCCTTAAGGGGGTTTATCGTACATCATGGGTGTTGCCAGATCCATAACTTAAGGTTTAATAAGATGGTCATTTAACGAAGGGATTTAACTTGATAACTAACACGTACTAAAATACATAACTTAATAACTAACATTTAAAAATACATTAACTTGACAACTTACATTTTAAAAGCATATTAACTTTGGTCTGGCCTGGCATGGGGGGGGGGGGGTAGGGAGGGAGGGAATGACACACCAGCCTGGTTAAAGGGTGTGAAGGTGACATCGGGTGTGTGGGCGTGGGGGTATGGGCGTGGGGGTGTGGGCGTGTGGGCGTGGGGGTATGGGCGTAGGATTTGGCTTAGGTGGATTGTGCAGAGGGTATGTGTCGTGGTTGGGGGGGGGGTTGGCGTGGAGGGTGACATGAGGGGTGTGGACGTGGGGGTATGTGGGTGTGAGGGGTGGGGGTGGGGAGGGGGTGGGCTAGCGTGTGTTGATGGGGGACTTAAGTAAACCATCACAGGTTATATTACACTTTAAGAGGCATTAGTCACATGAAAACGCCACACTAAATTATTCTTCTACGTGTTGGTCACCCCTCAGTCCCCACACAACAGTCCTGAGTCACCCCTCAGTCCCCACACAACAGTCCTGAGTCACCCCTCAGTCCCCACACAACAGTCCTGAGTCACCCCTCAGTCCCCACACAAGAGTCCTGAGTTACCCCTCAGTCCCCACACAAGAGTCCTGAGTCACCCCTCAGTCCCCACACAACAGTCCTGAGTCACCCCTCAGTCCCCACACAACAGTCCTGAGTCACTAACTGCATTTACACCTGTCCTCGCACCTGTACCACTACTGTCACCTGTAGTAATAAAGGTATGCACTATGCCTCACCAAGGTAAACATCTATGTGTATGTATTATATCCATAGTCTTATGTATCTTTAGTAAATTCATAACTCGTATTTTAGTAAATATGACGTCACATAAATTGAGGTTCGGGATTCGGAGGGAAAACTTTATGTGGGATTCGAAGTTCTGAGTTCATGGTTCCGGGTTCGAGGCATTGGGATTCAGGGTTCATGGATTCGGGCGGTTACGATCTGGGGTTTGGAGGCTTTGGATTCGAAGTTCATGGGTTCATTGGATTTATGGTTCAGTTAGTACTGGAGATATTAGTAGTATTTATGAGACCAGTGATCGGAGGGTTCACGGGTTCGGTAGTAACTTCTAGATCCTAAGGGGAGTGGGGGGGGGGTAGGGGGGGAGAAAAGAGGAAGAAGGGAGGGGAATTAGGGGAGGGTAGGAGGGGGAGCAGAGAGGAGAGGGAGGTGGAGGAGAGGAGAGGAAGGAAGGGGGCGGGCGATAGGAAAGGAGGAGAAGAATGGAAGAAGGAGTGAGAGAGGGAAAAGGAGGATAGAAGGAGAGAGGAGAAGAGATGAGAAGAGAGAGGAGGGAGAGAGGATGGAGAGGATGGAGAGGAGGAAGAGAGAAGAGAGAGGAGGGAGAAATCTCAGTCAAGTAAGGGGTTCCTTTACCCGCCGACTGCCATAGCGGGGCCCCATCACTCTTGGGCCCCTGGAGTACAGCGCCATCTATCTCCCACACTTTATCTGACGGCCCGTGTGTCTGTCTGGACGTTACGCTGCTACATAAACAAAGGACCACCTGAAGCTTAGACACCCCCTTTAGTTTATTTCACCTGGAGATAAACGCCCTAAGCTACCTTGAGGGGTTAGGTTAGGTTAGGTTAGGTTATATATTTAGTGGTGATGAGGTGGGGTGTCCGCTATTGGGAGGCATTTGGTAATTCAACGACCAACCAGAGACAAGCAACCCCCCTCAACGACCAATCAGAGACCGCCAATCCCCTCAACAACCAATCAGAGATTATCAAACCCCTGAAAGACCAATCAGGGACCACCAACCCCCTCAACGACCAATCAGGGACTATTAACCCCCTCAACGACCAATCAGGGACCGCCAACACCATAACTCCCTTCCTCTCCTCTTAAAGTCATTATTTTGATTATCTCTCTCTCTCTCTCTCTCTCTCTCTCTCTCTCTCTCTCTCCACCAACACCCCACAAGACAAAACAATTATTAATCCCTTAAAAAAGAAATAAAAGTAATCCACACATCCTGGATTACAAGAGATTAATGTGATAAAAAAAATCCCTTTATCTTTTGAACTTTGAAACGTAGAACAGAGAGAGAGAGAGAGAGAGAGAGAGAGAGAGAGAGAGACTTCTGATACTGGTGCTTATAGAGGCTCCCAGTCCCAAGTCTTTATGGGCCCCAGTCTTAGTAAGGTTAACCGGTCTTAGCAGGTCCCAGTGTGATTTTTTTTTTATACGAAGACTGGGGGCTTAATAAGACTGTATAAGACTTACTACGAATGGTTGGGACCTTACTAAGACTCATGGGACCATACTAAGACTGAGGGGACCATACTAAGACTCAGGGGACCATACTAAGACTGAGGGGACCATAAGACTGGGGCCCCTGCACTTACCTTTGTCAAAAAATAAAAATAAAAGAGGATTTCCTATAGTTGGCTGGACACAAAACCTACCTCCCTTCCTTCCTTCCTTCCTTCCTCCATTCCTTCCTTCCTTCCTTCCTTCCTTCCTTCGCCCTTCCTTCGCACCCCCCTCCCCCCCTCCCTCCCCTCGCTTATAATTATTAGAGGATTACCTGTTGATAGGGTAATCCCAATGCCGTCAAGGTGGAGAAGACGGGATTAGGGATTTATTAAGAGATCAGGTGAGGTAATTGCTGGACAAACTCATTAGTCACACCTTGATAACACGATGATTAAGACATACTGATATAGGGGTCACAGGTCAGGTCAGGTTACGTTAGGTTACGTTAGGTTGGGTTGGGTTGAGTATGTATGTATGTATGTATGTATGTATGTATGTATGTATGAATCCAGCACCACCACGCCTCCCATAATTCTCTAGACTAACCCTTTTATTTCGCCAGACCAGCTCCCACGCCCCTCCCACGCCCCTCCCACGCCCCCCACGCCTCCTCCCACGCCCCCTCCTCCCTCTCGTCGATCATGTACACAATTCCAAGGACATGAAATAAAGAAAATGTCTGGAAGTAGTGGTCGTAAGTGTCATTTTTATTACTTTTACTGCCGGGGGAAGACCTTATGGACGCCTACTGCTGGGGAGGGGGGTGCTGGTGGCTGTTGTTGTGGTGGTAGTGGTGGTAGGGAAGGGAGGTGGTAGTGGTGGTAGCTGTTGTTGTAGTAGTAGTAGTAGTAGTAGTAGTAGTAGTAGTAGTAGTAGTAGTAGCTCTCGATGCTGCACATAGGAGGAACGAGAACGACAAGATAAGGGCATATGGGGAGAGAATCCAAAACGTTGATCAAGGCAGCTTCACTCCTCTAGTGTTCACAACCTCTGGTGGGATGGGCCCAAGTGCAAGATGTTTCTACGCCAGACTCGCGGAGGTGATCTCCGAACAGAAGCAGCAGCCCAGAAGTTATGTTACAGCCTGGATGAGATGTCTACTGTCTTTCTCTCTCCTTCGGTCGGCTTTGCTCTGCCTCAGGGAAACGAGAGCTTCTGCCCCTACTCCGACAACTGCTGCAGATATTGACTATGAGGCTACAGTCACTGAATGCCGCATAGATCTGCGGCTCAACTAACTCAACACAGCTAGGATAGCTACTCTTGTATTAGGATATTTAATATTAAGGTAAATAAATGGTGGCGAAGGTGTGGCTATTGGGGGAGGCTGGAGGCCACGTTACAAAAAAAAAGTGGTAGTAGTAGTAGTAATAGTAGGAGGGGGAGGAGGAGAAAGAGAGGAAGGGAAGAGTAGTGGAGGAGGAAAAGAAAGACGAATAAACAAAAACGAACAGAGAGAGAGAGAGAGAGAGAGAGAGAGAGAGAGAGAGAGAGAGAGAGCACCTCACTATCAACACAGCAGCAGACGTGGAGACACGCCCCTTCAGCTCGTGGTGTCTATTGTGGCCGGCGAGTTTGTTTAGGCCGCCAGAAAGTGGGTAGTGGGCGGTGGGTTTCGGGTGGTGGGCGGTGGGTGGGTAAGGAGGAGAGAAAGTGTGTGCGGGTGGATGGGGGTAGGGAGAGAGAAAGTGTGTGTGTGTGTGTGTGTGTGTGAGGATGGGTAATACGGTTTGGTGGGTTGTGGGTTAGAAAGAGAGGGTGTGTGAGTGGGTGGGTCGGGTGGGTGGGGGGATGAGGTAGCGCCAATATTTGATCGTGAGGGCTGCCACTGTCTGATAGTTCCGGCTCTTTCTTCACTTAAAACTCTCTCTCTCTCTCTCTCTCTCTCTCGTTTTATTTGATCGGGGATTCACTCAGGGATTCACTCAGGGATTCATTCAAGTTTTCACTCAGGGATTCACTCAGGGATTCACTCAGGGATTCACTCAAGTTTTCACTCAGGGATTCACTCAGGGATTCACTCAGGGTTTCACTCAGGGACTCACCCAGGGATTCACTCATGGGTTCAACTGATTATATTCACTGGGGGTGATCTATGGCTTGTATGACTCCTGGAGATTCACGACATTCAAGACCGTTCAAGTGGTTCATTTGGTTGTGATTTCTAACTTAGGAAATTGAATCATTGTTTAGAGTCGAATCACCTGGTTAATCTGAAGGTAATATAAGTTACCTCCACCTATAGTTACCTCCACCTATAGTTACCTCCACCCAGTTACCTCCACCCAGTTACCTCCACCTATAGTTACCTCCACCCATCACACTGTTTCCTCCTGGTAATGACAAAACTTTATGGTCATGTCAAAGTATCAAAGATTTTAACTAAACTTTTTCGTCACTTACAGAAAAGTTTACAGCAAGTTATTACAGTAATATAATGTGTGTGTGTGTGTGTGTGTGTGTGTGTGTGTGTGTGTGTTGTGTGTGTGTGTGGGTGTGTGTGTTTTGTGTGTGTGTGTGTTGTGTGTGTGTTTTGTGTGTGTGTGTGTGTGTGTGTGTGTGTGTGTGTGTGTAACCATCACCATCAGCTCCCTCCTCATCTCTCCTTCGTCTTCATTTATTCTCTCCTCTCCTTTCCCCCTTCCTTCCCCTTATCTTCTTCTTTCTTCCTCTTCCACTGCTTCTCATTAAAACTTACCAAGTATTTGTGTGAGAGTCAGGGAGTCCGCGGTGGCCGTAAGCCAAGTTTCACTAAGATCAGCTTGGTGACTCACTGGCAGGGTGAGTCTTAGGGTGACTCACTGGCAGGGTGAGTCTTAGGGTGACTCACTGGCAGGGTGAGTCTTAGGGTGACTCACTGGCAGGGTGAGTCTTAGGGTGACTCACTGCCAGGGTGAGTCTTAGGGTGACTCACTGGCAGGGTGAGTCTTAGGGTGACTCACTGCCAGGGTGAGTCTTAGGGTGACTCACTGCCAGGGTGAGTCTTAGGGTGACTCACTGCCAGGGTGAGTCTTAGGGTAACTCACTGCCAGGGTGAGTCTTAGGGTGACTCACTGCCAGGGTGAGTCTTAGGGTGACTCACTGCCAGGGTGAGGCCTTGGGATAATCAACACAGTGCCACAACAGAGAACAGAGTGCCAGTAGCCATGAATTCCACATTACTGATCATAACACGGCCACCAGCATGGCCACCACACCATCTACCCCTGGCCACCACACCATCTACCCCTGGCCACCACACCATCTACCTCTGGCCACCACACCATCTACCCCTGGCCACCACACCATCTACTCCTGGACATACAACATTAGTGCCAAAAAGCAATTAAGAGTGTAGCAGCAGCTGTAATAAAAGGGCCAGAGAGTGCCATCACCCAAACACCCCGGGTTGGGAGTGCCAATATGAGGTGCCACGCTGCCCATCTCATTCCGGTTTATTGTGTGGCTCTCACAACCAGTGCCAGGCCCCTCATGGTCGAGGGTGCCACAGCAAGTGTTAACAACAGACAGTGCCAGGCCCCTCATGGCTCAGTGTACCACCACTAGTGTTAACAAGACAGTGCCAGGCCCGTCAAGGCCCAGGGTACCACCACTAACTTTAACAACAGACAGTACCATGGCCCTCTTGGCACTTCTAGAATTAACAAGACAGTGCCAGGCCCCTCATGGCCCAGGGTACCACCACTAGTGTTAACAACAGACAGTGCCAGGCCCCTCATGGCCCAGGGTACCACCACTAGTGTTAACAACAGACAGAGCCAGGTCCCTCATGGCCCAGGGTACCACCACTAGTGTTAACAACAGACAGTGCCAGGCCCCTCATGGCCCAGGGTAGCACCACTAGTGTTAACAACAGACAGTGCCAGGCCCCTCATGGCCCAGGGTACCACCACTAGTGTTAACAACAGACAGTGCCAGGTCCCCTATGGTCGAAGATGCCAACTTTAGTCTGAACACCAAGCAGTACCAGGGTCCTCATTGTTCAGGGTGCCACCTCTAGTGTTAACAAAGGACAGTGCCATTATGAGGAAAGAGATAAAGAGAGAGAGAGAGAGAGAGAGAGAGAGAGAGAGAGAGAGAGAGAGAGAGAGAGAGAGAGAGAGAGGTGTGGACATCAGGTGGCAGTATAAGGTTGTATGAGGCAGTGTAAGATAATGTGAGGCAGTATGAAGCAGTACGAGTCAGTATGAGTCAGTATGAGGCAGTTGATGTCAGTATTAAGGCAGTATGAGGCAATAGATGTCAGTTTAAGTTTGACTGAGGCAGTAGGTGTGAGTGTAAGGCAGTAGGTGTGAGAGTTAGGCAGTATTAGAGGCAGAAGAAAACGTATATACTGTATCAGGTAGGAGGGGAGACTTAGTAAAAATCAATAGGGCGCTACAGTTGGTCGCCTGCTGTGTGGTGAATTATTGTGTGGTGGGGTCTTCTTTATGTTCTCTCTCTCTCTCTCTCTCTCTCTCTCTCTCTCTCTCTCTCTGTTTCTTTCAATTTTATCACACTCTTTCTGTCACTCTTTCTCAATCTCTCTCTATCTCTCACACTAAATTTAAAAATAATGCAACAGTTCTCACTACAGCAACACGTATTACATAGTGTGCGTTACATAGTGTGCATTACATAGTGTGCGTTACATAGTGTGCGTTACAGTGCGCGCTACATAGTGTGCGTTACATAGTGTGCGTTACATAGTGTGCGTTACATAGTGTGCGTTACATAGTGTGCATTACATAGTGTGCGTTACATAGTGTGCGTTACATAGTGTGCGTTACATAGTGTGCGTTACATAGTGTGCGTTACATAGTGTGCGTTACATAGTGTGCATTACATAGTGTTATCGCGTTACATACTGTGTGTTACAGGTGGTGGTGATGGCCCTCAACACCAACGCCCTGAAGGTAAGTCTGTCTTGTTTAGTCTATCTATATGGGTGCAGCTGTGTGGTGTTGAACAGGTGGAGGGCAGCTGTGTGGTGTTGAACAGGTGGAGGGCAGCTGTGTGGTGTTGAGCAGGTGGAGGGCAGCTGTGTGGTGTTGAGCAGGTGGAGGGCAGCTGTGTGGTGTTGAACAGGTGGAGGCAGCTGTGTGGTGTTGAACAGGTGGCGCTTCGTGTATTAAAATCACTTTGTGCGCGACAATTTCATTTACTGTCCGATTTAGAGCAAAAATTGTGTCCCTCGCTCCGCTCAAATTGGTTTAGCGCTTTGTGCTATGTGTACTTTGTCGAGGCACACACACACACACACACACACACACACACAGAACTTAGTGTGTGTTAAAGGTGTGTCGCTGGTTCTGGCAACACTGTCCAGGTAGTAATGGATCATCTCTTGTTATGGTTGTGTGGTGGTAATGTTCTCCACCACACTCACCACCACACTTACCACCACCACACTCACCACCACCACCACCACACTCACCACCACCACCACACTTAATAAGGCTCAACCTTCACCAACGTCGCAAAATCAATGACAAGTAATTTTCCCGTCAAGGTGAACTCCCCAACACCTTCCCTCAACTAACCTAACCTAACCCAAGAGCAGGTCGGTCCGGGAGAGGCCACACAGGCTGGGGTGAGAACAAAGTATAGAACCATTATATAAAGGAGGTAGCGTGTGGCAGCTGTGTGTGATGTAACAGGTCAGAAGGTCACTCAATCAACATTCTCAGGTGAGGTTTGTGGCGATAATTAGCGACCTCAGGTAAGATTCAGGTTAATTAATGTCTCCTCTGCCCCTCTACATCACAACATTAATAAATAAAAACATAACACAATAAAAACGAAATTTTTTTTAATAATCTGTTGATGTTTACGCCAGGAGGTGATAACAGCGCCATGTTTACGTAGCGGCGGGTCGAGGTACTAAAGATGGCGGGAGGAGGGGGGAGCAAGAATCTACTAGGGAAAGAAATATAATGTGGATTTTGTTCTCTCAGAGGCTATATTGGCTTCCTCTGATATATGTGTCGACTGTTTTTCATCCCGAGTGTAGTTTTATCGCCCCATTCCGTATAGAGAGGAATATTGGAAGTGTGTGTCTCAGTAACAGATCAAACCTCCAGGGGACCTTTTAAGATGTTACAGGACGGCTGATTCCTCCTGAAGTTACCCCGAGGTTCCTTCACCCCAGACGAATAATTCATAAAGAGTTCTTAAAAGTAATATTCACCTCCTCGTAATTTACACTAGAGACCTGAGATACGGGTTGGGAAGCTGTCAGCGTAGTGTGAGAAAAAAGACGCCATTTGGAGGTGAAGTTTGGGTGAGGGAGGGGTGCGGGAGGAGGGTGCGGGAGGGGTGTGTGGGAGGGGTGTGCGGGAGGAGGAGGGGGGGGGGGACTCAGGCTACCAACGACCATTTCCAGGAATTAGGTAAACGAGTGGGTCATTTTTCCAGCTACCCAAACTAAGTCATTATAGTAAAGTAGGTAATTTTCTTGCCTATTCCCGCCGACGTTCACTCACACTATATCATGGTAATCGTGAACACAGATGCAGGAATGTTTATATGTGACTGTGTGATGATGGGGACTTGGGTGATGACTGTGATGAGTGGTGGTGATATATCATGGTGGTAGTGGTGGTGATGATAGTGGGGGTGGTGGTGGTAGTGGTGGTGATGATAGTGGGGGTGGTGGTGGTAGTGGTGGTGGTGGTAGTGGTGGTGGTGGTGAGACAAAATAAAACGATCATCTTTTTCCACAACAAAATTTCTGC
>CAUDMG010001764.1:50000-67500 GCA_958450375.1 Homarus gammarus | reverse complement strand
ACCCCTCCCTTCCACTTCAGATCCAAATGGAATTATAGATCTTGATTAAATCGATCCTCGTTTAGCTTGAGTGGGAGAGTGAGTGGGAGGGTGAGAGGGAAGGAAGGACAGGGTGAGTGAGTGGGAGGGTGAGAGGGAAGGAAGGACAGGGAGAGTGAGTGGGAGGGTGAGAGGGAAGGAAGGACAGTGTGAGGGAGTGGGAGGGAGGGACAGTAAGAGGGCCACACACACGTCATGGTGAAGAAGAGTCCTCAGGTTATCACAATATTACATCAGTGTTGCCAGTATGTGTCACCCCTCAGCCCCCCCCATTATCGACGGAGGTCATCACCTCTCAGGGTGCCAACTCTCATTGTGACCTTGACCTCTGACCTTTGACCTCCCGACCTCTAGGAATTAGGCTATTTACACCAAGTTTAAATCCTGTTCGTCTTATAGTCTGTCTGTCTGTCTGTCTGTCTGAGACAGACAGACAGACAGACAGATGTATAGATAAGAGAGACAGATACTGTAGATGTATACATTGAGAGAGTAAATAAATTAACTATATATATATATATATATATATATATATATATATATATATATATATATATATATATATATATATATATATATATATATATATATACTCTAGATAGACTATTGAAGCACCAGACCAGTGAAGCACCAGACCAGTGAAGCACCAGACCACTGAAGCACCAGACCAGTGAAGCACCAGACCAGTGAAGCACCAAGTCAGAAAGGCGACACAAACAATATGCTGATTACTATGAATGAATCATCAGAGTCGCGACCCGCGGCTGATTCGCTGATTCACACCGAGTAATGAAGTTACCAACCCACCACCCGACCCGACCCACCACACGACCCGACCCACCACCCGACCTCACCCGACTTAGCCACGCACTCGCC
The DNA here is from genome assembly GCA_958450375.1 of Homarus gammarus. Classification (NCBI taxonomy): domain Eukaryota; kingdom Metazoa; phylum Arthropoda; class Malacostraca; order Decapoda; family Nephropidae; genus Homarus; species Homarus gammarus. The sequence goes on along the minus strand of CAUDMG010001764.1, from coordinate 66,585 downwards.
AGTTTCTTTAATTTAATGAAAAAAAAATAACATTATGAACAAGGACAATAATAATAATAATAATAATAATAATAATAATAATAATAATAATAATAATAAGGGTACTTAATATTCAGATGAGAGATTCCTAAAGTTCTGGAATGGGAATGAACAAAAACTTGGCCGGAGAAATTCCCAGAGTATTGGGAGTGGTGAGGAGGAGGAAGAGGTGGGTGGAGGAGGAAGAAGGAGGGTGGAGGAGGAAGAAGAGGATGAAGAAGAATGAAGAGGAGGTAGTAAAGGAGGAGGAGGTAGAAGAAGATGAAGGAGGAAGCAGAGAGAGAGGTAGATAAGACTCACCACTACAACAGCTAAACACTGGTGGTGATGGGAGGGTTCAAGCTATACTTCTGGCTACAGCGAGAAGACGGCTATATAACCGGGTGTTGTAGAAACCGACAGCTACAGCCCCGACAACAGACAGCCGACAGCTACAGCCCCGACAACAGACAGCCGACAGCTACAGGCCCGACAACAGACAGCCGACAGCTACAGGCCCGACAACAGACAGCCGACAGCTACAGCCCCGACAACAGACAGCCGACAGTTACAGCCCCGACAACAGACAGCTACAGCCCCGACAACAGACAGCCGACAGCTACAGCCCCGACAACAGACAGCTACAGCCCCGACAACAGACAGCCGACAGCTACAGGCCCGACAACAGACAGCCGACAGTCCGACAACCTCAATTTCAATTAAGGGGAAAGAAAATCTCATCAGAGGTCCGGTGAGGAGGTGAAGAGGAGACTTAAGCCTCCCCCCACCCCCTCCGCCGCCCCCCCCTCCTCCTCCCCCCTCCCCCTCCTACCCCCACCCCCCTCCTCCTACCTCCACCCCCTCCTCCTACCCCCTCCTCCTACCCCCACCCCCCTCCTCCTACCTCCACCCCCCTCCTCCTACCCCCACCCCCCTCCTCCTACCCCCACCCCCTCCTCCTACCCCCACCCCCCTCCTCCTACCTCCACCCCCCTCCTCCTGCTCCTCCACCCACTTCTCCCTCCTCCTCGTGTCCTTTTGTTTACATTCAGCTGATGAGACTGTCCTTGTGTTTACTTTCAAGCTTAGACTAACCTAACCTAACCTAACCTAACCCTTAGCACTGGGCCACATTAAAATAGGGACCCATTATGTTTAGGGACCACTTTAGAATAGGGCTCACATGGTTTAGGGGTCAATTAACCTGGAGGTCTATTAAAACAGGTGTAAATGCTAACGGTATGGCTAGGCTAGGCTAGGCTAGGTTGGGTTAGGTTAGGTTAGGTTAGGTTAGGTTTGGTTAGGTTTGGTTAGGTTAGGTTAGGTTTGGTTAGGTTAGGTTAGGTTAGGTTGGGGCCTATTAGGACTGGGGCCCAGACACTACACCCCAGAGCTTACCTCCCTAGAAGTGAGGGCGGTGGCGCCCCTCCCCTCACCGGTGACCAGTGTTTACAAGCTGTGGTCCTGCTGATTAGTGCCCCTGGGGAGGAGAGGGGAGAGGGGAGGTGAGGGGAGAGGGGAGGGTAGATGTAGTGGGGAAGGAAATGGAAGATAGGGAGAGTAGGGGAGTGAGAAAGGGAGAGAGGGAGAGAGGAAGTGGGGAGAAGAGAGAGAGGTGACAGATGAGGGGAAGTGGGAAGAGGAGGGAGAGAGGGGAAGGGGAGGAGATAGGGAGGATAGAGGGGAGAGATGGGGAGGTGATAGAGGGGAGAGATGAGGAGGGGGGAGAGTGGATTACTTCAGCAGATGGAGAGAGGGATCAGTATTGGTAGGGTCGTCCCCCCCGCCCAGCCTCCCCAAACACCTGTGTGACTGTCTTGATCGATACACACACACACACACACACACACACACACACACACACACACACATGAATGGCTCCTCACGTTACAAATTTATTTATGCACATAATTAACGCTCGACTGACTCCTTACTATTATGACTGACTCAATACTGTACACGTCAAGGACCCCCCCCCCCCCCAGTGTGTGTGTGTGTGTGTGTGTGTGTTTCTGATGTATGTGACAGGCGTATGTTGAGGTGTCGTGTAGAGGGAGGAGGAGGAAGGCGTGGGGGCGTGGGAAGGGCGAGGAGAAGGGGCGTGGGAGGGCGTGGAGAAGGGGCGTGAGAATAACGAAGGGACGGAGTGGCAGGGATGATGAGAGGGAGGGGTCGAGATGTGAGAGGGAAGAGGCGAGTTATGAGTGGGGGCATGGTGTGTGGGAGTGAGTGGGAAGGAAGGGGGTGTGGGAGTGAGTGGGAAGGATGGTGGGATATGGGATGGAAAAGGATTAGATATGGGAGGGGTGTGACGGAAAAGGTTGAGAATACATCCCCCCTGCTACCTCCCTCTCTACCCCCTCACCCCCCCCCCTCCCTCCTCCACCCACCTCAAAACAGGTAATCTCTCTCACCTGTAAATATTGGCTTCACCTTAAGGCTATGTACTCACCTGGGCGGCTCACCTGGTCGGCTCACCTGGGCGGCTCACCTTAATCAAAGCTCTAAATAAAAATCCCCGTCGGCAACTCTACCTGTAATTACCTGGTATAGTTCAGGTACTGGTATTAGCATAATGACCTGGTACCTGAGGGCATTACGAACCTGTAAGTCTATAAGGTAATGTCTCTTCACTATATTAATTTACCAGGTCACAGATATTGGTCAGGTATCAGGTATTTTTCAGGTACCTCCAGGGATTAAAAATTTATACCTGTCCAATAAATAGCTCCCCACACACTAAATAGCTCCCCACACACTAAAGAGCTCCCCACACACTAAAGAGCTCCCCACACACTAAAGAGCTCCCCACACACTAAAGAGCTCCCCACACACTAAATAGCTCCCTACACACTAAATAGCTCCCCACACACCAAATAACTCATATTAAAACACTCTCAGCTGCCTTTAATCTCACTTAATGGCTCAGTGGGTTCTATATTCTCAAGTGTAAGTCAAGCTCTTATGTTCGAGTGTTCGATACCTAACCTAACCCAACATAAAATAACGTGTGTGTGTGTGTGTGTCCCCCTTCCCGCACCCCTCACCTCTCTATACACCCTCTCCCCCACCCCCCCCCCCTCTATACCCCCACATCACCCCCACCCCAACATCTTCCCCCCACACAAACTTCCCTACTTAAGTACCATACATGGACTTGAAGGCTGGAGATAAGATGAGTCTCCCTCTACCATGAATATATTTGGTAGACACACACTGAGGAGAGACACTGAGGAGAGACGCTGAGGAGAGACACTGAGGAGATGAGGAGAGACGCTGAGGAGAGACACTGAGGAGAGACGCTGAGAAGATAAATTGTTGATGTTTATTTAGTACTTCTGGCGGTGGGAGGTCAACTCAGTCTTGTTTTGTTGATGTTTGTGAGATATTAGGGGGGGGGTGAAGGGGGGTGAAGGGGTGACAAAAGGGAGAGAGAAGGGAGGGGTGAAGGGTTAAAGGAAGGGGAGGTGACATAAAAGCTTCAATAACAAGTTGGTGGTGAGTCAGGCAGGTGTTGGGGAGTCACCTGAGGGCGTGGCAGACGACTGAGGGGAGAGAGGGGAGAGAGGGAGGGGGCAAAGTTGACTCATTATTCAGGTGAAGTTACCAAGCCAAGCCCTGCCTCCCCGCGTGACCTGAGGTGATGGTGGTGGTGATGCTGGTGGGCGTGGTTATGGTGGTGGTGGTGATGATTGTGATGATGATGATTGTGGTGATGATGGTGGGCGTGGTAGGCGTGGGTGGTGTAGGAGGGCGGTAACAGGCCAGAGGGGTCCCCGTCAGAGGCCGGTCACCAATAATATCGTCGGAGGGAAGGACTAATTTGACCGTCTTCTTATCCGGAGGACCGTAACGACCTCCCCTCTGTCTGTCTGTCCGTCCGTCCGTCAAGTGTTAGTCTAAGGCGTTCGTTTGTGGCGTCGTGTCCGTGTGAGGCGTTCGTTTGTGGCGTCGTGTCCCTAGATAACGTATAATGGGAGGAGGAGCAGAAATGGGAAGAAGGAAGAAGAGGAATGCGAGGAAGAGGAGGAGGGAGGAGGCAGGGGAGGACAGTATTATCAGTTATCACACGTACACAAGAAAGTTTCCAGGACTCAACGCCCCGCCCAGCCAGGTGACGTGACTCCCTGGCCCACCCACCCACCCAACACCCCGCCCACTCCACCTTCTCCAGCGAGTGACGGACATCCACCCTCTACAACGACTGCCAGTAGGAGCAGTTTGTAGAGCCTGGCGTTAACCCCACCTGAGAGAGAGAGAGAGAGAGAGAGAGAGAGAGAGAGAGAGAGAGAGAGAGTCTTCCTAGGATACGACATAATGTAACCAGGTCTCTCTCTCTCTCACACCTTCTTCCCCCCAACTACCACATAATACCAAAGAGCCTCGTTATAGTGAGTCGTGACCTTAATTATGACAGCTTAGTAAGGTCATGTGGTCGTGTGGGATTTGTATAGGATGATAACGTGTATTGTTGGGACGATCGTTAACCAGTAGTGTGTGTGTGTGTGTGTGTGTGTGTGTGTAAAAACAATCTCTCTCTCTCTCTCTCTCTCTCTCTCTCTCTCTCTCTCTCTCTCTCTCTCTCTCTCTCACTATCTCTTTCACTCTCCCTCGCCATCAAAAACAAAATCCCATCGGCTTTTCCAACCCTGCATACAATTCCCAAAGGTCCCCCCCCCTCCTCCTCCTCTCTCCGCCCTTCTCTTCCTCTCTTTCCGTCCTTCCCTCTCTCCTTCTGTCACTTCCCTCCTTCTTTCCTTCTTTACCTCTCATTCTTTTCTTCCTACTCTCTCTCTCTCTCTCTCTCTCTCTCTCTCTCTCTCTTCCCTCCCTCTCATCGCCCTCTCTCTCCCTCTCCCTACAGGCATAAGCTTGGGTCAGATTAAGTATATACGTTAACCAACACCAAACAACTGACCCCTGACCTCTGACCTCTAGCGCTGGGGTCAATAAATTATTACTGTGACCTAGACGCCGGCCCGATACACACGTTAGGGAAAGTTATATATTAATGACTCTTGTAGTTTGTGAGATACACCTGATCAAGAGGCAACACCTGAGTATTAGGCACCCTAGTTTATTTCACCTGTAGATTACTCCTAACCTAACCTAACCCAATCCCCAGGTAGGGTGGTTAATTAATCTTCAGGTGACACACGATAAACAGCTCATCACAAGTGTAGGTTTATCAAGTGGTTGTTCTTAAATAATCATTAATTTGTTTTTACCATCATCTTCCTTAATCATTAGTCTCATATCTAATCAGTTTCTAATCATATTTCAGCAGTGAACATTTTAATCGATACTCTCGACCCAATCATCGTGTGAATCATCCCTCCCCTTACCAATCAATACCCTCTAACCACCGATACCTACCCAATCACCCCCAACCACTGATAACTACCCAATCACTCCCAATCAATACCCTCCAACCACTGATAACTACCCAATCACCCCCAACCACCGATACCTACCCAATCACCCCAACCACTGATAACTACCCAATCACCCCCAACCACTGATAACTACCCAATCACCCCCAACCACTGATACCTACCCAATCACCCCCAATCAACCACCCCAACCCAATCCCCTTCACCTCACCTCCACCAAATGAATTATTATACTCACAGATTTTACCTGGTGTCACCTGTGATGCCTGGGGGAGCCTCAGGTTAGGCTCAAAATAGTATACCTTCAGGGAGACTCTTTCGACCAAGCTCACACGCCCAGCCAGCCCTTGTGGGTTACCATGGTCTTGTCCCAATTCCTGAGGGAGAGGGTGGCACCTAGGTTAGATGTTCTTTGCTGTTGTCAGAGGCTGTCAGATGTTGTCAGAGGCTGTCAGATGTTGTCAGGGGTCTGTCAGCTGTTGTCAGGGGTCTGTCAGCTGTTGTCAGGGGTCTGTCAGCTGTTGTCAAAGGTCTTTTGTTGTTGTTAGGGATGTCAGGAGCTGATCAACTCACAAACAAGACAGCTGATCAACTCACAAACAAGACAGCTGATCAACTCACAAACAAGACAGCTGATCAACTCACAAACAAGACAGCTGATCAACTCACAGGGCCGAGCAGAGAGAGAGAGCCTGCCATCGTCTCATTAGGAAGATTTAAACCATTTTTTATAGTTATTAAACTTTTTCTCACTCTTTCTCTCCTCCTAATTGATCACCTCTACTGTTTGGTGAAGCGTAAACAACCAATTAGACCTTTATTACCATTTTAATGAACCAATAACCTGCCTTTAAAAACAAACTTGGGGATTGTTCAGGTAATGTGATTAGGTAGGTAGGTAGGTAGGCAGGTAGGTAGGTAGGGAGGTAGGGAGGTAGGTAGGTAGGTAGGCAGGTAGGAGGTAGGTAGGGAGGGAGGGAGGGAGGTAGGTAGGTAGGTAGGGAGGGAGGTAGGTAGGTAGGGAGGGAGGGAGGTAGGTAGGGAGGGAGGTAGGGAGGGAGGTAGGTAGGTAGGGAGGGAGGGAGGGAGGTAGGTAGGTAGGTAGGTAGGTAGGGAGGGAGGTAGGTAGGTAGGCAGGTAGGGAGGGAGGTAGGTAGGTAGGCAGGCAGGCAGGCAGGTAGGTAGGTAGGTACTCGGACCCTACAGGTAGATTGTATCCATTAGTATCGAGAGTTTGTTTACTTCTTTGTTTCACATCTGGATTCGTGGATGGCTTCAACAAACGCTCCTAAGAATCCGGGATAGAATCAACGAACGCGACCAAAAATCCGGATACATTCAACTTTAAAGGGTTTGGCTGTCAGGTAACATAGCAGTAGGCAGAAGGCGATGTTGACAGACTTGGCTCATGTGTGTCTTAAGATTTTTTCCCCCAGGACGGAGGATGATTGTTGGAGACGGATGCTGTTAGAATTCTGAAATCCTCTGTCAGATAATTGGTGTAGAGACGAACGCTTCTAGACTCCGGATTTTCTCTCTCTCGGATTCTCTGTAGACGAACGCACCTGGATTTCTCTCGGATTCTGTGTCGACGAACGCGGCAGGAATGTGGGATTTTATGAGTTCCTGAGTTAGGCAATAAATCTCAGTTCTGTTTTACAATTTGGATTTTAATTAATCCCTTGATGAGATTTGCCCTAATGAAGCCAGACTACGGTGATTAGTGGAGGGGGAAGGGGGGAGAGAGGAGGGGGAGAAGAGGGGGAAAGGGAAGAGAAGAGGGGTAGGTGAGGGTTGCAAAGGAGGAAGGTGAGGAGAGGAGGGGGAAGGAAGGGGTAAATGAAGGGAGGATAAGGGAAGGGGAGTGAAGGGAAGGGGGAGAAGGTCTTACTGGTAAATTAATAGGAGGGGAGGAAGGAGTGAGGGAGAGAGAGGGGAGGGAGGGAGGGAGGGAGAGAGAGGGGAGGGAGGGAGGGAGGGTGAATGTAAAGCAGTAGGCCTAGGGGAAGGAATATTGCAAGTCACGTTCACCTCTCCTACACAAGTTAGTAGTAATTAGCTCTGGGATGAGAGAGAGAGAGAGAGAGAGAGAGGTGTAACGTTATCCATTCCACATTAAGTCCACTCCACACCTGTTCCACGCCACTCCACACCTGTTCCACCTCCACTCCACACCTGTTCCACTCCACACTCCCTTATCAGATTATCAACAAGTTCACCTTCACTGGGTCACTGATAAGGCCAATTATTACTGTCCTATGAGTCAATTATCTTATCTCCAGGGGGTAATAACAGACCGGTCGAGGGAGGAAATTATCTCCAAGGGGCGATAGTAATATTTCCCTCACCCGGAAATTATAGTCATTAGGCTGAAGAATTGTCGTCATTATTATTATTATTATTATTAGTGACATCCAAGTATCAGATAACTGTAAAACACACACACACACACACACACACACACACACACACAGAAGGATTCAACTCGTGTCGATCTTCTGACTGTCTCAAGGGACGGGTTACTCACTTGAGAGAGAGAGAGAGAGAGAGAGAGAGAGAGAGAGAGAGAGAGAGACTCACCCTACACCCATCTGTATATCTTAACTACCCCCCCCCCCTTCCCCCATATCAGATTCTATCACCAAACATCCGGCCACATGAGCAGGATAGCCAGAACGAGGCGGCCGCCGGCATACACACTCGGCCCTAACACACACACCAGCGGGGAGCCCATAGTCGACCTTTCTGCACCACACCCCCCTCCACCACCACCACCCAACTCTCAAGAAACCTCAGCGATACTCCTGCAGGTGATGTTAACGAGGTCTTTTGGGTAGTTGGGCCACACTTGAGTCGTTTGGGTGTATCTGTGGCCCTCCTGTCACCTGATGTTTCATGTGGGCCACACTGACTCTCCTGGGCCACGCTCACACTTCTAGGCCACACTCTTGGGCCACCCTCACACTACTGGGCCACCCTCACACTCCTGGGCCACACTACAGGGCCACACTCACCCTCACCTCTCTCTATGCAAAGTGCAAATTGCATTACCAAGGGCGCTTTGTTTCAGAGCCAGGGTGCATGTGTTCCTCCCTCCTGGTGAGTGGGGAGGGAGGGAGGTCAAGGGAGAGAGAGGGGAAAGGGAGAGAGGGGAAAGGGAGAGAGGGGAGAAGGAAGGGAAAGGGAGGGACAAAGAAGGTAAGCAGAAGGGAAAGGAATCGAGGATGCAGTAGGAAGAGAGAAGAGAAGAAAAGGAGAGAAGAGAGAAAATGAAAAAGAGTAAACAAGAAAGAAAGATGTAAATCCCACGTCCAAGTTTTGTATAAGGAGGAGGAGGAGGAGGAGGAGGAGGAGGAGGAGGGGAAGAAGAGGAGAGACAAGAAGGATGGAGGAGGAGAAAGAAGAGAATAGACCTGGTAAGGAGGGGGGGAAGAGTAGAGGAGGAAGAGAGGGGGAGGGAGGAGGAGGAGGGGAGGGACAAGAGGAGAAGGAGAAGGAGGAGGAGGAGAGAGACAGGAGACAGGGGCACCCCTCCTGTGACGCCCGTCTTTACAACTCATTCCCCAAGTTATAATGAGGTGTGGGTTTACCTTGAGTCCCTCCTTCCTTTCTTCCTTCCTTCCTTCTCTCTTTTCCGTCCTTACTTCCTTCCTTCCTTCTTCCTTCTTTCCTTCCTTTCCCCATCTTCTTGTTTCCTTCTTTCTTTCCTTACCATCCTCCTCCTTCGTTCCTTCAGTCTCTCCCTCCTTCCTTCCCTCCCTTCCTTAGCTCCCTCCTCCCCCCCCCCCTCTACCCTATTCCCAATTTCCCCCTGATCGATTGTAGAGTCAACAACTTTCTCTCCATCCCTCTCTCTCCCTCTCTTTCTCCCTCTCTCTCCCTCTCTTCCTCCCTCTCTCTCCCTACCCCACTCATTCTCTCCCTCAGTCTCCAATCATACACAGGTCTAAGAACACTCCACAAAACATGACGACCACAAAGGGGTTTTTTTCAATTTTTTCTCTTCCTCTTCCTCTTATCCTTCCTCCTCTCCTTCTTCCTTCCTCCTGTCCTCTTTCCGCCTGTTCCCCCTCCTTCTCTCCTTCTCTTTCCGCCTATTTCTCCCTTTTCCTCCTTCATCTTCTGCCCTTTTCTGCTTCCAATCATCCTTACATATTATTACCATCATCATCATCATTACTATTCACTCACCACCAACCACCATCACTCACCACCAACCACCATCACTCACCACCAACCACCATCACTCACCACCAACCACCATCACTCACCACCAACCACCACCAACCACCATCACTCACCACCAACCACCATCACTCACCACCAACCACCATCACTCACCACCAACCACCATCACTCACCACCAACCACCACCAACCACCATCACTCACCACCAACCACCATTATCGTTTATAACTGTACATAATTATTCTCCTCTTAAGCTAAATATTACCATCACAACGTTTAAAGATTCTCGTATGGCAACACTGTACCTGAGCCACTATATACCTGGACCTGAGTCACTATATACCTGGACCTGAGTCACTATATACCTGGACCTGAGCCACTATATACCTGTACCTGAGCCACTATATACCTGGACCTGAGCCACTATATACCTGGACCTGAGTCACTATATACCTGGACCTGAGCCACGATATACCTGGACCTGAGTCACTATATACCTGGACCTGAGCCACTATATACCTGGACCTGAGCCACTATATACCTGGACCTGAGCCACGATATACCTGGACCTGAGCCACTATATACCTGGACCTGAGCCACTATATACCTGGACCTGAGCCACTATATACCTGGACCTGAGCCACGATATACCTGGACCTGAGCCACGATATACCTGGACCTGAGCCACTATATACCTGGACCTGAGTCACTATATGCCTGGACCTGAGTCACTATATACCTGGACCTGAGCCACTATATACCTGGACCTGAGCCACTATATACCTGGACCTGAGCCACGATATACCTGGACCTGAGCCACTATATACCTGGACCTGAGCCACTATATACCTGGACCTGAGCCACTATATACCTGGACCTGAGCCACTATATACCTGGACCTGAGCCACTATATACCTGGACCTGAGCCACTATATACCTGGACTTGAGCCACGATATACCTGGACCTGAGCCACTATATACCTGGACCTGAGCCACTATATACCTGGACCTGAGTCACTATATGCCTGGACCTGAGTCACTATATACCTGGACCTGAGCCACTATATACCTGGACCTGAGTCACTATATACCTGGACCTGAGCCACGATATACCTGGACCTGAGCCACTATATACCTGGACCTGAGCCACTATATACCTGGACTTGAGCCACTATATACCTGGACCTGAGCCACTATATACCTGGACCTGAGCCACTATATACCTGGACCTGAGCCACTATATACCTGGACCTGAGCCACTATATACCTGGACCTGAGCCACTATATACCTGGACCTGAGCCACTATATACCTGGACCTGAGCCACGATATACCATAATACTGAACCCTTTATTGCGCAGCGCTTTCCGGGAATCACCTCACTCACAACACAAAGAGTATTTAACACCACATCAGGGTTATATAAGTATTCCTATATCTCGTAGTTATATATAGGAATAGGGTGGTTGGGTGCGGCACCTATTCACTTTACCCCTGCGGCACCTATTCACCTGCCTTCCCCCTGCGGCACCTATTCACCTGCCTTCCCCCTGCGGCACCTAATCCCCTGCCCTCCCCCTGCGGTACCTAATCCCCTGTCCTCCCCCTGCGGCACCTAATCCCCTGCCCTCCCCCTGCGGCACCTATTCACCTGCCTTCCCCCTGCGGCACCTAATCCCCTGCCCTCCCCCTGCGGCACCTAATCCCCTGTCCTCCCCCTGCGGCACCTAATCCCCTGCCCTCCCCCTGCGGCACCTATTCACCTGCCTTCCCCCTGCGGCACCTATTCCCCTGCCCTCACCTTGCGGCACCTATTCCCCTGCCCTCCCCCTGCGGCACCTATTCCCCTGCCTTCCCCCTGCGGCACCTATTCCCCTGCCCTCACCTTGCGGCACCTATTCCCCTGCCCTCCCCCTGCGGCACCTATTCCCCTGCCTTCCCCCTGCGGCACCTATTCCCCTGCCTTCCCCTTGCGGCACCTATTCCCCTGCCCTCACCTTGCGGCACCTAGGCACCCCCCCCCCTCCGCCGCGCCATTATAACTCTCGTTGGTACAAGTGCGTCTCGACACGCTCGCTGGCGTACGTGTTGAGGCGTGTACCGGGCGTGTGTCGGCGTAGTGGGGCGTGTGGTGGCGTGTTGGGGCGTAGAGTCATGGGCGTGTGTTGCCATGGTAAGTGTTGTTGTGGTAAAGAGTGTATTGGCGTGGGGAGGCGTGTACTAGGCGTGGGGAGGCGTGTACTGGGCGTGGGGAGGCGTGTACTAGGCGTGGGGAGGCGTGTACTGGGCGTGGGGAGGCGTGTACTAGGCGTGGGGAGGCGTGTGCTGGGCGTGTACTGGGCGTGGGGAGGAGTGTACTGGGCGTGGGGAGGCGTGTACTAGGCGTGGGGAGGCGTGTACTAGGCGTGGGGAGGCGTGTACTGGGCGTGTACTGGGCGTGGGGAGGCGTGTACTAGGCGTGGGGAGGCGTGTACTGGGCGTGTACTGGGCGTGGGGAGGCGTGTACTGGGCGTGTATAGTTGCAGTCATCACAGGGTAAACAATTTAACGAGATCATTATTGCGAAATTACCGACTGTTCACACATTACACCTCGAAATATCGTGCAACCCCCCCCCCCCCCCCACAACAACAACAACCACAACAACAACTAAATAATAACATTCTGTACACAATATTCCCCGGGACATAATAACGAGCAATATTTACAAGAGTATGAACGAGTAATCAACATCGCGAAATATAAAACCCTTCAAAACTCGTTGCCATAGTTACGTGACGAGTCCAATTTTTATATTTACATAAAATTCGTCGTAATATGTAAAAAATATATGAGTTACTAGACTATATTCATCCCTATATGGTATATTTACTTTATATAACATTGGGTGATGAATAGAGTTAATTAAAAGGTAAACCCTATGATTTACCTTGTGTTGATGCTTAGGTTCAATGGCCGTCTTTAAATATCCCGGGTGACATTTTCCTTCAATATCACTATTATAATCGTCTTTTCCACACACAGTTAATTCACAAAGTCACTAATATTATTATCCTTTATGTTTTATTAATGTTTAAATTGTTACTTAGATATTAACACTAAATAAGCACACGGAAAATGTGAACACTCTTGACTCTTTCAGGGCAGGACGGGCACTCAGAACAGATGCTCTTGGTGCAGGTTACGGTCGTCAGCTTACCTCCTTCAAGACCCTGATTGGTTAATGTTATCCTTGTCTAGCATCTGACTGGTCACTGTATGGCCCTGGTTGGTTAATGTTATCCTTGTCTAGCATCTGACTGGTCACTGTATGGCCCTGGTTGGTTAATGTTATCCTTGTCTAGCATCTGACTGGTCACTGTATGGCCCTGGTTGGTTAATGTTATCCTTGTCTAGCATCTGACTGGTCACTGTATGGCCCTGGTTGGTTAATGTTATCCTTGTCTAGCATCTGACTGGTCACTGTATGGCCCTGGTTGGTTAATGTTATCCTTGTCTAGCATCTGACTGGTCACTGTATGGCCCTGGTTGGTTAATGTTATCCTTGTCTAGCATCTGACTGGTCACTGTATGGCCCTGGTTGGTTAATGTTATCCTTGTCTAGCATCTGACTGGTCACTGTATGGCCCTGGTTGGTTAATGTTATCCTTGTCTAGCATCTGACTGGTCACTGTATGGCCCTGGTTGGTTAATGTTATCCTTGTCTAGCATCTGACTGGTCACTGTATGGCCCTGGTTGGTTATTTACACTCGTCTTCGTTATTAACACAAATTAATTATATATTTATCGTTTTAAGTTAATTAGAAAAAGTAATTAAGTGTTAAATTACCTTAATATCCATTTAGTAATAATATAATACTCATATGAAAGTTTAACTATAATGATACAGTTTACATAACGAGTTTGTGATAGTTAACCACCAATTAATAGTTCAACAGGTCATTAATAACTACTAATGGATGATGATGGTGGTGATGATGATGGTGATAATGATGGTGACGGTGTGAAGAAAGTGACTGACTGGTTGACTGACTGACTGACTAATCAACTAACTAACTACCCAACTAACAACCAAGACAGTCAAACAACCCAATTTAAATAACCCTCAATATTTTATCCACTTACCTGACTTTTAACTATAGGTACAGTCACAACACACTACCAGCGCCATCTTGAAACACCAAATCTGTAGGTTCCTCCTCCTCCTCCTTCTCCATCTCCTTCTCCTCTTCCTCCACCTCCTTATCCTCCTCCTCTTCCTCCCCCGCCCCCACTCCCTCTCTTCCCCCCCCCGCCCCCACTCCCTCTCTTCCCCCCCCCCGCCCCCACTCCCTCTCTTCCCCCCCCCCGCCCCCACTCCCTCTCTTCCCCCCCCCCGCCCCCACTCCCTCTCTTCCCCCCCCCCGCCCCCACTCTTCCTCCTCTTCTCTCTTCCGTTTGCTCTTCATATCTACCTTGCTTGGTGTAGCCTCAGGGAAACACAATTGCATTTTCCTGACGCTTGCCTCCGGTAATGGTACGCTTCACGCCTTTCCAACCCCCTCCCCACGCCTCCTCCCCACGCCTTACCCTAGTCCCACGGCCTCCCCAGCCCTCCCCACGCCCCTCTCACACCTTACTCACGCTTTCACACCCTCACGCCCTCCTCCCACGCCCGCAAAGGACATATTATTCCACGGGATTATACACCGTGTTTAGTTTGGCTCACCCAGGCGTAGATTACACCTGCCGCCTGAAAACTGTACCTGGGATTATTAAGGTGTTTTAAGGTGCGTGGTTTAATAATTCCAAAATCCTTCCAAAAATCAGGTTATAGGAAATCTGAGGTAACTTAATGAGTGAAATCTGGTTAAGAGAATGAAATAATCTGAAATGAATGAAATATAATGGGATTTTTTTAACTGAATGAAGGCAAGGTAATGCTTTCACTTATGTAAATATGAGAAAGAATAAAGAAAATATCCTTGATAGATGTGTCTTATGCGTCAGAGCTCAGGAGTGTGAAAGAAATTGAATGAAAGAAGTGATTTGGTGAAAGAAGTTGATGTAGTGAAAGAATCTTAATGAAAAAAGTTGATTTACTGAAAGAATTCGGATCGTCTGAGAGACACACACACACACACACACACACACAAGGACTTAGAAGAACCGTGGAAGACATGAAAGAAAGAAATAAAGAAACATCACACCTGACCAAGTTTAACAAGAGCTGTGTACTCTGTGTCAATGAACTAGGTGTGAGGCGTGTTGACACAGCTTACAACCTCAGCTTAAATTACGGAAGCTTAAAAATGTCGGCTTACAATTTCAAGTTAGAATGTTTGTTTAGTTTGTATCAGCTTAGATTATCAGCTTAGAATATCAGCTTAGAATGTCAGCTGAATAAAAATAATAGATAATTAATGTGCATATTACCTGGTTCGTGGTACTTCTCCAACACAGGTCTCCGTAGGTTAAAAACACAAGAGGCAGAATGTTATGAATGACACACGACCATAAGGAGACAATGTTATGAACGACACACGAGCCTGAGAGATAATGTTATGCAGGATACACGACCCAGGGCGCTGGAAGAATGGATTATGGTGGATTGGGGAGGTGATTGGTTGGTCGTGATCTGATTGGAAGGGAGAGAGATAAGCTGATTGGTACAGCTGACTGGAATAATGATAACAGCTATGGTGATTAACTTTCCTTATGACTTGAACATTTTACGTGGCACTCTCTCAAGGTGGCACTCTCTCAAGGTGGCACTCTCTCAAGGTGGCACTCTCTCAAGGTGGCACTCTCTCAAAGTGGCACTCTCTCTCCCTTGGATGGCACATACATACAGTGATAGGAAGAGAGACAGAATAACATAAATAGATAAACGGAGAGAGAGAGAGAGAGAGAGAGAGAGAGAGAGCCTCAACTTAGAGACCCTCACAGAGACACACGCCTCAAAAGTTCACTAATTGGCAACCTCCCGCCGCCAATTTTAAGTACCATAATTTTTTTTACATTTATCCCCTTCACAGATTAGTCATATTTCTGTATCTTTCTGTCTGTCTGTCTGTCCACCATCACTACTACCATCACCACTACCACCACCATCACCACTACCATCACCACTACCACCACCATCACCACTACCACCACCATCACCACTACCATCACCACAACCACCACCATCATCACTACTACCATCACCACTACCACCACCACCACCACTACCATCACCACTACCACTGCCACCACCATCACCACTACCACCACCATCACCACTACCACCACCACCACCACTACCACCATCACCACCACCACCACCATCACCACTACCATCATCACTACCACCACCATCACCACTACCACCACCATCACCACTACCATCACCACTACCACCACCACTACCATCACCACTACCACCACCATCACCACTACCACCACCACCACCACTACCATCACCACTACCACCACCATCACCACTACCATCACCATCACCACTACCATCACCACTACCACCACCACCATCACCACTACCACCATCACCACTACCATCACCACTACCACCACCACCACCACTACCACCACCATCACCACTACCACCACCACCACCACCACTACCACCACCATCACTACCACCACCATCACTACCACCACCACCATCACCACTACCACCACCATCACCACTACCACCACCACCACCACTACCACCACCACCATCACCACTACCACCACCACCACCACTACCACTACCACCACCACCACTACCACCATTTGTAATCTCCAAGACAATCAGTGGAACAATTATTAACTACATAACAAAACACCGACAACAGACCAACACTCCACCACACCACCACACTGAGACGACTCGACCCTTTCACCGGAAGTCCAATTAGATCACTGGAGAGGCCGGAGCATCAACCAACTGAAGCCTCGCTCAATGAAGCTCACTGAAGCCTTCTGTCTCTCTTTTGGTTTTTGGATGGAGTAATGATTTTTTT
>CAUDMG010001764.1:0-45000 GCA_958450375.1 Homarus gammarus | reverse complement strand
CCTATTGTAGTGTGTTGCAGGTGTGTTGCAGGTGTGTTGTAGGTGTTGTGGGTGTTGTGTGCGAGAGAGAGAGAGAGAGAGAGAGAGAGAGAGAGAGAGAGAGAGAGAGAGAGAGAGAGAGAGAGAGTAACACTGTACCTCCACACCTGTGTACACACACGCATTATATACACACACATGCACACGCAAACACACCCGCGCCAGGCAAACGCGCACATGAACTCAAGCAAACACCACACACAAGTGTACACACACACACAAACATACAGTGATAGGAAGAGAGACAGAAGAAAATAAATAGATAAACAGAGAGAGAGAGAGAGAGAGAGAGAGAGAGAGAGAGAGAGAGAGAGAGAGAGAGAGAGAGAGAGAGACACCCCTGGGATCCACCACTTAAGGGGAAAGTGAATCCTAACCCTAATAACAAGGGGATATAAGACTACATAGAGAGAAAGTAAGTAGGGGAGAAAGTAGAGAAAGTGTTAACAGGAAGTGGGCATTATACTGTAACTTAAGTGTAATGATATGTAGATGAACCTGTAATTACCTCCAGGCTACTAATGAGGGGAGAGGGGAGAGGAGGGGGGAGGTAAAGAGGAGGAAGGGAGGGGAGATAGGGAGGTTAGGAGAGGAAAGGGAGAAGCATAGGTAAGGAGACAAGTCAACTGAGGGGAGAAACGAGGGTGTGGGATGATGTGAGGGGAGAAGGAAGGAAGGAGAAGAAGAAGAAGAAGTGAAGGGAGGGTAGGAGAGGGGAAGGAAGGAAGGAGGATATGGTGACATGAGAGGATGAGGGGAGAGGCTGAAAGGAGAGGATGAGGGGAGAGTCTACCACGAATGAGGGGAGGAGGAATATTAGATGGAAAGGAAGGGAAGGGTGAGGGGAGGACCTGCCAGAAGTGAGTGAAGGGGTGAGGGGTGAGGTGAGGGGTGAGGGGTGAGGGGTGAGGGAAGGGGAGAAGTGAGGGGAACAATTTATCATGATTAAGTGCGTCCGCTGAGGTGGTGATGAAGATGAATAAGAGGAGGAACAGTGAGAGAGAGAGAGAGAGAGAGAGAGAGAGAGAGAGAGAGAGAGAGAGAGAGAGAGAGAGCAGTGTTTATACTCTCAACTGTGACATCATGGGACGGTTGTTGTTGTTGTTGTTGTTGTTGTTGTTGTTGTTGTGGTAGTATAGTGTGGTAGTGTTGTGGTGTTAGAAAAGATGGTGACAGGAATTATTAGTAGTAATGGTGGTAGTGGTGGTAGTGGTGGTAGTAGTGGTGACAGTGGTAGTGATATCAATTTAGAAGTGCGTGTGAGTGAGTGAGTGAGTGAGTGAGTGAGTGAGTGAGTGAGTGAGTGTAAGAGTAAAGCTCCCAGCAGGCAACACAGCGACACCATGCATCATTATTTAACATGGGTGAGAGGGAGTGAGAGGGAGGGAGAGGGTCAGAACGTGATAGGATGAGAGGGTGGAAAAGAGAGAGAGAGAGAGAGAGGGAGGGAGGAAAAGAGAGTGGGAGAGTGAGAGAAATAGAGAGAAAGGGAGGGAGAGGAATGTAAAGAGAGGGAGAAAGGGGAGAGGGTAGGTAGGGGGGAGAGGGAGGAGGGAGAGAAAGAGAGAGGGAGAAGGTAGGTGGTTGGAACGTCAGGTGAGAGGAGTGGTTGGGTAGGTTAGGTTAGGTTAGAGGACGACCTCAACGTAATCTAAATT
Organism: Homarus gammarus; assembly: GCA_958450375.1. NCBI lineage: Eukaryota > Metazoa > Arthropoda > Malacostraca > Decapoda > Nephropidae > Homarus > Homarus gammarus. The sequence continues at coordinate 43,303 of CAUDMG010001764.1, read as the reverse complement.
GAACGTCGTACCTACACCACTGCACCACCTGACACCACCTAAGTCGTACCTACACCACCTACACCACCTGGTCACAACACAGGGGCCAGTATAGGTGTATGCTATAAGATCCTGCTAAAAGTGTTTCAATCCTGAGTTGATCCATACTAGCGGCTCCCCTCTCCTCCTTCCTTCTTCTCCTTCCTCCTTCCTTCTCCTTCCTCCTTCTTCCTCCTTCTTCCTCTTCCTCGATTTCCTCTTTTCCTTCCTCATTCTCCTTCTACTCTTCCTTCCCCTCCTCCTATCTCTTTCTTCCTCCTCCTCCTCCTCCTCCTCGTCCTCTTCCTATATTTCAGCACTGTAACACACACACACACACACACACACACACACACACACACACACACACACACACACACACACACACACAGTAACAAAACCCACTAATAAAACACCTGATGACCGACCCACCTGTCCATTGTGTTCCCCTCATACTCTGACCTTTACCTGACCTTTACCTGACCTAGTATGGTGAGTGTGGTGTGGTGTGGTGGGTGTGGTGTGGTGGCACGTCTCTCTCTCTCTCTCTCTCTCTCTCTCTCTCACCAAGACATAAATCTCTGGTGATCAGCTGTTCACCAAGTCACATTAAACTCTCCTTTCTGAACGCCAGGCGAAGGAGTTTTTAATCTGCCCGGGGAAGAATTACGCGCAATATTTTTTTTAGAACTGCCAAGGAGTTTTGATAGTGAACGTGGTGGGGGGAGGGGGGTAGGGGGTAGGGGGTAGGGGAGGGGGGAGGGGGGAAGGAGGGGAGGGAAGGAAAGAGAGGGAGGAGAGAGAGGAGAGAGAGAGAGAGAGAGCAGAGCTAGAGAGAGAGAGAATACCCTCAAAGCCGTGAGATAATTTACTAAGATATAAATGGATTTTCGTCTCAAGTTTAGCGAGGTTTTTGTCTCGTTAAACACTTAAGAAAAGTTTCAGAAGCGAGGTTTTTATTACCTCTTGACCCCGAGTCTGTCTTCATGTCTGTCTGTATCTGTGTATGTCTGTGTGTGCGTCTGTACTTGTTTGTGTAAGTGTTTATCTATGTCTGTATTTACCCTCATGTGTGTCTGTATCTGTCTGTGTGTATGTCTGTATCTATGTCTGTATTTACCCTCATGTGTGTCTGTTATCACCAGTGGCTCTCAGCTGATGGTGGCACTGGGAGGACCATCACGCAGAAGGTGTCACGTTACCTCCTGCAATATCCTGCTGGAGGAGGAGGAGGAGGTGTCGAGCTCATCCTAGGGGCCCGATACTCTCCCTGCTCATCCTAGGGGCCCGATACTCTCCTTGCTCATCCTAGGGGCCCGATACTCTCCCTGCTCATCCTAGGGGCCCGATACTCTCCCTGCTCATCCTAGGGGCCCGATACTCTCCTTGCTCATCCTAGGGGCCCGATACTCTCCTTGCTCATCCCAGGGGCCCGATACTCTCCCTGCTCATCCTAGGGGCCCGATACTCTCCTTGCTCATCCTAGGGGCCCGATACTCTCCTTGCTCATCCCAGGGGCCCGATACTCTCCCTGGCTCCCTCATCAGGCCTGGGGGGGAGGGGAGGGAGAAGAGAGAGAGAGAGAGAGAGAGAGAGAGAGAGAGAGAGAGAGAGAGAGAGAGAGAGAGAGAGAGAGAGAGAGAGAGAGAGAGAGAGAGCCTACCATCTGACACTCGCCTGTCGTCTGGTGATGAGTGTTGCTACCATCACCAGAGAGACGAAACTCCCACCCCTTCCTACACTAACACTCGCCTCTATCACCACCAGACTCCCAGCTACCTGTGGTATAGCACCTTCTTCACCTCAACAGCTAGGGACAACCTATGGCTAGGATTTCCCACAAATCAATAGTCATTAATGAATAAAGCAGTCCCCCCTCCCCCCCCTCGATCAATACCCACTTACGACCCGGGCCAAAACAACACTAATACTATTCACATCATTATTATTTTTTACGTAAATAATGAATGGATATTATCGTTGTTCCTCATTTATTAGTCTTTATTGACGTTATTATCTCTTATTTCTCTTATTTCCGGGTTAGAGAGATATAGGAGAGACATGGGTAGCCCCGCCTCGTCTCACGCCATCACAGAAAACGATCATCAACTCAGGGAAAAACCTTATTCAAGATATCGGTTTTACATTGCTAGAACGAATGTGGTCGTTAAGGGTCATATAACTTACCATAGAGAGGAGAGAGGAAATACTGAGAGGTGGAGAGGCGGTGGTAGAGGGGGGTGAGAGACAAGATAAGGGATTTCATTACATCGGGGCGAGAAGTAAAGGGGTAACTCTTGTAGATATTGTGTTTACCTTCCGTGTTGACTGTGTTTTATTGAGGCGTGTGTGTCCGTCTTGAAGGAAGGAAGGAGGGAAGGAAGGAAGGAAGGAAGGAAGGAGGATGAGATGGTTGTGTTGTGCTGTGTGTGTGTGTGTGTGTGTGTGTGTGAGATCGTATAGCCACACCATTACCACACTGTTGTCTCTTTTCTAATGGTTCTTGGTTGAGCGCTAAGGGTCTGGTAGTGGTTAGGGGAAGGGAGGAGAGAGGTAGGGAGAGGGGGAGGAGAGGGGTAGGGAGAGGGGAGGGGAGGGGGGGGGGGAAAGGGAGGTAATATTCCCACGGAAGGACTAAAGGAAGTGAGAGAAACGTAAAGATATAAGTTACTCCTCTCCCTACTCCTCTTTACTCTTCCTCCTCCTCTTACTCTTTCTCCTCCTCTTACTCTTCCTCCTCAGGTTAAACCAGAAGCCTAGCGTGTGGCAACAGTAGCAAGGGACCCCCTCCCCTTCCTCCTCTCCCACCCACTCACAAACTCTCCTCCTCCTCCTCCACCCCATACCTCTCCAACTCATCCTCCCACCCTCCTCCTCCTCCTCGTGTCCCCTCTTACCGGTGTCTACATTTCCCCTCCTCTCACCTCTCCCCTTCCAACACCTTCCCCTTTCCCACGACCGAGGGAGGGGGGAGGGGGGGGGGTTGTTGCCGGCTCTTGTGTTATCTAAATCTATCTGGGTGGTTGAGTACATTCTGCTCCTGATGAACGATAATATACGACCTGATGGTGAGTCCTGATGAGTCCTAGTGAGTCCTAGTGGGTCCTAGTGAGTCCTAGTGAGTCCTAGTGGGTCCTAGTGAGTCCTAGTGGGTCCTGATGAGTCCTAGTGAGTCCTAGTGGGTCCTGATGAGTTCTGGTGAGTCCTGATGAGTCCTAGTGGGTCCTGATGAGTTCTGGTGAGTCCTGATGAGTCCTAGTGGGTCCTGATGAGTCCTAGTGAGTCCTGATGAGTCCTAGTGGGTCCTGATGAGTCCTAGTGAGTCCTAGTGAGTCCTAGTGGGTCCTGATGAGTCCTAGTGAGTCCTGGTGAGTCCTAGTGAGTCCTGATGAGTCCTAGTGAGTCCTAGTGGGTCCTGATGAGTTCTGGTGAGTCCTGATGAGTCCTAGTGAGTCCTGATGAGTTCTAGTGAGTCCTAGTGGGTCCTGATGAGTTTTGTTGAGTCCTGATGAGTCCTAGTGAGTTCTGGTGAGTCCTAGTGAGTCCTAGTGAGTCCTGGTGAGTCCTAGTGAGTCCTAGTGAGTCCTGGTGAGTCCTTGTGATTCCTTGTAAGCCTCCCACAGGTTGGACCCAAAAGGTAAATTACTGCAATAGGAAGTGTACCCGTGTCAGGTTAAAGGCTCGGTGTTAAAGGCTCCTGTGTTAAAGGCTCGGTGTTAAAGGCTCAGCCATGACAGTATACAATATGTCACAGGTAAACAACAATGTGTGTGATGTGTCCAGCGTTCAGTGAGGTAACTAATAACCTGTAACTAGCATTGGAGTTTACAAGATTCCCCCTAAGACCATATTTGCTATTAACTATTGTGTCACGTTACAAACTTTCCTCACTGTGTAGTCTCTCTCACTGTCTCTCTCACTATAAGCGGGCACCTCTCTCTCTCTCTCTCTCTCTCTCTCTCTCTCTCTCTCTCTCTTCCAGGCTCTTATTACCCCCCTCTCTCTCGCCAACAGCCCCCTGACCCCTCTCTCTACCCCCTCACCCCCTCAATCCCCTCCCCGACCCCCCCACGTGATGAAGAGGTAACACTCACCACTGTATGTAAATGAGTTGGACTTAACACCAAGATTACAGGTAAAATAGGCCCCCAATTTCTTAATAGGACTACGACTGGGACCCACTAGGACCTACTAGGGGACACACACACACACACACACCTGCATCCATGCCTGTAGGGTGATTACAATACCCTTCCTGACATTTAATATATCCATCACCAGGTGTGTATTAATAGGTCAGGTCAGGTTAGGTTAGGTTAGGTCAGGTCAGGTCAGGTTAGGTTAGGTCAGGTCAGGTCAGGTTAGGTTAGGTCAGGTCAGGTCAGGTTAGGTCAGGTTAGGTCAGGTTAGGCTAGGTTAGGTCAGGTTAGGTTAGGTTAGGTTAGGTCAGGTCAGGTCAGGTCAGGTCAGGTTAGGTCAGGTTAGGTCAGGTTAGGTTAGGTCAGGTCAGGTCAGGTCAGGTTTTGTCAGGTTAGGTTAGGACGACATCGACCAGAGTACAGACTTACAGTACTCGTGGGGCAACAGAGAGGAAGTGATGATTTAATTTAGATAGAGAGAGGAACTGCTTAACGAAGGAGGAGATGGAGTAGACGAAGTTAATAATGAAGAAGAACGAGGAACAAGAGAAGCCCTGAAGAGAAGAGAGAGAGAGAGACTTACCACTACTACTATACCATCTTCCTGACAACAACCACCACTACCACTATCTTCTGGCTACCACCACCACTACTACTACTACAACCACCATCTTGACCACTACCGACCCTACAGTAGGTGCAGGAGTGAGGGAGGGGAGGGGGGATGGTCAGCTGTGGTTAGGCCAGATGCTACCACAATATAACCTTAATATAACACGCTGTAGTGGCCCTTAGTTCCCTCTTGTACTGATGATTTCTCTTTCTCACACACCTGTCTCACACACCTGTCTCTTACATATCTAGTTCTCTCACACACCTGTTTCTCTCACACACCTGCTTCTCTCACACACCTGTTTCTCTCACACACCTGTCTGTCCCCCACAACTACCAAGGTACAGGTGTGGGGTAATTAGCCCCATCTCGCCACAGGTATGTAGGTGGATGGTGTGTGTGTGTGTGTGTGTGTGTGTGTGTGTGTGTGTGACCCCAAGACTCACACGCACACTCCACCCTTCCCTGACTGATCTGAAGACAATGCTAACCCAGAACTCGTCTATAAGGCAGAAAATCCCAGACAACTGTCAGTGATTACCACCTATAAGACCCCTCACGTAGCACTATCATGCCCTTAGGTCTTCCATAAGGGCCAAAATCCCACTTAGTAAGACCTGACAACCGCCTCTATGACCCCTCCTCACCCCCTCCCACCTCCCAAATACCTTTATCTTGACCCCATATCGTTCTTAAGGTTGAAAATCCCAGCTTATAGTGGAGAGTGGACCTCCCATATGACCTCCCCCCCCCCCCCTGTCCCAATCTCCCACATAGCACTGTCTTGCCCCTCAGAGTTGCAGCCAACCTAATTGCGTCATTTTACTCTCGTATTCTCAGATAAAAACAACTTCAGTGTTTTTTTTTTTTACTTCGTGTATGTTTGTTTATGTTTTTTTATGTTTTTTGTTTTGTGTTTGTTTGTTTTGGGGATATTTTTGGTTGTAGTCTTATATTTGTCTTACACACACACACACACACACACACACACACACACACGAGAGAGCCCTAGTCCAATCATGAAGCCCAGACCTAACACAAACACAACGACCTGTAATAGGATCCTGTAGCGTCCTGTAACGTCCCCATGTGTCCTACTTGTCTGTCCTACTTCTTCCCTCTTGCTCTATACCCTGCCTCTCGACCTGTACATTACTACTGACCTGTAACGTTAACTCAAGACAAATATGGCGTCCTGTAATTGAGTGTCGTGGTGGTGGTGGTGGTTGTGGTTAGTGGTGGTGGTGGTGGTGGTGATAGGATGTAGTTAGTTAGTTAGTTAGTTAGTCAGTTAGTTAGTAGTAGTAGTAGTAGTTAGTTAGTTAGTTAGTTAGTTAGTTAGTTAGTTAGTTAGTTAGTAGTAGTAGTAGTAGTAAAGGTCCCTCGCCCCACATTAATATTCACCTGTCTTTCTCTCTCTCTCTCCCTCAGGTAGAAGAGCCTCACCTCCCCTCACCTACTGCTCCCCTCGCCGGCACTGAAGGTAAGCAATAAGGGGAGAGAATTTCCCCTCCGTGAGAATTAAGGGCAGTGAGAGAGGGAAGGGGGGGGGGGCGTTAGAGAGAAAGGGGAGGTAAATCCCCCTTTGTGAGAAGTAGGGAAATGGGTAGGAGATTATGTGGAGAGAATTACCCCTCATTTCCCCTCTTGTAATACGGTGTAATATGTGAGAGAGAGAGAGAGAGAGAGAGAGAGAGAGAGAGAGAGAGAGAGAGAGACCCCCTTGTGGCTTTAAAGATAACTACAGTTCTTCAGTGAGTGGATGTTTCTCTTATCCGATCGTGGTAGTTGTGGTAATAGTGGTGGAAGATGAGGTGCTAGTAGTAGTGGTGGTAGTTGTGGTGGTAAGGAGAGTGTTGACGGTGGTGGTGGTGGTGGATGGTACTGGTAAGGGATTGTGGTAGTAATGGTGGTACGTGATTGTGGTTGCAGATCAGGAAGTCAGGTCACGCGCCCACACCACCCATCATATAGCACTCACGCCCACCATGTAATTTGTGACCCCTCCTTTCCCCTCATCCCCCCCCCCCGCCCACCACCTATTCTCCCCTCACTCTCCTCCTAGCCCAACCTCACTACCCCTTCCTACCCCTCACTACTAGCCCTCACCCCCCTCCCTACCCCTCACCCCCCTCCCTACCCCTCACCCCCCCCCTCCCTACCCCTCACCCCCCTCCCTACCCCTCACCCCCCTCCCTACCCCTCACCCCCCCTCCCTACCCCTCACCCCCCACTGTTATGCTACAAGTGAGGGGGATTAGAAATATATATTGTACTGGTAGGCCTAGCTGAGAAATATCATCTATTTCCGGCCTCTGATTGGTTGCTGCCTTCTTCTTCTTCTTCTTCTTCTTCGTTATCTTGTTCTTCTTTCTATTGTTATTAATATTTATTTTTGTTTCATTGTTCTGTGTCTGTTCTTGTTCAAGTTTACTTTGTTCTACTAGCTGATGTATAGAGTGTGTGTGTGTGTGTGTGTGTGTGTGTGTGTGTGATTTATCTATTTTGGGGGTAGGGAAAGTGGACAAGTCGAGGCTCTCCTAGGAAAAAAAAATTTCTCCCATGGGACCCCGAAGAATGCATTAATAAAGACGGTAACCATAGGTGGAGGTCATCCTGGGGAAAAAACAGACCCGGGACTTGTATATACAGTAAACATCACTGGGCTATTGTGTGTGTGTGTGTGTGTGTGTGTGTGTGTGTGTTCTCCCTAACGTTACCAACAGCCCAATTTTTCCTTTGTTACGTTATATTTCATTACAACGTGTCACTGGCATTTAATTACGTTGGGTTATAACGTTAACTCTCCATGCCAGAAGGAAATTTCGTTGACGGTATTCGTTTTGTTAGCGTAAAATGATTCGTTACGATAGTGTTATGTGATGAGCCCCTGTGTGTGTGTGTGATGGTATTCGGAGATGGTGATGGTAATGATGGTGGTAGTGGCAGGTGAAGTTGGCAGATGGGTGATAGTGGTGGCAGATGGTGGTGGCAGGTGGTACTAATAACCCTGGACAGCACACCATTCTAGGCCCCCCCTCCCCCTCCTTCCCCTCACCCCTCCTTCCCCTCACCCCCCCCCCTGGTAATTACTCTTCACAGGACCTCAACCGAACTAATATTTCCCCTCTAATGTGTGTGAGGGGAGGGGGGAGGGGAGGGGGAGGAAGGGGAAGAGAGAGGGACGGGAGGAAGAGAAGAGAAAGGAAAAAGACTGGATAAAGGTGGAAAGCATGGGAGAGAAGGAGGGAGGTGTTATGAAAGAGGTCGTCAATATGTATTATGCTTGAAGGTGTGGAGGCCAGGCCAGGGTACAGTGTGAGGCCAGGCCAGGGTACAGTGTGAGGCCAGGCCAGCAGGCACACCTCCCCCAACCTCCATCCATCACAAACACAAGTTCTCGTGTCAGCTGACTGTCTGCCACCACCACTACCACCACCTACCACCCCTACCACCTCCACAACCACCACTACCACCACCTACCACCCCTACCACCTCCACAACCACCACCTGCCACCCCTACCACCTCCACAACCACCACTACCACCCCTACCACCCCTACCACCTCCACAACCACCACTACCACCACCCCTACCACCTCCACAACCACCACTACCACCACCTACCACCCCTACCACCTCCACAACCACCACTACCACCACCCCTACCACCTCCACAACCACCACCTACCACCTCCACAACCACCACCTACCACCCCTACCACCTCCACAACCACCACTACCACCACCCCTACCACCTCCACAACCACCACTACCACCACCTACCACCCCTACCACTTCCACAACCACCACTACCACCACCTACCACCCCTACCACTTCCACAACCACCACTACCACCACCTACCACCCCTACCACCACCACTACCACCACCTACCACCCCTACCACTTCCACAACCACCACCTACCACCCCTACCACCTCCACAACCACCACTACCACCACCTACCACCTCCACAACCACCACTACCACCACCTACCACCCCTACCACCTCCACAACCACCACTACCACCACCTACCACCCCTACCACCTCCACAACCACCACCTGCCACCCCTACCACCTCCACAACCACCACTACCACCCCTACCACCCCTACCACCTCCACTACCACCACCCCTACCACCTCCACAACCACCACTACCACCACCTACCACCCCTACCACCTCCAACCACCACTACCACCACCTACCACCTCCACAACAACCACCTACCACCTCCACAACCACCACTACCACCACCTACCACCCCTACCACCTCCACAACCACCACTACCACCACCCCTACCACCTCCACAACCACCACTACCACCACCTACCACCCCTACCACTTCCACAACCACCACTACCACCACCTACCACCCCTACCACCACCACTACCACCACCTACCACCCCTACCACTTCCACAACCACCACCTACCACCCCTACCACCTCCACAACCACCACTACCACCACCTACCACCTCCACAACCACCACTACCACCCCTACCACCTCCACAACCACCACTACCACCACCTACCACCTCCACAACCACCACTACCACCACCTACCACCCCTACCACCTCCACAACCACCACTACCACCACCTACCACCTCCACAACCACCACTACCACCACCTACCACCCCTACCACCTCCACAACCACCACTACCACCACCTACCACCCCTACCACCTCCACAACCACCACCTGCCACCCCTACCACCTCCACAACCACCACTACCACCCCTACCACCCCTACCACCTCCACTACCACCACCCCTACCACCTCCACAACCACCACTACCACCACCTACCACCCCTACCACCTCCACAACCACCACTACCACCACCTACCACCTCCACAACAACCACCTACCACCTCCACAACCACCACTACCACCACCTACCACCCCTACCACCTCCACAACCACCACTACCACCACCCCTACCACCTCCACAACCACCACTACCACCACCTACCACCCCTACCACATCCACAACCACCACTACCACCACCTACCACCTCCACAACCACCACTACCACCACCCCTACCACCTCCACAACCACCACTACCACCACCTACCACCCCTACCACATCCACAACCACCACTACCACCACCCCTACCACCTCCACAACCACCACTACCACCACCTACCACCCCTACCACATCCACAACCACCACCACCACCACCTACCACCTCCACAACCACCACTACCACCACCTACCACCTCCACAACCACCACTACCACCACCCCTACCACATCCACAACTACCACTACCACCACCCCTACCACCTCCACAACCACCACTACCACCACCTACCACCCCTACCACCTCCACAACCACCACTACCACCACCTACCACCCCTACCACATCCACAACCACCACTACCACCACCCCTACCACCTCCACAACCACCACTACCACCACCTACCACCCCTACCACCTCCACAACCACCACTACCACCACCTACCACCTCCGCAACCACCACTACCACCACCTACCACCCCTACCACCTCCACAACCACCACTACCACCACCTACCACCCCTACCACATCCACAACCACCACCACCACCACCTACCACCTCCACAACCACCACTACCACCACCTACCACCCCTACCACATCCACAACCACCACTACCACCACCTACCACCTCCACAACCACCACTACCACCACCTACCACCATCATCAGGTGAAATAAGCTGGGGTGTCTAATCTTCACGTGATCAAAAGCTATTTAAAACGTATCCAAATAACTACAATAAGCTTATTACCAAATTAATAAGGAAAATAAGGAGAGTTTACCTAATAAGGACGTATTTTTAGTTTGTGGTTTAAGAAGTAAAGGTCATATGGTTAAAGGCGGTCAGAATTCCTGGTTAATAAAGGAAACGTGACCTCTGACCTGACCTGACCCCGCCCACCAATGTTGCCATCATGAAGGGCGGTTATTTTTTTGGTTTACTGTAGGTCTTGTTCTAGGATAGATAGATAGATAGATAGATAGACGGTGAATTGAAATGATTGTATCTCTCTCTCTCTCTCTCTCTCTCTCTCTCTCTCTCTCTCTCTCTCTCTCTCTCTCTCTCTCACTTAACGTTGTGTATCGCTGTGTCTTGAACATTGACCACTTAAGACTGTATAAGTGCATCTCATTAACTTGGCCACTTAAGGGTATAACACTGACTTAAACACACACACTTAACACTTAATACCTCTTAAGTGTGTATCAGTGACAGGTAACAAAACACTAAGATATTGCAGGAGTCGTAGACCCTCAGCAATTTGGCAACATGAAAACTTCCTCCACCACTCACTGTCTTGTCAGCTTTCTCGATTACATATACCGCCATCTCGAGAAACGAAAAACGTCTGTAGCTGTCGCCTTCATTGATTTCACTAAAGCGTTCGACCTAGTCGACCACAATATAATCATCAACAAAGCTATTGACCTCGGGCTTCGAAGAAGCCTCATACCATGGCTTACAGACTTCCTCAGAGACCGACGCCAAGCTGTACGCTTCCGAGGGGCTGTCTCCACCTTTCAGTCACTCACCTGTGGCGTCCCCCAAGGCACCAAGATGGGACCACTCTGCTTCCTTATGCTCATCAATGATGCCCTAAGAGAAACCCCTGCTCGCTGGAAATATGTCGACGACTCCACCATTGGAATCAGCGTCAACAATTCTGCTCCCAACTATACCGCCCTTCAGGATTTATTGAACAGTCTCCAAAACTGGGCTACCAACAACCATGTCACCATCAACCATACCAAGACCATGGTTATGCACATCAACCTCTCCTCCGACATTGTCCCACCTCCTTCCATTACTCTAGGTCCGAACACACTCCAGGTCGTAGATTCCACGAAGCTCCTCGGCGTCACCATAGACAACAAACTAAATTGGAAACCACACGTCAATGAAGTTGTCAAATCCTCCAGTTTCCGTCTCCACCTCCTCCGCCGACTCAAGTCCCTCGGAGTTCCTGCACACGAGCTCCTCAGTGTTTACACAACATTCATACTTCCCAAGCTCACCTATGCCTCCCCCACCTGGTCTTCCTCCCTAAATGCCACACAACGTAAACACCTAGAAAAAGTGCAAAAGAGGGCATGCAAGATTATTCTCTCCTCCTCCTACTCCACATATCAAGAAGCGCTCAACACACTGACCCTTTCGACTCTCACTGACCATCACCACGACCTCACCTGCAAATTTGGTAAGAAGCTTCTACACCATCCCCGACACCGGCTCCTACTACCACCCGAGGTCCCTTGTCCGAGAATTGCTGTTCGACACCACAACCGCATCCAGCCCATACGTGCACGAACTGATCGCTATAAGAACAGCCCAGTCCCAACCATTGTAAAAATTATCAATAACTTGTAATACTGTAACACTGTCACTATGTTGAATTGAACTGTAGTTTGAGCTTTTCCCCATCTAAGTTATTATATGTCTTATTTGTGTCACTTATGTTACTTGTATATTATTTGTAATTCGTAACCCATTCCCCAAATATGTAACTGTATATTTTCAGCCTTCTGGCTGCCAAGCTCTTTCAATAAACCGTTAATTATTATTATTATTATTATAAGACACTCGGGGCACTATACCAGACGAGACACTCCCCGCCCCGCCCCGCCCCGCCCCGCCCCGCCACGCCCCGCCCAGTAACCCTAGAAGTCACTCACCAGACAGATCACTTCACCTCTGCTGCACTTGGTGACGGACAGACAGATGGACGGACAGACAGACAGGTAATAAACACAGACAAACTAACAGACAAATACTACTAAATCACGACACACACACACACACACACACACACACACACACACTTCAGAGAAAAGACCAAACAAACAGACAGACAGAGAGACATCAAAGAGAGAGAGTAATAAGCATAATGCGGGTCATAACTTAACCAATATAACAATCTGCCGTACTTGGAAACGCTTGTCTGTTTATAAGTTAATATAGAGGTATAATATAGTGTGTGTGTTTATGGCCGTTCTTATAAGGTATGTAAGGATGGGATCTAGTGTGTGTGTGTGTGTGTGTGTGTGTGTGTGTGTGTGTGTGCGTGCGTGTGCGTGAGAGAGAGAGTCCAACAAAGCAAATTTCACTATACCAGGAATCTTCACTACACACACACACACACACACACACACATGCTACTACCTCTCCCCTCTTACTCCCCTCCCCTTACTTCCGGTTTCTCCCCTCTCCCTCTCACTCTTCTCCCACTAACTAGGAAGAGAGGGGAGAGAAATGGATGAGTGGGGGGAAAGGGGAAAGGGAGGGGTAGAGGGAAGGAAAGGGAGAGGAGAGGGGACGAAGGAAGGGAATGCAAGGTAAGGGAGAGAAATGGAAAGGTGTGAGGGAGAGAGACTGGGAGAGGAAGGGAGAGAGGTGGAGAAGGGTGAGAAAGGGAGAAGGGAGAGAGGTGTCAAGGCAGGGAGTATATTGGTTCCCATCTGCCATAACACATGTCAATCCACCTTTTTTTTCCAGTGTAGACAAGATACAGGGTGGGGGGGGGGGGCACTAAACACAACACTGACGCTACGACTACTACTACGACTACTACTACGACTACGACTACTACTACTACGACTACTACTACTACTACTACTACTACGACTACTACTACTACGACTACTACTACTACTACTACTACTACTACGACTACTACTACTACGACTACTACTACTACTACTACTACTACGACTACTACGACTACTACTACTACTACTACTACGACTACTACTACGACTACTACGACTACTACTACTACGACTACTACTACTACTACGACTACTACTACTACGACGACTACGACTACTACTACTACGACTACTACTACTACGACTACTACTACGACTACTACTACTACGACTACTACTACTACGACTACTACTACGACTACTACTATTGTTACGACCACAACTACCACCACCATTTAATGAGGACATGACTTGCCGAAACACACAATTCCTAAAAAGTCATGACTCAACACACACACAGTCACACACACACACAGTCACACACACACACACACACACAGTCACACACACACACACACAGTCACACACACACACACAGTCACACACACACACAGTCACACACACACACACACACACACACAGTCACACACACACACACAGTCACACACACACACACACACACACACACACAGTCACACACACAGTCACACACACACACAGTCACACACACACACACACACACACACAGTCACACACACACACACACACAGTCACACACACACACACACACAGTCACACACACACACACACACACACACACACAGTCACACACACACACAGTCTCACACACACACACACACACACACACACACACATATCATTATGTCTAAATCAAATGTAAGTCTGTATATTTTCAGCCACCGGCTGCAACTCTATTACTAAACCGTTTATTATTATTATTATTATTATTATTATTATTATTATTATTATTACATCTGTCAGGACTTTTCGGGGTCATGTTACGTGTGTGTGTGTGTGTGTGTGTGTGACTGTGTGTGTGTGTGTGTGTGTGATCATTAGATAAGAAGATACTATATACAGTTTGTTTAACGAACCTTAACGAACCCGTATATGTTTAATTGGGCTGACAGTTGGCCCTAACGAGTCATTACACCATCAATAAACTACAAAAATAACGAGGGGAATATTTAATACCTGTTTATTATCTAGAGTTTTATGATAATAACGTAGGGGAATATTACGTTTAATGAATGATAACAATATGAACTATCGTAGCCTAACCTAACCCAAGCCCACCAGGGTGTCTAATCTTCAGGTGGTTCACTATGCCCAGCTGTTCGGGGTGTCCGGGAAGGGAAGGTGATTTGTCTTAAGAAATTACTGTGGTTCCTTCTGGCACTAGGAAGCTGTAGTGCCAGTGCCTGTACCCAGTGCCACGAGAGAGAGAGGTGAGTGACGTTTTCCTGTGTGACCAATGACTGACTTGGATTATTTGAGGGAAGTATTACCCCTCATCTTCCCCTCACCCATCCCTCATCCTCCCCTCACCCTTCATCCCACCCCTCCATCATCCTTACACCCCTCATACCAACCACCCCACACCCTCCACCCACCCCTCACCACACACACACACACCTTTATTCCACTAGTTGTATACAGGCTGCAGTAATTAATCCAGTCAGGGGTATAATGAGCAGGTGAAGCTCAACAGGTAAGAACAGGTAAGGTAGGTAGGCAGGCAGGTAGTAACAACACACCCTCTCACCTGTGAACTAATCATATCAATTACTAACTTCCACCACCCACTCTTGTCTACTTCAGGTTAGGTTACGTTAGGTTAGTGTTTATAATTTGTTTACGTTTATCTATAATTCTATAATCATGAGACGTTAATTGGTAGTTATAGATGGTAGTTATAACTCGAGTATCAACTGTGGTGTTCAAGGACGTGGGAGTCTTGAGGACGAACTTGACGAGGGTGAGTCATGAGCCGAGGAGGACTTAATAATGTGAGAGAAACGCCTCCCTTATGATGACTAGTACACACACACACACACACACGCGCACACACACACACGCACACACACACACGCACAAGCACACACACACAGTAAGACAAACACGAGTTGTCTGCCTTGCTCTTCAGTCTGCTTCTCTCAAGACTCCCAGCTGACCATGTGGTAGGAGGAGGAGGAGGAGGAGGAAGAGGAGGAGGAGGAGGAGGAGGAGGAGGAGGAGGAGGAAGAGCCATCTTCACCAACCAGCAGCTGTCACACACACACACTCATCTCAACACGGTGTTTTGTCTGCTCGTCTTATTGAGGTCGTCGATGGTGTCAGGTACTCACACCTGACACAATACTCCGGGTGTGAGGGGGTGTCAGGTATAAGTGGTTTACTCACACCTGGGATAAAGAATCAGGTGTTGAAGTGAGGCAAGGCTGAAAGGAGGAAGGTGAGATGGTCTGGCCCAGTGAGAGGTAGGAGGGAAGACCGGCCATTCACTACACACGTACAGGTAAGAACTGCCATCGTGTGTACCTCAGACGCACATGGTGTACACGTATTTACTGTACGTATACTGGGGGGGGGGGATTAGTCTAGCCAACATGTGTACATAAGACGCACAAGGTATATACACATACACATACATACACACGTACAGCTGTCAACACCTAGTAAACAAGAGGTTATTCAGAGCCCCAACGGCGGTACACCTTCAGGGTATGTACCGTGTGTAAGGTGGTACAGGTAGAGGTTACACGAACTCACTCTCTCCCGTGTAGTGTGAGAGAGAGAGAGAGACACTGGCAAGTCCCCGTCGTGTTAAATAGAGACAAATGGACTAAGGGTTGCTTGAGGCGAGAATTCTCAAAGGTTCCCAAGTTAATTCTTTACTCGTAACTGGTGTGTGTGTGAGAGAGAGAGAAGTGAGAAAGTGGCGGTGTCTAACTAACTCTCACTTAAGCTACCACGCGAAGATAGATTCCCTGAGGCACTTAACTAAAATATTACCTCGTGAGTAGAGAGAGAGAGAGAGAGAGAGAGAGAGAGAGAGAGAGAGAGAGACCCACTTCACGTAACACAGCCACATTTATCCACATTCTAACACGTTAAAGTTAGACTAGTGTAAAATACTCGAATTGGCGACAAGAGAGAGCTAAGCCACGGTGTCCTCTAAGGGTGAGGTTCTCGAGGGTGAGGTACTAGAGACTCGACCTTAACTACGCCCTGTGAGTAGCTCCTTGAGGCCATCCATCTCGCCCTCCATGTCAGTCAATCTCGACACTCTGTGGAAGACTCAAGTGCTGACGTCCTGGAGGGTTAACTACTGTCTTCCTAGCAAGGTGTCAGCCCAAGGGTTAGTCATTGAGGGTGAGTGTTGTGTGTCAGCCCAAGGGTTAGTCATTGAGGGTGAGTGTTGTGTGTCAATCAAGTGTCAGCCACAGGGGATGGGTATTGTGTGTCAGCCAGTAGACATTTTTCAGCAAGGAATGATTAAGTTAATCCCGGGTATTAGGAAGCTTAAGTATAGAAATGGATTAAAGAAAACGGGGAGTGGGAGAGAGAGAGAGAGAGAGAGAGAGAGAGAGAGAGAGAGAGAGAGAGAGATATGTATTAAAATGAATTCTTCTAGATAGGATTCTTCTCTCTCTCTCTCTCTCTCTGCACCACAAAAGACCTTCCCGAGGTAATATTGTCCTTGGTCACCTCCCCCCTCACCCCTCCCCCCTCCCCCCTCCCCCCTCACCCCTCCCTCCTTCTCCTCCTCCTCTTTTCTTCGTCAGCGCCTTCTTCAAGATGATTCACTTCTGTGTGTGTGTGAGCCGTTTATTAAGTGCAAGTGTAATGTCATAATCTGTCATGTCATAATCTGTCATGTCATATTTTATCACGTCATATTCTATCATGTTATAAAGTCGACCAACAGTGACGGTCTGACCAGGAGGCTTCGAGCAAACAAATAAACAATAACAGATATAAACAACACAGATGGAGAGATAGCTGGGAGATGGTCAGAGATCCTTGTCTATGTCTCTCTCTCTCTCTTTTACTCCTCTCTCTCTCTCCCGTCTTCCCTCCCTCCCCTACACACACAATCAGCGCAGCCATCAGTAGCCTAGCCAAACAATAGCCAATTGAATTTAAGGTCTACGACAACCCTAAGGGGAGGGGGTGGGTTAGGGGGGTCAGGGGTCAGGTCAACATGAGAAAGGGTCAAAAGGGAGAGTAACAGAGAGGGGGGAGGGATATGATGGTGGTTAATGGGGAGGAGGTCGGCAGATCAGGTCATGAAGACAAAGATGAGGTCAAATAGTTTAAATTGTTGGTGGGGGTCAACTAAGGGGGGGATAGGAGGAGAGAAGGAATAATGAGTAACAGAAGAAGAGAGAGAGGAGAGTGAAGGAAGAGGCGAGAGAGAGGAGAAGGAAGGGTGAGAGGAGAGACAACAAGCTTAAAACAAGAAATATTAAGACGAGTTACAGTAAAATAAAGACAAATTTAATACAATATACTGTGTGTGTGTGTGTGTGTGTGTGTGTGTGTGTGTGTGTGTACGTAAACTTGCCTATGCTTGAACGTGTTTGAGCAAAACATCCACCAATATGAACTAACCTACACACACACACACGCACACATACACACACACACACACGTATAAGGGATGGCGCCTGGGATATACAAGTCCCAAAACACTTTACTAATGTTCGTCTGGGATCCATCCACGCCCTGACCTATATGGCGCCGCCCACACCACGCCCGCACGCCCCCCAAGGCATTCACCACGCGAGAGAGATTTAGGAGTAATGATTAGTAGGAACCTTAAGCCAAGTAAACAATGTGTATTTGCTCGAAACAAGGAGCAAAGGAGTGTTAGTTACAAGACTAGCGAGGTCAACCTAAAACTGTATCTTGCGCTTGTGAAACCTCACTTGAATTACGCAGTTCAATTCTGGTCACCGTATTACAGAATGGATATAGAATCATTGGAAAGAATTCAGAGGAGAATGACAAGACTAATCCCGGGCATTAGGAACCTTGAGTACAGAGACAGGTCAAAGCATCTTAATTTGCACTCCCTCGAGAGACGTAGAGTGAGAGGCGATATGATAGAGGTGTATAAATGGAAGTCAGGGCTAAACAAAGGGGACATTACAAAGGTACTCAAACTATCCGACCAGGAGCGAACTCGTAACAATGGTTTTAAATTAGACAAATTTAGATTTAGGCGTGAAATAGGTAAACATTGGTTTGGTAACAGAGTAGTGGATGAATGGAACAAGTTACCAAATATCATCATTAACTCGAATACGCTGAATTGCTTCAAACATAGGTTGGATGGATATATGAGCAATAGGGGTTGGGTGTAAACGGGACTGCCCAGTATGAGACAATAGGCCCGCTGCAGTTTCCTCCATTCTTATGTTCTTATATGCCCATCCAATAGTCACCGCACCTTACTCACTCACCCACTCACTCGCTCGCTCACCCACTCGCTCACTCACCCACTCACCCACTCACTCACTTAGCCACTCACTCACTCGCTCACTCACTCACTCACCCACTCACTCACCCACTCGCTCACTCACTAACATAGCTTTATAAACCGACAGACAATCAATCCCTAATTGCTATACTCTTCCTTCTTATTATACCCAGCATCGTAGCTATCAGGGGGGTTCAGATCATATCACTGTTTACATCTGTCTGTCTGTCTGTTATTGTGGAAACTGACCAAACAACAACAGATGGACTCACTCTTATTGATACGTGTGTTTGTGTGTGTGTGTGTGAGTGTGTGTGTGTGTGTGTTTGAGTCCAGTCCATCAGATTGTCAGGTGTATGGGTGTGTTGTGTGCGTGTGAGTGCATTTTTTGCGTGCGTGTGTGAGCTCCCAGACAGAGGAACGCGTGCCGGTCATAAAAGAAGAAAACCGGTTGTATTACAAATTTACAACCGGTTCTGTAGCTAAACTTCCTTGTGTGTGTGTGTGTGTGTGTGTGTGTGTGTAGTACAGTAATTATTAAGTACACCTCTGAAACCTGTACCCCCGAGGAATTACAGCGGTACAGTGGAGGTAGATCTTACAGGTGGTGCGGATACAGTATACTGCACACACCGAAACACTATTAACACACACACACACACCTAACCTAACCCCACAGGTAGAATTAGAGCGTTTAATCACCAGGTATAATAAGCTAGGGTGTCTAATCTTCAGGCGAGCTTCAGAAAAACACCCCTGACGTAGGAATCTGTGGGTGCAGGAGGGAGTCTCTGTCAGGGGACGAGTGGTGTAGGATGACGTATACTCCTGCAGGACTCTCAATAGATTCCTTACGGCAGTCTGGTGGGGCGGGGGAAGGAATCCTCGCCCTCACCAGCCTGTAGCATGAGGCTCAAACTCCTGTGTGTGTGTGTGTGTGTGTGGCATACCGCGAGTAGGTAGGTATGGTAGTGGTATGGTGGTAGTGTTATGGTGGTAGTGTAGTGTGGCGTTATGGTAGTGGTGTGGTAGGGAAGGTAGTGTGATATTGACCGTCGCCACACATGCCTCACCACCAAAATATCACAGCTTGTCACGTATCAACAAAATCAAGACCAGAGCCAACGCGCCAAACCACCCCACCGCCTCTCAATTTACGGGCGTCGTTATGGTGTGGAGCCTAGTGGTGCACGCGAGGCTCCAGCACCACATACATCTGTCAGCTGAAGCCTCAATGTGTGCCATAATAATGATACAATAAGACTATGATATCATAATAAATACAATACCCACAATGACGTCATAATAGTGTAGTATAATGTCACTATTACAGTCTATTTTCACCATACATCATCACCAGAACGCCATTACACCATACAATAACACCACAAATAACAACACTCAACCAACACACACACTATACCACACCACCACACCCGATAAAAGTCAATATGCCACCATGTAAGGCCAATAAACATCTTCTACACACACACACACACACACACACACACACACTCACACACACTCACTCACTCACACACATACACACATACACACACACACACACACACTCACTCACACACACACACACTTCAATATTTTCGCCAGCCTCATGAATATCGCCAGGGTGGGTGATATTGGGAGGGCAGCACTTGAGGGTTAATACAATCCTACGCCCGTTACTGTATTATTCAGTGGCAGTATTGTAAGATATACAATGGCGGGCGGGTTATGTATACTTTATGATGGTAGTGAAGGTATACATAGTAGATGAGGCAATGTATACCTGAGGATGGGAGATGATACATATGTTCTTATGTGTCTATTTAAGGGTCGTAGTGAAAGTATACATCGTAAACAGGTCATGTATACAAGAGTTAAGGGTGTGTACAGTACAGGTAGGAGTCAAGGTGTGGGTGACGTGCAGGTAACACATTATACTGAAGGACAGGTATGAATTAATTAGATACACACCTGGTACACGGATTTAATGTCATATTACACCAACATAAACACCATTACAACCACAACTACTAGACATACCACTACCATAACCACTATCCTACTACACTACCACAATCACCACAGAGGGCAGACCAACACCAATTATATTTGTGTATAGTTTGAGAGAAGGACCGAGGAATAAGAGGGGCGGGAGAAGGAAGGAAGGAGGGCGTGGTGGGGGGCGTGAGAGAGGGGAAGGACTTGAAGGAGGAGGTTCATGTCGACCTTCTCAGATGTTCAGTCAAGAGGTCTTGTCCACTCGAGCACCTCAACACAGGAGTGGTCACGTATACTGTGTGGCCGAGGGTGTGGCAGGGTGTGAAAGGGTGTGCATAGGGTGTAAAGTGTGTGGATAGGGTGTAAAATGGTGGGCGAGGATGTTAGAGGGTGTGTGGGTGGGGGGGGGGGGGGGTTAACAGGGTGCGTGAGGGTATAAAAGGGTGTGGATAGGGTGGGTGAGGATGTTGCAGATGACACTCCCAACGTCAACAAGAGTTCATACACGTCAAGTCACCCGCGTTCTTGGACCATAAGCGATGAATCCGGATTTAAATGTCACATAATGAGCTTACTGTTGATTCTTATATTAATTTTAGCTCAATAATGTGTAAATAAATGACAATATCTATAAAACGTCAATTCTTATGCTCTTATTTACTTGAAGAAGACAACTTTTAGTAATTCAAGAAATGCCATAAGTATTTTCTTTTAAGAACGCTAAGAGATTTATCCGTTTCTGATTGGTGGAGACGTTTAGCTACAGCCAATTAAAATTCCCTCGAGTACAAGTCGTTCCAAGTTTCTCAAATTCTCGTAAGTTGATTATTTCTAGTAAGTGAAGGAAGAATTCATTTAAGGGGTTAATTTTGTCTATGTGGGGTGAGGGTGAGGAGGAGGGGGGCGGGGGATGATGAGTGAGAAGGAAAGGAGGTGTTGAAATGGGGATAAGGGGTGTGGGAATGGGGGAGAGGAGAGTGGGGAAGGGAGGGAAAAGAGAATGGGGGGGGGGGGGGACGGGGTGAAAGAGTAGGGGGAGGGAGGAAGGAAAGGCTTAACAGACAAGTAACCATCCAGAAGTAAACTAATTAAAATACACCTGTCATTCCCACCTTTGCTTCAACTAATCCCCTACAATCCGTTTCATCTTATATCATCACTACACCACCACACCACCACTACAACACCACCACTATAAACACTACGGGAACACCACTACCAACGTCAGGACCATCCGTGGTAAAATTGACTCACTGTTTATCATTGTTTGTATACCTGTATGATCTGTGTACACCATGAACCAATGTGAACTATGTATGTATGTGTGTATGTATGTATGTAGTGGTGATCTCGGTAGGGAACAGGTAGCGAAGGTCTCAACGATGTTCGGTATTTACCTTAAACTAGCGAGGGTGGAGGTGTAGAGCAAGTGCCTCACACACTCACCCTAGCCCACCCAGAGAACAAGGCCATAAAAAACAGCAATAACAGCTACCTACCCAGACCACCAGCAACAGATAACAGAGATATACCGTTCAACAGTAAGCAACAGAACTCAGGTGAAGTTTTGGGTCGGGGAAACAGACGCTCTCCGGCAAGAGTTAAGGAGAACCTCACGACACAACACATTAACTTGTATTTTCTCGGCTCTGCACTGCGGCCCTGGGTGTAAACTGACGACTTTTGGCCGGCTGCTGGGCCATTACGGGGGGGGGGGGGGAAGATGGGGTTTAGCATTGTAAAAATTAGGCAACAAATCAGGTGTGTGTGGGGGGGGAGGGGGAGAGGGTGTGTGTTGGGAGGTTGAGTGTGAATGTGTGTATGGGGGGTGTGAGTATGTGTGTGGGGGGTGTGTGAGTATGTGTGTGGGTGTGGGAAATGTTGTGTGAATATAAGAGTGAGGAATGCGAGGCGGAAGTATGTGTGTGTGTGTGTGTGTGTACTTATACTTGTAGTAGGAGTGAGGGCGGCTGGTGATCAATAACACAAGCAAGACTCCGTCGCTCAATACCTGGCTCTGTGGTCACCTCCACCTGCCTCACCGCCGCCACATTCCTGCTGCTGCTCCTTTTCATTCACGCCAGGTAGAATATGACCTGACTTAACATGAGTCTTTTGTTGCAGGTCACCGGGAGGCTCCTGGCGGAATGAGACGAGGCTGGTGATTGGCTTGTCCAGCAGCTGCGCCTGTGCTCATTGGCCGAGAGGGCGTCGGCTCCACACACTGTCCCGGCCAGCCTCTACACACAAGACACAAGCTTTCTCCTCCTCCTGCAGGGTTGGTCAGGAGGTGCTCACTGTTCTCCTCCCTGAGCTGAGGTCACGTGGAGGAGGGTAAATAAGTGACCATCATTGTGGTGTGGTAAATATGAGTGAAAAACACTGTGTGGTACCTGCGTCCCCTCGGTTCTAAGGCTCACGGGACGCACGCTCAGTTAGTGTAAACCTGGCTCCCCTCGAGAGCGGACGTGGATCGATGATGGTCCGTGGCGACTTGTTTGTTTGAATAATGGTGGATGCAAACCGTGGCTGGGTGGAGCAGTAGGTGTGAGTGCTGGGGGTGGTGGTGGAGGTGCGAACTATGAGGCCAGTGTAGACCCGCGGCGCCCCTCAGCACCATAATGCGCAACTCGGTATGGTTATCATCTTTTATCCTCCTGGTGGCCACACTGGCGGGCGCCACGGAGGGCGAGACGGCCAAGGAGTCTCGCTGTGAGGAAATAACCATACCTATGTGTCGCGGCATTGGCTACAACAACACGTCCATGCCTAACCAGTTCAACCACGACAGCCAAGACGAGGCGGGGCTGGAGGTGCACCAGTTCTGGCCGCTGGTGGAGATCATGTGTTCCCAGGACCTCAAGTTCTTCCTATGCTCCGTCTATGCTCCCATCTGTATCGAGGACTACGATAAACCCCTCCCGGCCTGCAGGAGCGTGTGTGAGCGTGCCAGGGCGGGCTGCGCTCCCATCATGGAGCAGTATGGGTTTGGCTGGCCAGAAAGGATGGACTGCTCTAAGCTGCCAGAGTATGGAGACTCTGTGCACCTCTGTATGGACAAACGTAATGGTTCAGCGCCAGAGAAGAAGACCACTAAGACCTACACCTCCTTGGACAGTAAGTGTCGCGGCAAGAACAACTCTAAATACTGTCCCAAGACAACAAGGCCGGACGCCTGTCAGTGCTCGTGTAAGATCCCGCTGGTGAAGCTGGACGCCTCCTACAGGCAGGTCGGCAAGAACCATAATGAGTCATTTAAGGTGGGAGGAGTCCAGGACTGTGCACTGCCGTGTAAAGGTGTTTATTTTAGTCAGGAAGAGAGAACTTTTGCACAAATCTGGATCGCCACGTGGGCGATCCTGTGCGGTGTGTCGACCTTAACAACCATCACCACGTTCTTAATCGACATGGACCGATTCAAGTACCCGGAGCGTCCCATCATCTTCCTCAGTGGCTGTTACTTCATGGTGTCTGTAGGCTACATCATCCGTCTGGTGGCTGGTCACTCGGAGGTGGCGTGTGACGGCGACATGATCGTGTACAACTACCACCTGGTGCGCCACAACCCCTACGGTTCCGGCCTCTGTACTACCGTCTTCCTCCTCGTCTACTTCTTCGGGATGGCCTCCAGCATCTGGTGGGTGGTGCTCGCCTTCACCTGGTTCCTGGCGGCAGGCCTCAAGTGGGGTAACGAGGCCATCGCCGGGTACTCCGCCTGGTTCCACCTGGCCGCCTGGTTCATCCCGACCCTTCAGAGTATAGCCGTCCTCATGATGGCGGGCGTGGACGGTGACTCCGTGGCGGGCATCTGTTACGTTGGCAACCAAGACATCGGTAACCTGCGAGGCTTTGTGTTGGCGCCCCTCTTCATCTACCTGGTGCTGGGATCGTGCTTCTTACTGGCCGGCTTCGTCAGTCTCTTCCGCATCCGTAACGTGATCAAGCAGCAGGGCAGGACGAAGACGGAGAAGCTGGAGAAGTTAATGATCCGTATCGGTGTGTTCAGCGTATTGTACACTGTGCCGGCGACCATCGTCATCGGCTGCTACTTCTACGAGCAGCTGTACGTCGCCAACTGGCAGGACTCGCTGGTGTGCCCGTGTAGCCCCCACCATGGCCAGCGGCCCGACTACTCGGTGCTCATGCTGCGCTACTTCATGACGCTGGTGGTGGGCATCACCGCCGGGTTCTGGATCTGGTCTGGCAAGACCCTGGACTCATGGCGACGGTTCTACCAGCGTCTGTGTCCTGCCCACGGCCACACCTACGAGTACCCCACACGACCCATGAAGCAGGCGACCGCCCCCTCCTGTGCGTCTTTCCCTCCCCCGCCCATGAGCGCCCAGGGCACCACCCACAGTGTGGCGTCACACATGGGCCCTGTTAACAAGACACTGCCACTCTCACACGTATGACAAGAGAGGGAGGAGGGGGGCTACCTGGCTGGAGCCCAGAGCACCATGGGGGGCTGTCCGGCCAGCGTGGCGAGCGGCGCGCCCTCCACCTGCCACAGTGTCACCACACCTCACGTCTATGTCGACCCGAGGGACGAGATCCTTCCATACGAGCTGTGAGGCGAAGGACTCCACCAGCAGGAGGTGTGTAGTGACTGTGTGAATGTTAACAGTGGGAGGTGACGCGTCCCCCCCCCCCCTTCCCAAGTGGCACTGAGTGGAGTGCCATCAGTGCCCACAAAAAGTTTCCTGTGATGACTCGTATCCAGTGTTAGTGATGATGATGATGCCGCGTAGTGAGACTTTTCGTTCATTATTAAGTATCAGAGACCAGACCGTCGTGCCACAACAGTTCAGTATTTTCTTGACAGTATTCAGTGTCATGATAGCGTGTCAGGCTGTCAGTGTCATGATAGCGTGTCAGGCTGTCAGTGTCGTGATAGCGTGTCAGGCTGTCAGTGTCGTGATAGCGGGTCAGGCTGTCAGTGTCATGACAGCGTGTTAGGCTGTCAATGTCATGATAGCGTGTCAGGCTGTCAGTGTCGTGATAGAGGGTCAGGCTGTCAGTGTCATGACAGCGTATCAAGCTGTCAATGTCATGATAGCGTGTTAGGGTGTCAGTGTCAACACAGCGTGTCAGTCTGTCAGTGTCATGGCAGGCTGTCACACAAAATATATAACTTGGCCAAAATTTGTCATAATGTGTAGTAAACAAAACATACGTCATTGGTCTGTATGAGATTAATGACGTCATAAAGGTGCAATCAAAACAAGTGTATTATATCAGTGTATTAAACAAAGTTGATTTAATTCCTGTATAAAACTGTATATTTATGTATAAAGAAAAGCTTTGACCATTTTCTAGAGTGTACATAATACTGTAGCTTTTGAACCATACTGTCTATGTGTGTGCTATAAATGTGTTTTATATGTATCAGGCTTTTGAGTCCACCTTTGCATATCAGTATAACATTAAACCTATAACGTGATATATTATCAGTCTTTCACTATCTTCACACACAACGATGATGATTAAACCACTGTGAGTACCATGGTTTAACTGTGTGGCGGTTTAAGTACTTGAGGATAATAGGTTAAATATATAGTGATGGTTTAAGTACTAAAGGATAATAGTTTAACTAAATGATGACAAAACCACTGTGAGAACGATGGTTTAACTATGAGGTGATGGTTTAACTACTTGTGGATCGTGGTTTAACTACTTGAGGATCATGGTTTAACTAAATAATGGTGGTTAAACTCTTCGATGACAATGGTTTAAGCTATAGCACTGGGAAGGACGGTTTAAGTATTTGAGGAGAATGGTATCACTATATAATGATGGTTTAACTATATAATGATGGTTTAACTCTTTGGTGGTGTTAGTTTAAGATATACAAACTAAGAATGATGGTTTAACTATTGGTGGACAATGGTTTAACACTTGAGTATGACATTTCACGTTTAGGTCGATTATCTTATGAATATATTGGTTTAATTCTGAGAACAATGGTTTAATGTTGATGGTTTAGTTGGTTTAAGATATAACACTGAGGACGATGTTTTCACCCTTTGAGGACTCAGTAACATAAACAATAGACTCAGTAAACAAACAATAGACTCAGTAACATAAACAATAGACTCAGTAAACAAACAATAGACTCAGTAAACAAACAATAGACTCAGTAAACAAGCAATAGACTCAGTAACATAAACAATAGACTCAGTAAACAAACAATAGACTCAGTAAACAAACAATAGACTCAGTAAACAAACAATAGACTCAGTAAACAAACGATAGACTCAGTAACATAAACAATAGACTCAGTAAACAAACAATAGACTCAGTAACATAAACAATAGACTCAGTAACATAAACAATAGACTCAGTAAACAAACAATAGACTCAGTAACATAAACAATAGACTCAGTAAACAAACAATAGACTCAGTAACATAAACAATAGACTCAGTAAACAAGAGAGAATCGATGTAAGGCGTCAACATTGATACCTGCGCGACCTTGGAATCTAGTGAGGGGGGTGGGGGGGGAAGGTGAGGTAAGGGGGGTGGGGGGGTGAGGGAGTGGCTACGTGTAAATCATTATTAACTGCATACAACATAGGATCTGGCTTAACTTAACCTAACCCAGCCTAACCTAATCTAATACTCCAAGTTTCGTTAGGGAGTTTAATCTTCAGGTGGTTAAGGTGAAGTGAACGTATCCAGTTAAGGTAGTCTCTCGGTGTAAGTCAGACACACACACACACACACACACACACACACACACACACACACACACATTTTAAGGAGCTTATTTCACCTGTATATTATTATTATCAAAAAGCTATTGTACTGTATCTCTGTAACCGGTAATAACTGTAATCATCTATGTAACTGTATCACAAAGACTGTTAACACCGACTGGACCTTTTCTGAACTGTAGCTGTAGAAAGGTCACACCATATGCCCTTTTAGAATTAGAAGTAACTACAGAAAGGGCAGCTGGTCCGTAGAATTAACACCTTCAATTGAGAATTAGAACCTAGAGTTTAGAAAGGGCATATGATAAACCCTTTTTGAGTACATGTAATGAGAGTATTGAGTACTATCTGGTGGGAGTACACAGTGCATATTGAGTACTAAGATGAGTGTGTACAAGTACTAACGATGACAAAAAAATAATAATCAGAATGACCTAAATTAACATGTGTCATATACCGTCTACGTCACGAACAGGTCAATATGACACACATGACAGATAGTGACACACATGACAAGTAGTGACACACACATGACAGGTAGTGACACACACATGACAGATAGTGACACACATGACAAGTAGTGACACACACACATGACAATAGTGACACACATGACAGATTGTGACACACATGACAGGTAGCGACACACATGACAGATAGTGACACACATGACAGAGTGACACACACATGACAGATAGCGGCAAACATGACAGGTCGTGACACAAATGACAGATAGTGACACACACACACATGACAGGTAGTGACACACATGACAGGTAATGACACACACACACATGACAGATAGTGACACACATAACAGATAGTGACACACATGACAGGTAATGACACACACATGATAGATAGTGACACACATGACAGATAGTGACACACACACATGACAGGTAGTGACACACATGACAGGTAATGACACACACATGACAGATAGTGACGCACACATGACAGATAGTGACACACATGACAGGTAGTGACACACACATGACAGATAGCGACACACACATGACAGGTAATGACACACACACATGACAGATAGTGACACACACATGACAGATAGTGACACACACATTACAGGTAGTGACACACATGACAGATAGTGACACACACACACATGACAGGTAGTGACACACACACACACACACATGACAGGTAGTGACACACACAGTCACTGCAGGTCGCGTGGTAATCAGAACACAATTAAAACACTTTTATGTCTGTTAAATATACCAAAAATATATTTATTTTTGTGGTGAGAAAATAATGTTGTTTCGTAGACAGATAATAGTCATATCTTGGGATTAATTAATGAACAGGTGTGTACAGGTAGTATAGAGACAGGTGTGTGGAGGGTGTAATACTGTGTACCACCACCACCACTACACACCTGACACAGGCATTAGTCAGGCGTAGGAGACAGTTATCGACAGAGTGTAGTTGTGTGTGTCGTTCCTGTCTTGGATATTGACAGGTGTGGGTGTGTGTTTAGGTTAGGTTATGAGGTCCGTTAATTAACCTGAGTTGTTCTCTCTCTCTCTCTCTCTCTCTCTCTCTCTCTCTCTCTCTCTCTCTCTCTCAGTCGTCGTCTTCAACACACACACAACCTTACCTCACACCCCCCTTCTCTCCACCATGACAGAGATACTCCTCCACCACTCCACCTCCACCACTCCTCCCCTTCTCCACCAGGTAGAGAGATGCTCCCCTATTAACCTGTAGCAGTGTTGTGGAGGTCAGCCATAACCCGCAATAAAGAGATTATTTGATCTATTTACAACCATAAGCTTGAAGTCATCCCGAAAATCACAACCACTGAGAGGGAGGGAGAGGGATGGAGGAATAGGGAGGGGTGGGGAAGGAAGAAGAGGGTAGAAGGATGTGCTTTACAACTCAGGTAACTTACAGAGCAAAATATTATGTGATTACCTTAAAAAAAAAAGACTGATATAAGCTGCGTTTGTGCCGTGGTTGGCCATACACCCGGCAGCGCATGTAGAGAGAGGCGTATCTTTAAGTCAAATTACCTTCACGTGGTTAAATACTGTCTCTGTGTCAGTCAGGTATGGCAGACAATGGGCTAACTGACGCAGGACCAACTAGGGTGTAACTTTTCAGAGTTGATTCGAAGCTGTTCAGTCAATAATATTAGTTAGGGTGATTGATAACACACATTACACCCTTACAACTAGCCAGGGTGACCATCTAGGGTGAACCTCAATACACACTACACCCTATAACACGCCAGGGTGAATAAGGTGAACAATAAGACAGCTTACACCCTCATAATTCCTTTAGGGTGATCTAGCTATAATGGTGTCAGAAACAGTACTCTCTCTCTCTCTCTCTCTCTTACAGCTGATTCTATAAACAATAAACGCCAGAACCTCGACAATGTAAACAACAACAAACTATATGATCGTGGGTTATAAATGTTAAAACTGTTGACGTCATATAAAAACAAAATCGAAATGATCCTGGGAACTATAAACGCCTGAATCTCTGAAATATTTAAAATAACAAAAATAAACAAACGAAAACGCTGCTGGTAGTGGACTACTGTATAAACGCCAGAACTTCGACAACAAAAATGGAAAAACTAAAAACAAACGAAAACAAAGTAAATGGTACACTATAAAAGCCAGAACTTCGAAAACAAAAACTGAAAAACAAAAAACAAACGACAATGCAGCTGGTACTCGACAATAAACGCCAGAACCACATCAACGTCAACAAAAACAAAAGACAACGCAAATGGACTATAAACGCCTGAATCTCCACAACACCAACACTAACAAAAAACAAACGATAACGCAGCTGGTATTGGTGGTGGTGGACTATAAACGCCAGAACCTCGACAACATCAACAAGAGTAGGGAGCCTTTATTGATTCCCTCCACAACGATCCTCTCTTGCAAAACAATGTAAGGATATTGATTCCAACCCTCTCTCACCCTTCCTTAAATACGCTCCTCAACGCGACTGAATCCTATCTGTAATCACTGAGGGGGGGGGGGGGGAGGTGCTTAATTCCATAGCTGTGAATCTTGAGTGTTTGAGTGCGTACGTAAGAGAAGGAGGAGGGGGTTTGAGTGCGTGGGAGAGGGAAGGAAGATGAGAGTATTTGAGTGCGTGCAGGAGGTAGAGACAGAGAATGAGAGAGGAAGAGAGAGCTTGAGGGTAAGTTTGAGTGCTTGAGTGCGTGCGTGATGGAAGAGGGAGGGAGGAAAAGAGGGTTTGAGTGCATACAGGAGGCATAGGGAGGAAGAGTGATTGAGGGAAGGATTGTGTGTATAACGGTGTGCATGAGGGAGAGACAGAGTACATCATAAATAAGACTTTGAGTGCATGTAGGACAGATAGAGTACATGAGGGAGGCTTTGTGTGCGTGACAATACTGATGATGACATACTGCACAGTCAAGTGTGTGTGTGTGTGTGTGTGGTCAAGGCCAGATGGACCAAGCTGGCTTTTAGGGCAACTCATGGCCCCATCCACAATACAACTGGCCAGAGAGAGAGTCTAGCCTGGGACCAACCTCTCTCTCTCTCTCTCTCTCTCTCTCTCTCTCTCTCTAAACTTTCGCCTGGGTGTCAAGATGAGTGAGAGGGGAGGGGAGAGGTGACAGGGAGTGAGAGGGGAAGGGAGATGTGACAGGGAGAGAAGGACACAGAGCAAGAAGAGAGAGATAAGAGGGAGAGAAGGAAAGAAGTGAGAGGGAGGGAATGGCAGAGGTTGAGTCCGTGAGTGTGTTCTCCCTAGTATTACCAGCACAAGAGGACAATATTTGCCACCAACAATATTGACAATTTTTATTATCCTCGCAGCCTAAGCCTCACACCCTTTGTCTGTCCGCCTCTAAGTGCCTCCATGTGTGTAGTATTATACATGTTTACAGATATACACACACATGTACGTATATAAGTTCGTACACAGATACCTACATACGCCCATACACATCCATATATGTACGTATGTTTATGTGTGTGCGTATCCACTTAAGGTCCGCCACTGCTACTTGTCAGTCTCCCCCCTAAGCCCCCCCTAGCCCCCCCCCTTCCTCACCTCCTCCCATGTGAGGTAATTAGGGGCCCTATGACGTAATACTTCACCTCCGCTAATTAGACAAGATGGCTGCCCCATATGTATGTATGTATGTATGTATGTATGTAGAGGTAAGACGTGTGGATAGAAAGACTGGGGGTCCAAAGACGAGGCAAAAATAAGATAGGGCCGAGGGCTATCACTCAATCAGGAAAGACGACTATAGAGCTACCTGACGCAGCCCGGGCCAACCCATCTCGACCTATCCTCTTCAAACATACAGGTGAGGTTAGTGTGGGCCTAGAGGATCATGTATTATTCCGAGGGTCAAGTGTAGGTCAAAGGTCCCGAGGTGTGTGTGTGTGTGTGTGTGTGTGTTTTGTGTGTGTGTGTGTTTTGTGTGTGTGTGTGTGTAATAATAATAATAATAATAATAATAATAAACGGTTTATTAATAGAGTTGCAGCCGGTGGCTGAAAATATACAGACTTACATTTGATTTAGACATAATGATATAATATGCAGGGCTGTACAGTACATAAATCAGGAGTTGTTTATTATTTTAACAATAGATGGGATGGTGCTGTTCTTATATCTATCGGTGCGGGCTCTTATGGGCTGAATTTTGTGTGTGTGTGTGTGTGTGTGTGTGTGTGTGTGTGTGTGTGTGTGTGTGTGTGTGCGTGTGTCGGACAGAGATAATGTGCTACACCTGTGTAATAAACCTTAATCACCATCAAGTATTTCAGCCGAGTGTGTGAGATTACCTCCACACCTGTCTCCCTCCCACACCTGTCTCCCTCCCACACCTGTCTTACTCCCACACCTGTCTCACTCCACACCTGTCTCCCCCACCTAACCCAATATAACCTAATCTAACCTAACTTAACCTAACCGACTTAAGATCAGGGTAAGCTGGACTACGGTAAAGTTGATCAGCTTAGTACAGGTTAACCACTTCCCTGATTATACCTGTACAAAAACTTTAATGACACCTGTACATTAAGTAGTAATTTCCATATATATATATATATATATATATACATATTAACCTTTTATATAAACAAGGAAGAGTTATATTTACTCCGTCAGTGAGTGAAGATAGACACACGTTACACCACACGGAGCCTCCCGTCCACCTAAACAACTGTACAGACTAAAACATCAAATGATAACACGAGAGAGAGAGAGAGAGAGAGAGAGAGAGAGAGAGAGAGACCTAAACAAAGGTCCACAACCTTCCAGACCCACGTACACATGTGAGTGTACAGTACGTGGGTCATGTACAGTAGGAGGTAAGTTTACACGGGAGATACTTACTGGCCACTCACAGACTCTGCCTCACTTGCCACTCAGAGAGTGTGACACTGGCCACTCAGAGAGCCTGCCTCCCTTGCCACTCAGAGAGTGTGACACTGGCCAGTCTGAGTGTGACACTGGCCACTCAGAGAGCCTGACTCACTTGCCACTCAGAGAGTGTGACACTGGCCAGTCTGAGTGTGACACTGGCCACTCAGAGAGCCTGACTCCCTGGCCACTCAGAGAGCCTGACTCCCTGGCCACTCAGAGAGCCACGTGGGCCAGGCATCACGTATCACAGACAGAGTGAAAGATGATATGTACACTATATCTCTCTCACACCCCTTGTGTGTGTGTGTGTGTGTGTGTGTGTGTGTGTGTGTGTGTGTGTACAGATATCAGTAAGCATATCAGGCCTCACATAAACGTCACTCCCACACTCAAGTTATATATTTATGACACCAGTATCCCTGAGACGGTCCCACTCACACTGACACACTCTAACACACTCTAACACACACTGACTCACTCTAACACACTCTAACACACACTAACTCACTCTATCACACACTAACACACACTGACGCACTCTAACACACACTGACTCATTCTAACACACTCTAACACACACTGACTCACTCTAACACACACTAGCACACACTGACGCACTCTAACACACTCTAACACACACTGACTCATTCTAACACACTCTAACACACACTGACTCACTCTATCACACCCTAACACACACTGACTCACACACTGACTCACTCTGTCACACTCTAACACACACTGACGCACTCTAACACACAATAATGCACTCTAACACACACTGACTCACTCTAACACACACTGACTCACTCTAACACACACTGACGCACTCTAACACACAATTACGCACTCTAACACACACTGACGCACTCTAACACACAATTACGCACTCTAACACACACTGACGCACTCTAACACACACTGACTCACTCTAACACACACTGACGCACTCTAACACACAATTACGCACTCTAACACACACTGACGCACTCTAACACACACTGACTCACTATAACACACACTGACGCACTCTAACACAAATTAACGCACTCTAACACTCATTTACTCATCTTAACACACTTAAACGCACATTAATACACACTACCCCACTATTACACTACAACACTAACGCACCCTAACACAACGCACCCTAACACAACGGTGGTGGCGTGAAATTGTTTAAGGTGTAGAAGCTGTCGCCAACACAACCACCACCACCACCACCACACCCTGAGTTAACAAGCTGTATGACCCGGTGTCAAGGAATAGTGTCAGAAGATCAAAGACTAACCTAACCTAACCTAACCTCACCCCACACCTCCCTCACCCCCACATAGCCTCTCCCTCACCCCACACCTCCCTCAC
This sequence comes from Homarus gammarus, assembly GCA_958450375.1. Classification (NCBI taxonomy): domain Eukaryota; kingdom Metazoa; phylum Arthropoda; class Malacostraca; order Decapoda; family Nephropidae; genus Homarus; species Homarus gammarus. Next base: position 9,018 of record CAUDMG010001764.1, on the reverse strand, counting down.
CCCCACATAGCCTCCCCCTCACCCCACATCTCCCTCACCCCCACATAGCCTCCCCCTCACCCCACACCTCCCTCACCCCCACATAGCCTCCCCCTCACCCCACGTGGAGGTATTTGAAGGGAAGGTTTATAATCTCATCAATTAGGTCATGTTAGTGAGCCTAGATGAAGTGTTTTATGAGCAGTAAACCTTGGCGCTGGCTGGCCTGTCCCTGCCTCGCTCCCTCCCTGCCTGCCTCCCTCCCTGCCTCGCTCCCTCGCTCCCCCCCTGCCTCACTCCCTCCCTGCCTCCCTCCCTCCCTGCCTGCCTCCCTCCCTCCCTCCCTCGCTGCCTCCCTCCCTCCCTCCCTCCCTCCCTGCCGCTCTTGCTTCCGCTTCCTTCTTCCTCTTCCTTCCTCTTCCTTCCTTGCCCTCCTTACTTGGTCTGTCTGTCTGTCTCTAGCGCTTTCACTTCCCTCCCTTTCCCTCTTTCTCTATACCTCTTCCACTTCCTTCCTCTCCCCCTCAATTTATCTCTCTACCAATCTCACTTCCTTCCTTCCTTCCTTCCTCCTTCCTTCCTTCCTTCCTCCCTCCCTTCCTCCCTTCCTTCCTTCAGTCTCCAAGTTTTACATCTAAATGAAATCATAAAGACTCGCGTATCTCTTGCGTATCTTAACCTATCTTCCGCGTAAGTTTGCGTATCCTGGCGTATCTTCCATGTGTATCTAGAAGTGTCTGGAGCGTATAACAGGGCTCTCTCTCTCTCTCTCTCTCTCTCTCTCTCTCTCTCAGTATCATCACCACGGCGTCCCTCCCTATTACCAACACTTACGCTAAACCCTGGATTATTACGTGTGTGTGTGTGTGTGTGACAGAGAGAGCTTGGTTGCGTGTCTGTGTGTGTGTTCATTTGCAAATATTATATAAAAAACTCATGATGAAATGGATGAACTCTCTCTCTCTCTCTCTCTCTCTCTCTCTCTCTCTCTCTCTCTCTCTCTCTCTCAAGACGCTACAAAACACACTTGGCCAGCAGCAGCAACAGCCAACATTGTCTTATAAGATTACAAGTGTCTCTGTAGACGTTCTTGTCGTGTGTGTGTGTGTGTGTGTGTGTGTGTGTGTGTACCTCCCGTCGTCATGGTAACTCCCAGGAGGATCAGCCCCCAGAAACAACAACAACCTTAATCTCATTTTTCCTCTCGACCAATAAGAAAGTAGGTGGTGAGTGTAAGTCTATTTCTTATTGGATTAACTCAGCAACTGTGACCAAGGGTACTGTTGTTTCCATAAGGTATCATAGTTTTTATTGTTTTCGTTGTTTAGAGTGGTGTGTGTGTGTGTGTGTGTGTGTGTGTGTGTTTAAATACCACGTCACCACAATCACCCAGAACAAGTCGTAATAATAAGTGGACCATAAATTTATTTTGGGGGGTCTTACACGCACATGCTGTACACACACACACACCTGCCCACCGACCATCCCTTCCCCATAACCCCGTGTAGCAACCTAGGATCCCCCCTCCCTCACCCCCTCGCCCCGTGGAAGGAGGGAGGGGGGAGGGGTGTTGGAGGACGGGTAAGGGAAGGACACATCAGGAAGGGCGGTGTCTGTGTGTTGTGTTGTGGTAAACAGGAAATGTGGCTTATAATATTATGTCTGTTCGTGTGTGTATGTCTGTTCGTGTGCGTATGTCTGTTCGTGTGCGTATGTATGGTGATGTCTGTCCAGTGTCTCGGTCAGGGCGAGGTTCAGAATCCCCCCCCCCCCCCCCAAACACACACAGTCCATACACATCACTACACCTCACACACACACACACAGGTTGTTACCCTGGCCAAGTACATACCATCGTTGGCGTCACAATATTATTACTACGCTTCAACAATTAAGGTCATTAAGCTCGTAACAAGATCAGTAATTACGCTAGTTCATTAACAAGTAAAACATACGAGATAATGAGAGCAGTTGTGACTTATTCTAACAACAACAACAACAATAATAATAATAATAACAATAATAACAACACTAATAATAACAACAACAGTACTGGGAGCTGGTGGACGGGTTGTTCACACCAGGAAGAAAAGTTGGGAAAAAAATCGGATAAACACTCTGAAACATTTTAACCCAATCTAAACCTTTGACCAAACGACCAAAGATTAATTTACAGCTGTAACTTAAGACTGAACCAACAAGTAACCCAGTGAGTGAGTGAGACGGCAACTGTCAACAAGAGACTTTTAATAATTTTCCTACATTTTTGTTCTCCATCTCACTCCGGGCCCCTCTCTTATACCCCTCTCATCCCCACTCATCCCACCCCTCTCACCCACCTCCTGCCACCCCCCTCAGGAACCCGAGAAGGGGGGCAGAGGCCATAGTAAGGTGTTAAGAGGATGAATGACCTGAAAGACCACAAGGGGGGGGGGGGGGGGCGTCCATACACGACAACAACCATCCATGGCTCCCAAAATGTAACCAAATCTCAAAAGGTCCATTACCACCCCCGATCAACACGGCCAGGCAATAGACAACCTCCCTAGACCAACATCCGCCAGTAGGGTCGGCGGAATATGAAATAAGGCCCTTAAAACACCCATATATGGAACAGGGTAGGAGGTCTAGTGCCTGTACCGACAGACAATAACTAACCCATGACACAACCCTAACACACTATTAGCTTAGTCAGCCCGCCCTCTCTTACCTCCTCCTAAACTTCTTCAATTTCCGAACTATAACTTCCTTCCCCCCACCTCTAATCTTCTTTCACCTCTCCTTTCACCCCTCCTTTCTCCCCTCCTTTCACCCCTCCTTTCTCTACAAAAAAAAACATATGGTGAGGAGGAGGGGGAGGGGGAGAGGGGGTAGAGAGGAAGGGGAGGAGTGATAAGGGATGGGAAGAGAGGTGATAGGAGGTGAAGCAGGGTTAGGTAAGACGGAAGATGAAAGGTGTTGCTAGGGAGTGAGGGGAGGTATTATGACACTCACACGGCGATAAGACGAGGTGGGGAGAGGGGAAGGGTAGGAGGGGAGATGTTGATGGGAGAGGGGAAGGGAGAGAGGGGGGGGGAGAAGGGTGAGGGTAAGGAAAGGGGAGATGATGGTGATGAGACAGGGGAAAGTGAGAGGAAATGATGGGAGGGAATGGAGAGAGAAGAGAGGGAACAGGAGAGAGAGAGAGAGAGAGGGATAAAAAAAGAACAGGAGAAAGAGGAGTGTAGTGAGAGGAAAGGGTTGTTAAGGGTGTGTGAGGGACAGGTGTAGACACTACCCAGGTGAGACAAGGTAGATAAGATGATGAGTGTTACCTCTCTCTCTCTCTCTCTCTCTCTCTCTCTCTCTCTCTCACACACTCCAGAGGAAGATACCAAACAACAAGAGAGAATAATAACAAGGAGAAGCACCAACAGAAAACGGAGAGGAATAATAGCAATAGAAAACGAGAATCAACAATAATAAAGGAGGGGAGACTCTTTTATTTCTAGTACAATACACAACTGGTAGTCTTCCTCGCCTCTCTTATCACCACACGGTAGACAATATCTTTTTACCTGTGTTATAGTGGGTGTAGTAGTGTAAGGGGGGGGGGGGTGGCCAGGTGTAGTCATCATTGTGTACTTGTGTTTTAGGTGTTTAACTCCCCCCCTCAAACACACCCCCCCCCACCCCACCCCCCCACACACACACACTACCCCACCCCCCACACACACACACACCCCTACCCCCAAAACACATTAACAAGCCAACCCAAGATGCTTACGTCACGAACACCTGGTAATTAGAAGACATTAATTACCTGAAAGACAAACAGGTGAGTCACGGCATCATGGAGTTACCTGTCTGGCCGTCGGGGAATAATCTGATATATATTGATACTATCTGTCTGTCTGCCTGTCTGTCTGTCTGCCTGCCTGTCTGTCTGTCTGTCTGTCTGTCTTGTTACTGCTCCTACCGAGGCCCATTAATTGTTAGTGTTATTACTGGTGTTATTATTATTGTTTTCGTTATTGTTTCTTGTTATTAGCGGAATTGTTATTATTTCTTACAATTACTATTTGCAGAAAGAGAGAGAGAGAGAGAGAGAGAGAGAGAGAGAGAGAGAGAGAGAGAGTACGCGTGGTGTTGTATTGTGAGTGTGTGCAGGAGGGGTGAGGGAGCAGTACTCAAGACAGCATGGGGTCCACTAAACACCAGGACGGTCTTAACACAGCCTCAACACAGCCTCAACACAGCCCCAACACAGCCCCAACACAGCCTCAACACAGCCCCAACACAGCCTCAACACAGCCTCAACACAGCCCCAACACAGCCTCAACACAGCACCAACACAGCCCCAACACAGCCTCAACACAGCCCCAACACAGCCCCAACACAGCCTCAACACAGCACCAACACAGCCCCAACACAGCACCAACACAGCCCCAACACAGCCTCAACACAGCCCCAACACAGCCCCAACACAGCCTCAACACAGCACCAACACACGACACAACAGCTGGTCCTACAGGGCAAGGTGGGAGGGGGGGCATCTGTCTACCCCTGACCCGGGCATTACCCCCCCCCCCTTTGTCCCCCTCACTTAGGAAGGGTGGAGGAGGGAGAGATTTGTATTGTCCCTTAAGAAACCACTATTGTAACAACAACAACAACAACAACAACAACAATAATAATAATAATAATAATAATAATAATAATAATAATAATAACGTTGTTACTATTATTAATATTATTGGTACAGTCAGGCAGGTGCACTTATAAATATTAATTAAGCAAAATCTTATACACGTAGGTTAAAAGAGTATTACTGTGTGTGTGTGTGTGTGTGTGTGTGTGTGTGTGTGTGTGTACAATTTTACACCCTCATTTGCATATTAGCCACCATTAACTCACACATTAATCACCCACTGTATACACTCTTCACTACCATCAACAAACACTATACCATCACCATCACCAGTAAGGACCCACACACCATCAGACACTCTTAAAAGACCAATGAACTCAACCTAACCTAACCCAACCTAACCCAACCTAACCTAACCTAACGAGACCTTCACTCCTAAAAAATAAAACTTTATCTCAAGGTCAACTTCAAAATAAAGGTTTAAAGTTCTCAAGTTTTTTTAAGAGAGAGAGAGAGAGAGAGAGAGAGAGAGAGAGAGAGAGAGAGAGAGAGAGAGAGAGAGAGAGAGAGAGAGAGAGAGAGAGAGAGATTATTGAACTGTGTCTAGTCTGAGAGAAAAAGTTTTAAAGAAGGCTAACCCCCCCCCCCCACACACACACACATATTGACAGAGAGACAGACAGATTGAGAGTCAGGGAAGAACAGTGATGGACGGAAGCTCAGTGGGATTTACATATAGATAGGTTCATTCTATTTACCTTACAGACAGACAGACAGACAAGCGAACAGGCAGACAGACAAGCGAACAGACAGATAGACAGACAGACAAGCGAACAGACAGACAGACAGACAGACAGGCTGATGGAAGGATGCTCATCTATCACCCACAAAGGTCGTGACATTTATAAACAAACCGTGAAATCGTACCACCGCATACCACACTGAAGAGAAGTAACTGTACAACAAACAAACACTTCTTAACCCAACAAGCGAGCGAGAAGAAGAGAATAAACCACAAACACAAACAAACACACACAAACACACACCCAGACTGACAAACAATTGGCTGACAAACTACAGAAACAGACAGACGCTGACAGCCACACGGAGCGTCACGGCGGGATCAGCTGAGCTACCACCAGTCAGCTGATCATGTAAACAATAACAAACATGGCGAGGGTTTTCCCGGGAAAGTCTCCAGCTGAAGTGACGGTACACACACACACACACACACACACACACTTAAGAAACGTGTATAACATTCTGTGTAAATAATAGACTGTGGATGCTTGAATAATAATAATAATAATAATAATAATAATAATAATAATAATCATTCTATGGTCAATAAATAAATAATAAATTTCGACTCAAATCAAAACTCTCAGTAGGCAAATCCCCCCACCCCTCCCCCCTCCCCTCACCCCCCCTCCCCTCACCCCCCCTCCCCTCTCCTCCTCCTCCCCTCACCCCCTCCCCTCACCCCCCTCCCCTCCTCCTCCTCACCCCCCAGCTAGACAATGGCAGGAGAGGACACACACACACACACACACACGACAATACCCAACACAACAACACAACGACTACTAAGCTTCTACCCCCCCCCCCCCCTCGTTTCCCCTCCCCCTACCTACCTACTTACCTACCCCTACTTCCCCTCCTTTACCCCTCTCCTCCTCCTGATCCCCTTCCCTCCCTCTCTCTCCCACTCACTCTCTCACTTTTCATATATCTTACTGTGTGCTCTCTCTCTCTCTCTCTCTCTCTCTCTCTCTCTCTCTCTCTCTGTTAGGTTAGGTTGAGAGCTATTAAGACTCAGGCCTACTACAGCTGTCACCACCATCCTTCCCGTACACCCACCCACCTACCCACACTCCATCTCTACCCACCCACTTCAGACACACTCCACCCACCCACCCACTCACTCTCTTCTCCACTCCTATTTCTGGACCTTCCCATCCACCCCCCACCCCCAGCCCCCCCTCCCCCCCTTAGCTTCCCTAACACTCTCCAGTCCCACTCAGATGTTCCTACCTCACCCTAGCCCAACCTCACCTCACCCTAGCCCAACCTCACATCACCCTAGCCCAACCTCACCTTACCCTAGCCCAACCTCACCTTACCCTAGCCCAACCTCACCTCATCGCAGCCCAACCCGACCTCACCCCAGCCCCGCTTCACCCCAGGGATCACCACCACCCACCCCGCGGGGCATCTGGAGTGACAGGCATCAGGTTTACAGCGGGTGGTTCCTGGCACACACACACACACACACACACACACACACACACACACACACACACACACACACACACACACCGCCACGTGCCCATATCAAAGCAATATATTGTTTCCCCTCTATGCCTCGACTCTCTAAGCACCGCCCGCCTATAAGAACGCCTTTACCTGTGTGTTAATGGGGGAGTATCACCTTTATAGATACTTGGGGGATAACTCTGTCTTGTCCTCAACATTGGGAGATGAAAGACATCGTGGGATTGGGAACTGTCGAGTGGGTTTTTTCTCTTGTTTTGAGAGAGGGAGAGAGAGGGAGAGAGGGAGAGAGGAGAGAGAGGGAGAGAGGGAGAGAGGGAGAGAGAGAGGGAGAGAGAAAGGGAGAGAGAGGGAGAGAGGGAGAGAGAGAGGGAGGGAGAGAGAGAGGGAGAGGGAGAGGGAGAGAGAGAGGGAGAGGGAGAGAGAGGGAGAGAGAGGGAGAGAGAGAGAGGGAGAGAGAGAGAGAGGGAGAGAGAGGGAGGGAGAGGGAGAGAGAAAGCAGCACTAACAATAATAAAAATCAATAATAATAAGAAGAATACGAAGAAGGAAAACAACAACAACAACAATAATAATAATAATGATAATAATAATAATAATGATAATAATAATAATAATGATAATAATAATAATTGTGTACTGGCGTTTATTTATTAGGTGGCGAATGATTAGTGGGAGGGAGAGAGAGGGGAAGAGAGAAGGAAAGAGAGAGGGGAAGAAAGAGAAGGGAGGGAAGGAAGGAAATAGGGAAGGAAAGAAGAAAGAAAGAGATGGATGATATGTTTGTTGAATATGGAAATGAATGACGCAATAACAGTAACGACGACACACACACACACACACACACACACACACACACACACACACACACACACACACACTGACTCACCGTAAAGTTCAGGTCAGTGGTAAAGGTGTTATGGCTGAACTCAGGTAAATGTCTCCAGGTGTTGTGATCATTAACACCTGTTTGTACCTGTCTAATGGAAGGGTTAAATGTGTGAGGTAAATCTCTCTCTCTCTCTATCTCTCTCTCTCTCTCTCTCTCTCTCTCTCTCTCGCTCTCTCTCTGTCTATCTGTCTGTTTGTCTGTTCTACGGAGGAAGGAATATACCTGTCTGTGTGTGTGTCTGTGTATATGTGCGTCAGAGAGAGAGAAAGAGAGAGAGAGAGAGAGAGAGAGAGAGAGAGAGAGAGAGAGAGAGAGAGGGAGAGAGAAATACCCTCGCCTTATGTTGTCTCAGTAGCTAGTGAGGACATTTTTAGCTGAGTATTATTAATGTTAAGAGCTGGCCATAACACTTAGCTCCCCCTCCCCCCCTCCCCACCACCACCAGCTAACAAAAACAGCTGTAGGTATAGGACGGTGCTTAGCTTTAATTAACGTAATGTGACCCTACAATAACAAGCTAACGCCATCTAAAAAAGTTATAAACAGCTAAAAAAAATTGAATTATGTTATGAATTTGGCTAAAAAGGTAAAAATTATTATGAAAATCTAAACAAAGAGGAAAAAAAGGAATTAATCTTTGTGTAAATTGTGTAAAAAAAGAAAAAAATAATAGTTATGATATAAATAAGAGATCTTAAGTTAGGGTAATAGTTAATAAGAGATCTTGGGGTTAGTTAATACAGCCATACCCGCTACTGGTGCCTCTACAGCTGCTACCACTACCACCACCTCCACAACTACCATCACCACCACTACCACCACCACCACAACCACCACCACTACCACAACCACCACCACTACCACAACCACAACCACAACCACCACCACTACCACAGCCACCACCTCTCCCACAACCACCACCACCACAACCACCACCACCACTACCACAGCCACCACCTCTCCCACAACCACCACCACAACCACAACCACCACCACAACCACTACCACAACCACCACCACCACCACCACCACTTCGATATAGCGCTACCATCTGTCAAACAACCACAACGTACTGTACCCCCCCCCCCCGCCGCCCACACTGGTCCAAGGGCTGGCTTTGTTTACCCCGCCCTCTGTTGCTGGACATGATGGGCCCCTAGTCCTGATGGGCCCCTAGTCCTGACGGGCCCCTAGTCCTGATGGGCCCCTAGTCCTGATGGGCCCCTTGTCCTGATGGGCCCCT
>CAUDMG010001763.1:70000-132500 GCA_958450375.1 Homarus gammarus | reverse complement strand
GGAACCTTGAGTAGAGACAGGTGAAAGCATTTTAATTTACACTCCCTCAAAAGACATAGAGTGAGGGACGATTTGATCGAGGTGTATAAATGGAAGTCAGGGTTAAACAAAGGAAATGTAACAAAGGTACTCAAACTATCCAACCAGGAGCGAACTCGTACCAATGGTTTTAAATTAGACAAATTTAGATTTAGGCGCGAGATAGGTAAACATTGGTTTGGAAATAGAGTAGTGGATGAGTGAAACAAGTTACCAAACACCATCATTAACTCGAATACCATGGATAGCTTCAAACATAGGTTGTATGGATATATGAGCAATAGGGGCTGGGTGTAAATGGGACTGCCCAGTAATGACCAATACCGGTAGGCCCGCTGCAGTTTCCTCCATTCTTATGTTCTTATGTATGTATACAGTACCACCCTTGGTCAAATTACCTGAATATTGTTATCAATTATTATTACTATTAAGACAGAAAAACACATATATCAGGTTTTGAACAAAAAAGTGCATTGGATTTTTACTTAATGTGACATAGTGCACTGAAAGACATCAGTGGGATTACCATAGCCTATGATGTTTTCCACTTATGCCTCATTTAATTTGTAGCTGGTTTCATTATTTCACAAATATCATTTTCACTAAAACTACTTTCAGTTACGTATTCTGAATCAAACTGATCTGAAAGCAGTTCGTTTTCATTCTCTCTCAAATCAATAGACAGAAGAATGTCACTATGGGGAATCAACCATACTTATTCAATATCTAAGTAACTTTCATCAGTCAAAATAACTTACCAAATCTACTCATTATCTTGAACATCCAAGATACTCCCTCGCGGCATGGTGTGCACTGACCGCAGGATTCATGCTTGTAAAACTCAATAAGGCGTGCAATAGCTTTCACAATATCTGTCTGCTTATTCATTACAATAACAGCAGCAGTACCAAGTGAAGTTTGGCAAGCCACCAACCCATCAAAGTCCATAAGAGCTTCTTCACATACACTGAAAAGAAAAGTAATACAACTTAGATTAGACATGAGCTTTTTAAGTTACAAAGCCATGGAAGAGATATTTGAGATACAGAAGCCAAGTTAAACTTTTTATTCATGTCTATGAATGCACTTGTAATATTGAAAATGAGTCATTCCGTGCCAACTCTCACAAAAAACATAATTTTCAGAGGTAACCACCTCCAATTTGTTTTAAATTTTACCGTACCTAACCATGGAAAGTTATGGCCGAATGAAATTAACGGGTGTGGCCCATTTTTTGCACTTGTGACTCCAGTGAGTGACCTAGGAATACTTTTAGTACTACAGTCAGCATCTGCTTAATGTACAGTACAGTACATCTGATGTGCACACTGCAAGAAAAGTATCTTAACAGCTGGGTATGATGGACTTCAGAGAGAGCACAGTGGCTCTTGTTGTATCAGAAGGGTTGATATGCCTGACTATGAACTGCACTTCTTAATAACTCTGAAATAATGTTTGTAGCTCCTGTTAATGCTATCTTTGGAAAGAAATGACAAAGATTTTTTTTTTTAACAGGGATTAGCCCACCCGGGCACAGATCACTGACCCACATCAGGGCCTGTGTGGGGGGGGGGGGGGGGGGGGGGGGGGGCGAAAATGTAGTTGTAGTTGTAGTTGTAGTAGTAGTAGTAGTAGTAGTAGTAGTAGTAGTAGTAGTAGTAGTAGTAATAATAATAATAATAATAATAATAATAATAATAATAATAATAATAATAATAATAATAATAATAATAATAATAATAATAATAATAGCAGTAATAATAATAATAATAATAATAATAATAATAATAATAATAAAATAATAAAGTACCATAAAGGAATACAAAAATGAAAAAAAGATCAAAAGTAAGAAACAATATACAGAGTATATGTACAGTATGTTGTGTTGTCAAAGGCAAGAGAAACAATTGAGACCCTGCAATTGTGTGTAAATGTGGCAGAAAGTCAGATCAGCAACCTGGGACTTGGTCACAATTTTTGTGATGCCATATGGCAGCAGGATCTACCATTACACAACACATTATGTTTCCAATATCTTCCCAGGCAGTAGTACCTCCCTGTTTGATAGCTGCCTACTACCTACAGTACAGTATAACATCCTGAGACCAAGATGCCACAGTTCGCTTTGTTTTACACACATTTAGACACATCCAAATCAGGAAATAAGTTGCCATTTAGGAGTACAGGTATTGTACAGATATTTTGAAGTAGGAGAAAATTTTATTACTTACTATTGTACAGGTGAAGCCTCTTTAAAAACATGTTTGATAGCTGTATTCCTTCCCTCCTCTACATAATACCCATTATTGTACCTTAGCTAAACTTTATCCTGTACAGTAGGGTCGAGATATATCGCAACTTTATATAAAGATTTTTTTATATCGCGGCTATCAGAATTATCTAAATTTTCCTAAACAGTGATCTCTCGGTTAACGAAATTTTGGTTAACGAATTACCTTCCATAAGAATCTTCAATTCGGTTAACGAATTCCTTACGAATTCTTCTCAACATGTTTTTGCTTGCTCACCAGCTGGAATATTAATCCGCCAATACAGTAATCAGTTCTAGGGCTTAAATTCGTTCCCATTTGAGTAAATATCAAGAAGGTTGTACTATTCAATAATCTTAAAAGTTTTATATTAAATTTTTTTAGTCATTTTAACAATTATTGAACATAATTGAAGTACAGGAAACTAGTTTTTAGCATGCCAAACAGCCACTTGACTCACCCAGCAGGCGTCAGTTTGTGTCTCTGCTCAGTGGAGGTAATATCTTGCTTGAGACTCTCTCGAACATAAAGTATTTTTACGTTTTTACAGTACAATTATTGGTCATTCTGAAATTTATTTTACATTTTGACAATATATATAGTGCAGTGCAGTGTTGATTTAAATTAAATAATCTTGAATTACACCTAGTAAACTTAAAATTTTATGGGTGAAATGGCGGCATGAAGCATGGGGTGATTTCTCTTCCACTCCCACTTCCTTCTCTTCTCCCTTCTCCTCCACCCCCACTTCGAATTCCAATCATCATCATCATCAACCAGGAGCCGTCTACATGCACACCTCAAAGTAAGTGTACTTTACTGCATTACACAATACCGGTACACTATTTCATATGATAAACTCTCTAACAATAAAACATTTAATTTGATGTAATATAAGTATAGTATATAACAAATTGACTCTTGGCCTCGGTTACATGGTAGGAATGAACAGAGTGGGATGAAATTGACATACAGGAATGACTAAGACTACCTGTAAAACCTTGACACAAAATCGGTATCTCAACATCCATAACAATAATCTTAAGCATAAAATCTTCCAAAGTTTGTTGATTACTTTATAAGTGACAAATAAGAGGCACACTTACTGTTTGGGAATGACAGGTGTAGATGAACCACCAGGAATAACACCAAGAAGATTTTCCCAGCCGCCTGTCACACCACCTGCATGACGTTCAATTAACTCGCGCAGAGGAACGGACATCTCTCCTTCTACTGTACACGGGTTGTTTACGTGGCCAGAAATGTTAAACAGCTTTGTGCCACTGTTACGGGGCCGGCCCAACCCTACAAACCAGCTGCCGCCACGTCGACAGATGGTCTGAAAATAAAATCAACATATGATTTACATGTGCAGTGAACATGATCCAGTGATGAGATATACTTTTGTAACATAACTACAATAATACTGTACATTATAACTAAACTGACATCAGTTAAACTTTAGTTAGAATAATGAAATGTGATGTCAGGATTTCCAAGTAACAACTTTGGTGGTACTACGTAATTCAACTGTGAAGGTATGAAGTTGTACCGTATGTCCATCTCTTCTCTTTTCCTCTCCCAGTTAATTAGTTAAACCCTTTAAACTCCAATTCAAAGAGAAAAGTATATTTGTAAAAAAATTACCTTGATAATAAGGCTTAATATTTTGATGGTTTTGGCCAAAAATTAGATTTTGTAGAAAATCTCAGTATAGGTACTCCTCAGCATGCCGATTCCGAATCTATGGTCCATGATTCGATTGCGGGGTAATTAGTGGTTGTAATGGCACTTGGAATATTTTAATAATGGCACTTGGAATATTTTAATTACATTATTTCAATGCTAATTACTCACTAACTAAGGGTTACCGAGGTGCGATTTGGGTGTTTTTTGTGTTATTCTGGAAGAACTTAATTTGTAAAGCCGTGTGACCACTGCCTGTGACCCCTCTTGGACTTACCCAACCTTTTAGTTAATTCCCAAGTGACCCACTGCCACATAGCAGCTAATCTATCACACAGACAGTGCCGAACTCGGCCCGTAAACGCATACAAGTCAAAATGTTTATACTGTACAGTAAAGCCTCTGATAACAACGGTTCGACCAACAACTTTTCATATTTACAACCCTAGTTAATTTAGGACCCAATAGAACAAACCACTTGGAGGTCCCAAAGGATGACATTCTTCAATGGGAGAATTTTGAACAATGCAGAGAGACAGTTTAAAGAAGGTACATGTCCTACTGTGAAATGTTTTGACATCCCTCTTGGAAATCTAGTCAGTCAACAAATATATCTTGAGTGTCTTTCATGCTTCATATCCATGAGTTTTACACCCTTGTTCTGGAGGGATCGGGCTCAAGAAATAGGGAGCACGCCTTGATGGTATCACATGGAGCACTGATATCAAACACAGTTGTATTGCCGATTCAAAATTTCTGCATGATCTTTTGGGAACAGAGCGTTTATTATTGATGATGGCTAGCACTTCAAATTTATCTTTCATGGTAAGGTGCTTTCTGCTCTTTGATTGTACTGTACTATACTGATAACTTAAATAGCTATAGCAAAAAATTGAAAATGCATTGCAACAGGGCATACCTGGCAAGAACTAGGTCTGTAAATACCTGGCACTTGTTCTACCTGACATATATTAAAAAGAATATTGTGTATTACATTACTGAACTTAAATTTTACCCCTGCAAACAGAGAACTGAATCAACGAACTTACCGGAGCAACAGCGACAGTCTCAACATTGGCAACAGTGGTTGGACAACCAAACACTCCAACATCTGCTGGGAATGGGGGCTTGAGGCGTGGCTTACCCTGCTTGCCTTCCAGGGATTCAATAAGAGCAGTCTCCTCACCACAGATGTAGGCTCCAGCACCACGATGCATGAACACGTCAAAGTCATAACCAGAGCCACATGCATTCTCACCGAGGAATCCAGCTTTGTAGGCCTGAAGACAAATTTATGATATAGTGATGATGTTGGGGGGAGTAGTGGTGGTAGGGAGTAGTGGCGATGGTGGGGAGTAGTGGTGATCATGGTGGGGATGGCATTGGTGGTGTGGATGCTGTAATTTAACTCCTGCTCACTAATTAACTAGAGATCAATTAATGTTTCATAATAAAAGCAAAGCTTATTTCATCAAACCTTATGTACGTTATTTACTACTCACCTCATTGATGGCAACCTGCATATTAGACGCTTCATTGTAAAATTCGCCTCGGATATAGATGTATGCTGCCCGGGCCCCCATGGCATGGCCAGCAACCAGACAACCCTCAACTAACTTGTGGGGATCATGTCGCATGATCTCACGATCTTTACAAGTGCCAGGTTCTCCCTCATCAGCGTTCACCACTAAGTATTTGGGCCTTCCATCAGAACTGTTGGAAAAATATAAGTTTTGAACAGAAAGATTGTAATAACTTCAAAGTACTGTTTTTAAGCAGTCAAACACATGATTTACTAAAAACTATTTAACAGGAAAAAGACAATCTGGGTCATCATTGGGATTTTCTAAAGAAAGGGTTTTCACCAGGTCATATGGAAAGACATGTGAAACCAAGGAGGCAAACTTCCAAGGACAAAGGCATTCATCCATTACCTTTTTTTGAAATGTGAGAGTACAACAGGTATCCCTCATTCAACAATGAGGTTGTGTTCCTGAAAACCTAAGATTAAGCAAAATTATCATGAAACGAGGTATAAGTGGGGGATGCAGCTTACTATCACATATAAATTTTAGCAAAGCCGCAAAAATACCCGTAATTCGCAATCTGATATTTCACGATGTCTTTTGGTACCTAACCCACTAATTATCACGACTCCACTGTACAAAGCTATGCACTGGCTGACTATTTTTAATTTCTCAGGAGTCAATCAAGAAGATAGTGATACGAAAATTCACACTCTCGGGGTTGTCACTGGACAGTACTTACGGTTTATTCATGAAGCTCCATTTCATGCCTGATGGAAACCCTGCACCACCGCGGCCACGAAGGCCAGATGTCTTGATTTCATTCAGTATCCAGTCAGTTCCTTTTAAGATGATCTCTTTGGTCTTATACCAGTCACCTCGACTGAGAGCTCCCTTCATCCTCCAGTCATGACGACCATACAAGTTGGTGAAAATACGATCAGCATCAGCAAGTGGGCCATATACCTGTAATTATAACAACAAAACAATAATATTCATATCTAAAAATGTAAATCATATGTAATTTGAACCAAAACATTATTATAACTGATGATGACAAAACTACAACATACTGTACATATCTTAATCATCTCAGCTACAACATAATGCATTCAAGAAATACTGTATTTTTACATCAATACTTTATATTTACCTTATTCGAGTTAAAGCGTTTGGCAATAAGTGAGCTGGTGCCTGGATCTGAAAATTTTAAAACAAAATTAGTTACACTAATTTTAATTTTACAAGTAATGTATTGTACTGTCCATTCAAACATGAATTAAAGATCCTCTTCAGTACTATAAGTTCCTGCAGCACTAACAACAACATATAATTGAAACAAACAGCTAAGTCATCTTCACGGTCATAATAGTTGTGCAAAACTGCAAATCTGGCTATAAAAACATATTGTATATATTGCTCTTTATATAGTGATTGTTTCTATTAACCATAAGAAAACTTATTATGAGGAATATATATATATATATATATATATATATATATATATATATATATATATATATATATATATATATATATATTTCATTAGCCCAATAAAGCACGCGGACTTCTACATACAATCAACACCTCAACCCGCCAGGATTCGAACCCACGGCCCACAAGCCTATGACTGTGACCGGGGAACGCTAACCGCTGGACCACCAGGATGCTAAAAGCAGTCCTAGACTTTGTTATATTTCACACAAAGCCATTTCTTTGACCATTCTTGAAGCTCACAGAGGTCCTTCTGCAGCTGTTCACAGTCCTCTTGGTTCTTGATTTCCCAAAATAACTTGGCGTCATCCACAAACATTTGTATAGAGGAGTGTACAACGTCAAGCATGTCATTTATGAAACAAACAAACAACAGCGAGCCCATTACACTGCCCTGTGGTACCCTGTTTGTGACAGGTACAGATGGTGATTCCGTACCATTAATCACAACACACTGCTTGCGATCATGTAGAAAGTCTTTTATCCATGCTAGGACATTTCCCCAAATTCCGTACTCTTCCAGTTTGATTTTCAGCCTTTTGTGGGGCACACTGTCGAAAGCCTTGGCAAAATCTAGGTATATATTGTCGATATTACCACCCCGTTGAGCAATTGTGTTAATCAGGAGCGCCCCAGCATAAAACCGTGTTGGTAATGCTTTACAAGGTTGTTTCATAGTAGATATTCCATCGAGGCATCTCTGATAATCATAACACATCTCACTGATGAAAATATATTAAGAATATAAACATAAAAAAATAAAGCATCGGCGGTGTAGTCGTCAATATTAGCCCTAGAAAACTAAGCATTTACACAAGAAAATTAATAGAACTGAAAGTAGTCAGCGAACAAAACTGTCTAAAAGCACCATCATAATTACAGAATTGCTGACGGTCACGAGTCATGTATTAGCCCTGATTAGAGACCATGCGTAAGCCTAGGCAAAGGACACAGCCTGGAAGACCTTTCTCGACTATCCTTGGTCGTATTGCCTCACTGTTTACCTACACCTCAGCAGACAGCCTACGGTCCCTATACCTACAGTGTATATATTCCTGCTGCACTGTATACCTGCATAGTTTATATACATCCTTATCCAATTATAAACGTGTAGATAACTTTACTGAACAAATAATGTTAATATTACTTACTTAATGTGCCTCTCAATACAGGGGTAAACCTACACAGCCCCGCCATCCTCAGCTGTTGTTCTCTTCACCGGATGAGTCAAGCGAGGGTCGGTGGCTGGTCGCTTTATACAATTCAGTTTTTGCTTGTTATGCAAGGATGTTTAAAGTCTCTTTTCTCAAAATAATATAAATGATTTAGTTTACAAATTCATTAATAATAACAATTATAGGAGACGCGAACTCACGGTAAGCCTTGTAATAATAATGCTAATAATAATAATAATACTCCCAGGTTACATAAACCAAGCTATGATACTTTTATTTTTACTTAATCAATGATTTTATAGTATAGAATTGAGCAGAAAATAGGTTTAATATATTATTTCAAAGAAAAGTAATATTAGAAGATAAAATCTAATCAGTTAAAAATTTTATAAACAAAAGCTGTGTTTGTTTATGTTTAGAAAAAGATGGTTTCAGCTGATCGATGTATATTAAAGGGTCGAGCTTTGACATGTTGAAGGAGGTAACGAGAGTCCGACTTCATAACATAAGTGATGAACAATTATTGAGCTTTTACAAATTTCCTCAATGTAAAATTTTAAAGCCATGCGAGGAATTAAACACCTATTTACTTTACTTACCTATACTTCCTCTTCACCACTGATTGGCTCGTTAGCCGCTTGGGCAGTCGGGCACGTCTCTTTCGGCAAACACTGGCTCCTGAATGTATCTGAGCCTGCTCCGGTCCAGATGGGTTACATCCAAGAGTCATTAAGGAGATGATAGAGGAACTATTTCAGCCTCCGAGGATCTTTTTTTAAAGCTCTTTTCAAGAAGGAAATATACCTGAGGACTGGCGTATTGCATTTATCACAGCTATCTATAAGTAGGGAAGTAAAAGTGAACCGGAAAACTTCAGACCAGTCAGTCTAACTAGTGTAATCTGCAAATTAATAGAGTCAATATTACGGGAAGAGATGATATCACCATATGAAAAAATATGGATTGTTTAGTAATAAACAGTTTGGCTTCATTTCCGGCAGGTCAACAGTCCTACAGTTGATTAGGGTACTAGACAGATGGGCGGAAATTATCGATGACAGTCAGGCTGTGGACATATGTTTCTTTCGCAACAATCTAAATGGGATGGATATTCAGTATCTCACTTTATTTACAACACAAACTAAATAGAATATGTATTTTCACGTTTTTTTTCTCTGGTTTCACTTAACTTTTCCACCCAGCTTGATTGCAGTTGTCAACTATCACAAAATTTTAAGTTTATCTCACCATTCGTAGTAGGAAGTGTTAGCAAGCTGTGTGCCGTCTTAAATTTAAATAAATTATAGTGTGTGTGTGATTCTTATCCGAACATTCAAACATGTATAATGTATTTCGGCCTTATCCACCCTGAATTATATTTTCTTAATATATATTTATCTACCACCTAAGCCCTGTGGGGTACGGGTTGTTTGGTTCACACGCCAAATTTATGGCCCAATTTCACTTTTGATTAACTTTTAGGGTATAATACAGGGAAAATAGTGTCCCATAACGAAAACCTAAAAACAGAAAAAAGGAAAAGAAGAGAGAAATGCCGGGACTCGAACTCGGGCCTCAATGAGTGGCAGGTAAACGCTTATCCACTGGACTTTTCGGGAAAGTAGATAACCAACTTTCCCGAAAAGTAGATATTTCCCATTTTTTATGAAACAAATTTCCCGTTTTCTATGATAATCTAACTCGCAAAATTAGGTAATTTTCCCCTAAAAGTCGATAATCTACTGTATATACTGTATGTATATGTTCGTTACGACCCTTGGCCTCTTGGGGTTTAACAAAATCACAAATTCAACTTCTCTTTGTATTACAGGTCCAAGGAATAGATCCCACCAAAATCATCACCTCATTACTATGGGGTATATTGAAATACATGCAGTAGTTTTAATTACAGAATATATTAACAAACAAACAATGGAACAAATATATCAGTATGTACAAAAATACACAAATACAAATTAAATCTGATCAAATAAATGACTCAACCGAGTGACAAAATAATGAACATAAAATAAAGACTTATTTAGTCTAGAAACTACGATGAACAACGTGGTCTATCCACCACACGTTTCTGCTAGTGTGTATATATATATATATATATATATATATATATATATATATATATATATATATATATATATATAACGGAGCTACTGTAGTGTGTGGTCTACAGAGCTGGTGCTGCTGTAGTATGTGGTCTAACAGAGCTGGTGCTACTATAGTATGTGGTCTAACAGAGCTGGTGCTACTATAGTATGTGGTCTAACAGAGCTGGTGCTGCTATAGTATGTGGTCTAACAGAGCTGGTGCTGCTATAGTATGTGGTCTAACAGAGCTGGTGCTACTATAGTATGTGGTCTAACAGAGCTGGTGCTGCTATAGTATGTGGTCTAACAGAGCTGGTGCTACTATAGTATGTGGTCTAACAGAGCTGGTGCTGCTATAGTATGTGGTCTAACAGAGCTGGTGCTGCTATAGTATGTGGTCTAACAGAGCTGGTGCTACTATAGTATGTGGTCTAACAGAGCTGGTGCTGCTATAGTATGTGGTCTAACAGAGCTGGTGCTGCTATAGTATGTGGTCTAACAGAGCTGGTGCTGCTATAGTATGTGGTCTAACAGAGCTGGTGCTGCTATAGTATGTGGTCTAACAGAGCTGGTGCTGCTATAGTATGTGGTCTAACAGAGCTGGTGCTGCTATAGTATGTGATCTAACAGAGCTGGTGCTGCTATAGTATGTGATCTAACAGAGCTGGTGCTGCTATAGTATGTGGTCTAACAGAGCTGGTGCTGCTATAGTATGTGGTCTAACAGAGCTGGTGCTGCTATAGTATGTGGTCTAACAGAGCTGGTGCTGCTATAGTATGTGGTCTAACAGAGCTGGTGCTACTATAGTATGTGGTCTAACAGAGCTGGTGCTACTATAGTATGTGGTCTAACAGAGCTGGTGCTGCTATAGTATGTGGTCTAACAGAGCTGGTGCTACTATAGTATGTGGTCTAACAGAGCTGGTGCTGCTATAGTATGTGGTCTAACAGAGCTGGTGCTGCTATAGTATGTGGTCTAACAGAGCTGGTGCTACTATAGTATGTGGTCTAACAGAGCTGGTGCTGCTATAGTATGTGGTCTAACAGAGCTGGTGCTGCTATAGTATGTGGTCTAACAGAGCTGGTGCTGCTATAGTATGTGGTCTAACAGAGCTGGTGCTGCTATAGTATGTGGTCTAACAGAGCTGGTGCTGCTATAGTATGTGGTCTAACAGAGCTGGTGCTGCTATAGTATGTGGTCTAACAGAGCTGGTGCTGCTATAGTATGTGATCTAACAGAGCTGGTGCTGCTATAGTATGTGATCTAACAGAGCTGGTGCTGCTATAGTATGTGGTCTAACAGAGCTGGTGCTGCTATAGTATGTGGTCTAACAGAGCTGGTGCTGCTATAGTATGTGGTCTAACAGAGCTGGTGCTGCTATAGTATGTGGTCTAACAGAGCTGGTGCTACTATAGTATGTGGTCTAACAGAGCTGGTGCTACTATAGTATGTGGTCTAACAGAGCTGGTGCTGCTATAGTATGTGGTCTAACAGAGCTGGTGCTACTGTAATATGTGGTGGTGGTGTAGCCTTCTGTCATCTGGTGTTGGTGGTGATGTAGCCATCTGTTATCTGCTGTTGGTGGTGATGTAGCCATCTGTTATCTGCTGTTGGTGGTGATGTAGCCATCTGTTATCTGCTGTTGGTGGTGATGTAGCCATCTGTTTTCTGCTGTTGGTGGTGATGTAGCCATCTGTTGTCTGCTGTTGGTGGTGATGTAGCCATCTGTTGTCTGCTGTTGGTGGTGATGTAGCCATCTGTCGTCTGCTGTTGGTGGTGATGTAGCCTTCTGTCATCTGGTGTTGGTGGTGGTGGTGATGTAGCCTTCTGTCATCTGGTGTTAGTGGTGATATAGCCATCTGTTGTCTGCTGTTGGTGGTGATGTAGCCGTTTGTCATCTGGTGTCGGTGGTGATGTAGCCTTCTGTCGTCTGGTGTCGGTGGTGGTGTAGCCTTCTGTCATCTTGTGTCGGTGGTGGTGTAGCCTTCTGTCATCTGGTGTCGGTGGTGGTGTAGCCTTCTGTCATCTGGTGTCGGTGTAGCCTTCTGTCATCTGGTGTCGGTGGTGGTGTAGCCTTCTGTCATCTGGTGTCGGTGGTGATGTAGCCTTCTGTCATCTGGTGTTGGTGGTGATGTAGCCATCTGTTGTCTGCTGTTGGTGGTGATGTAGCCTTCTGTCATCTGGTGTCGGTGGTGATGTAGCCGTTTGTCATCTGGTGTCGGTGGTGGTGTAGCCTCAGTCAACTGATGTTGGTGGTGATGTAGCCTCAGTCATCTGGTGGTGGTGGTGGTGATGTAGCCTCAGTCATCTGGTGGTGGTGGTGGTGATGTAGCTTCTGTCATCAGTCTGTCCCTTGTTCTTCACTTCTGTAAGGTTAGATGATATTAATAGTTATATAGATTTAATGATAAGTACAGTAACAGACTTACTAATTGGCAAAGCCATCAGATACTTATTTACAGTAGGGTCCTTTGCTGAGGCTCGGTCTCTAATCAGTAATAGTATGTCTACAGGAGAAATACCGAAAGTTTTCTGATAAATTTAACAAGCATTACATTGCACTTTGACTAACTGAGGTTGGCAGATCACTTCAACAATATACTATTTTGTGGTTAATATAGAAACAGCTTCATCTGTTATGGTTTTGAAGTAGTTTGGAAACTTGTTTCCGTCTTTTATAGCTGTGAAGAAGAAAGTGTTTTTTGCTCGACTGCAAACACCAGGTACAGTACAGTACTGAATATCAAAAAATTATGTTCCCTCCCTCTAGTACCGTGCCGGTTCATATCCCTAATCCTTACAAAATTTTTGTTTTAAATAGTCTGGCCACAGTCTGTTGAATATTCTATAAGAGTGATTCAGACTCAGTTGCTTCACTCTATCTGTCACACTTAGCATTTCCAGTGATTGTAAGACTCTGAGAGCAATGTGATCTCTTGCATTCATGTCAAGAGTAAACCTCGCTGCCTTGTTTTAAATAAATTTTAATTTGGCTTTTAGCTTCTGTGTTAAGGCAGAGTGTAATGATGACCTTGTATGAGTGCTGCATCATCCTACGGTAGTACAACCCAGCGTAGCTTACCAGCCCCTTTGGCGTCATGGCCGTGCAAAGTTGCCAAGTAATATTTTTTATATATATATTAAATGTGACAACAACAAAGCTACCATCTCTTTAAATTTATTGATGAGAGTTCGCAGACAAATATTTTGTTATTATATCAAAGAACCATGATAATGATCTTTATTTTGGATAGGTAGTGTATGATTGGTAAGGAAGAGGTGGAGAAGTATCTGTAGCCGAGTCACTCGAGTGACGTGTCTATTCTCGTGACTCTTGATTAATATCATGTTGTCAGCAGCCAGCCTCACGATAGGGAGGGTGTGCTATCTCTGCGCCAGGTTATATCATCTCTCGTACCTGCCCCAAATCTGCAGATTTTCAACAATGGCACCCAGTGTCCCATCAGTAACACTCAACAATGGGCAGACGATGCCAATTATAGGTCTTGGTACTTGGAAGGTATGTTAAGAGTCAGTGTAGGTACAACCCGCTTCGTCACCACCATTTTTAAATCGTTTCGTAACCCCGTTCATTTCCATTATTATATACACGAAAATAACTGTTGCTTGGGATATAAAATAATAAAAAACCATCAAGACATTGTTAATGCGCCTGCCAATCATCTCACTGCTCGGCGGTTTACGCCCTGATGCTAAATCACCTTCATTTGTTCTGCATTTTGTTTATTTACCAATGTTGAATAGTTTTCTTAATTGAATAATTAATATCCATGTATAGTAATAACACATAATTCTTCATTTGTTCTGTATTTTGTTTATTTACAAATGTTTTAATAGTTTTCTTTATTAAATAATTAATATTCCTGTATAATAATAACACAATACTTCTCGAGTCGTCTGTATGCATGTGTAATTTCTATTCGTGTAAAATAATAACTTACAATTTGTCACTAATACCAGCGACTGTTAGCGATGACGAAACGGAATTGATATTGGTGACGAGTTGGGGTTTTGGTGACGAACCGGGTCGGTGACGATGTGTTTTGGCAACGAAATGGGGTGTATCCTATTATATATACGTGTACAGTACACTGCTTGTTAGTCAATACTGTGAAACGAAACTTTATTATCACTCAAGCATGGTTTTAATATATTCTTATTGTTTATGATCCTTATGGGGAGCAATCAGTGTACTGAGTGTTAATGTTTGGGACCTGAAGTGCGACAACAAACTACTGTACAGTACAGTATACAAAAAGAGAGATCTACAGATCCCCGAACTGTGGCCCACTAAATCAAAGGAACTTAAGAACCTTAATAAACAATGCGGCGATGCTCAACCCCAGCCACCTCCTTATCATGGGGGACTTTAACTATGGCGACATCGACTGGAGAAACGAGTCCACCCCGAATGATTTGAATAATCCTGCTACTCTTTTTGTAGAAACTCTGAGAGAAAATTTTCTGTTCCAGCATGTGAGAGACCCGACACATTACAGAGGGGAGCAAACACCCAAGCCACTTGACCTCATCATAACAAACGAGGAGGGTATGGTGGCCAAACTGGAACACCTTGCCCCAGTTGGCACCAGTCACCATACAGTGTTGTCATACAGATTTAACTGTTACCTAGTTCAAGATAAGGCCAGGCCAAGGTGCAAATATTACAAGGGAAATTACAATGGGATGAGGGAAGAGATGAGGGGTATCAACTGGCCTGACTTATTAAGGTACAAGAACGCAGACACTACGCTGAATATCATAACTAGTAAAATGACCCATTTGATCGATAAATATATACCCAAGACCAAACCCAGTGCTTCTAGGAATACGAGGGGATCCCTACACATGAACCATGCGGCGGTCGACAAAATTAAGAAGAAAACCCAGAAATTCAAGACGTGGGTTGGGTCAAACGATGAGCAAGACAGGAGGATGTATGCAAGAGCCAGAAACCAAGCAAAGATAGAGTGTAAAAGGGCTGAAAAGGAGTTCCAAAGGCTGGTTGCACGCGAGGTCAAGTCAAACCCAAAGGCGTTTTACCGCTATGCAAAGTCGAAATTGAAAACGCGAGTAGGAGTATCAGACCTGAGGCTTGAAGATGGTAGTTACGCAGATTCTGACCAGGATAAAGCTGAGGCATTGAACAGCTTCTTTTTCTCAGTGTTCACAAGAGAGGATGCAACTAACCTTCCTGCGTTTGAGGACAGACGGTTCGACACAGCACTGACCCACATTGTGTTCACAGAAGAGGGTATTAGAAATAAACTGTCCAGGCTAAAGGTCCATAAGAGTCCTGGACCTGACATGGTGCATCCTAGAGTGCTAAGGGAGCTGTGCAACGAGCTTGCAGAGCCCCTGAAGATTCTGTTTTGTAAATGCCTGGATAAACAAATGGTCCCCAGAGAATGGAAAGTGGCTTATGTGAGTCCTATCTTCAAGAAGGGCGATAGTCACTCCACGAACAACTATAGACCGGTGAGCCTGACCAGCATAATATGTAAAGTACTTGAGAGTATTATCAGAGATGCAGCGATGGAACATCTACTACGAAACAACCTTGTAAAAGATTGCCAACACGGTTTTATGCCGGGGCGCTCTTGCTTGACACAATTGCTCAAGGTATTGGATATTTGGACCCATATTCTAGAACGGGGTGGTACTATCGACAATATTTACCTAGATTTTGCCAAGGCTTTCGACAGTGTACCCCACGAAAGGCTGAAAATCAAACTGGAAGGGTACGGAATTCGGGGAAATGTCCTAGCGTGGATAGAAGACTTTCTACATGACCGCAAGCAATGTGTGGTGATTAATGGCACGAAATCGTCATCTGTACCTGTAGCAAGTGGGGTACCGCAGGGTAGTGTATTGGGCCCGCTGTTGTTTGTTTGTTTCATAAATGATATGCCTGACATTGTACACTCCTCCATACAAATGTTTGCCGATGACGCCAAGTTATTTCGGGAAATTAAGAACCAAGCGGACTGTGAAGAGCTGCAGAAGGACCTCTGTGGGCTCCAGGAATGGTCGAAGGAATGGCTGCTGAGATTCAATGTCACGAAGTGCAAGAGGATGCACCTGGGGCGTACCAACGGTAAGGAGGCGTACCATATGTCCCAACGGGATGAAGAAAATGTACTAGTTGAGACTGTGTGAGAGAAGGACCTAGGTGTGTATGTTGACAATGAGCTGAAGTTCTCGGGCCATTGTGAGAAGAAGGTAAATCAGGCAAATAAATTATTGGGTCTTATAAGAAGGTCGTTCAGATATCTAGACGGTCCGTCCCTCGTGACGATCTTCAGGAGTGAAGCGCTTCCCCATCTGGAGTACTGTCACCCCATCTGGTCCCCGAGATATGCTAGGGACTGTCAGTTGGTTGAAAATGTTCAAAGGAGGGCCACCAAACTGGTGCCTGCACTTCGGCACCTCAGCTACCCTGAGAGATTGGAGCGCCTGAACTTGCCTAGCTTATACTACAGACGGGCAAGGGGGGACCTAGTTGAGGTTTATAAACATCTCAGGGGGCACTACTCAGTTGAGTGTCCTTACTTGGAGCTGGCGGACGCTTGCCCCACAAGGGGTCACAGCTCAAGATTGAAGAAGCCGCAAGTCCAGAAAACCGTGAGGGCAAACTTTTTCGGAGTGAGGGTTGTAAACTCTTGGAACAATCTACCAGAGAGTGTTGTGACGGCACCGAGTGTGAGCTCTTTCAAGAGAAGACTTGACCAACACTGGAGCGGGTTCAGGTACATTCAGGAGCCGGTGCATGCCCAGTATTTGCCAACAGTGCGTGACAGAGACGTGACCGATCGCCCGGGCGGCTAGCGAGCCGACCTTTTGGTGAAGGATATAAAGGAAAAGAGACGTGACCGATCGCCCAAGCGGCTAACAAGCCGCGAAGAGGATAAAAGTAAAAGTTATGACGATGGTTATAGAGTACTGTACTGTACAGTGTTGTACGTGAGAAGAATGAATGAGAGCAGCTACCGGTAACTGCTTCCATATAATATCGTGCAGGTGAGCAAAGCATATCCTGGAGACCAGTGTTAATGGACAAATAAATGAACCTAAATGATATAATATTTATTCTGCCTAATATGGGGGACTTCACAGCCGACCTGGCAAAAAAAAAAAGCTTGAATCACATACCTTTGTCCCACTACAAGTCTAAATTGTTTGCCACTGTTTGCTGCATAGGTATCTATAAGCAAAAACAATGCCCAGATTAGGTTAGGTTAAATTCTTCGGTAACTATTCGGGAGTGACCATGCATGAAATTCTATATTGACTTGTATTTAGGGAGATAAAGCAAAAAAAAAAAAAAAAAAAAAAAATAAGAATACAGACTCTATTGCATTTTCATGGAAATTTATATTTTATTTATAAAATTTTACTTTTGATTTCACGTAAAAGATGCAATCTTGATCTTACAAAGTGGGCAGAGCTTTGAAGTACAGGGAAATTGTTGAGTAAAAACATGCAAAAATATTTGTGACAGCACCGAGTGTGAGCTCATTCAAGGAGCAGGATCCAGTTCATGCCCAATACAATGCTTACCAACAAAGACGTGACTGACCATCCAAGTGGCAAACGAGCCGATCAGTGGCGAAGAGGATAGAAGTATATATCGGAATACACATGTTTAACTTAACCTAACCAGAAGGACCTAATCTATCTGCCTTTCCTGAAATCGAAAATTAAAAAAAACAATTAACTTGAAAAATAAGCACATGCACGCAATTATCACGTAACATTGAAACTTATGGTGATTGTCTGAGTAAGATGTACACTACATGTGTGTAAGGTAAACCAAGAGATGCTGGGACTGGGCTACACACCTTTCCTCCTGGCCAGTTAATTTGCTCCCTCTTTGACCATGCCATTCTGCGTTGCTGGTTGTCTATGCTGCGTTGCTCATACGACCTTATACAGCCACTGCCACCCGTTCTCCCTCTCCCACTGCCCAACACAGTAAGGATGGATTTACAGTATTGTACTATGTTTTTACAATGGGACTTTGACCATGCAATGCAGGTGTACTGTACTGTATATCCACCCAAAGGCAGCAAAAACTTGCATTTCAGGCCTCGGACAATCTGTTGGTACAGTATATGAATCCCAATTTTCAAGGGTTGATTGATACAACATTATGCAGCAAAGTGCCTCATTGCTGTAATAAATCTTAATCTACACTTACATAAACTACCAATCCACCATATATTTACACCTGTTCTCCAGTACCCTGAATGTCATACTGAGATTGTATGCAAATGTGATCACTCTTCCCAATAGAGCCTTTAGTTTGTAATATTTCTATTATTTTTTGTCATTGCAAAACAAGAAGTCCAGATTACTTCATTTGTCCCATGCCCCTAAATCTGGTTCACGTTAATATCTGTGATGTGCTGAGATAGGTAACAGTCTATTTTTCTCCATAAATTTATGGTCCATATTTTTAATCCCAGTATTTGTTGTACAATTTCTCCAATTTATATTTGGAAGATTTTTGTTCCCAAGTATTACTTTATATTCCATGTTCATATCAAATTTCCTGTAATAACTGAGGTAATTTCTTGTTGCCTGTATCACTATACTGTATTAGGGCTTCATTTATATGGAGGAAATATGTATCAATTGTATCATAGGTTCTATTCAGCTCAATGCATATACAGGTACAGTAGCTAAAACAACTATCTGTGCAGGTGGGGTCGATATGCTCCGAAATTTTGTGTGACTAGTGACAGCCCTCCTATACCAAAATTTATTGTCCATGGTCTCATATTGTTTCCCACAAAGTATGTACAGATAGTTGTTTTTAGCTACTGTATAGTTATAGTACTTATTGCAGTACTGTAATAAATTATTTATATTTTTTCTTTATTGCTTAAAAGAAAAAATGCTTACTGCACAGTAGCTAAAAGAACTATCTGTGCATACTTTGTGGGAAACAATATGAAACCATGGATGATAAATATTGGTATATGAGGGCTGTCAAAAGTCACACGTAAAATTTCAGAGCATATCGACCCCCACCTGCACAGATAATTGTTTTAGCTACTGTACCTCTCATCTTGTTTAATTACAGACAAATTTCATCATTGCTCCAATTATTTACAAGATCCTTATCAACCATATGTAACAGATGAAGAGAAAAGTTTGGCAGATTGTAGGATTGATCATGATGGGATTCCTTTTATATGTACAGTACATATGTTTGAATTTTCAAATGAGCAAATTAATGCTTCATTGACTAATAGGGAAGGTGAGCAGCTGCCCATCTCTTACATACAGCATTGTTACTCATGTGTGACATTGACAGATAAAAATTGCTAACAACATGAGTACAGGTATTGAGGTTAATTTGAGGATCTTGTAATTGGTTTGGAATGTAGCCTTTCTATAATTCAAGAGGACCTCTATAAAATGTTGAACTATACGAATTTATTAAAATTTTTACCATGGCATGTATATCATTCTTAACCGCAGAGAGTTTTTATATTTGTTTTTTTTATCATATTTGCCACTTATCAGCTTACTAGCCATTTGGGTGGTCTATCCAGTGTTAGTACAGGAGCCGGTTTCCTCCTGTGGTGTTTGGTAGGGCCACACTGGATAACACCCTTCTCACATGTGTCCGGGACGAGGCTCAAACCCTTGACATATTGGTGAGAGTTATGCACGTTACCACTGTGCTACTTTTGAATATTTTTTGGTTGGGTATTCAGTTCAGCATACCTGTAGGTTATACTTAAGAGTCTCCCTAACTCATCCTTAGTGATAAGGCTCCACTCCATGAATGGTGTAATTGTCATCCTTACAAAGCATTTGTAGACACAGATTAGATAACAACAGATTACATTGTTCTCGATGGGAAGTTTAAACGACATACTCAATCTTCCCATAAACCCAAATCAGGCAAGTGTAATCTGATGTGGGTGGACCTGAATTACACAAAGATGAGGTTAAATAGTAAACTGAATGATTAAAAACCTTGCAGATGAATGCAGTGTTACTGTGAATTTCATGGTTTTATTTTATTTATTTTTGATAGATTTTTACAAAAACCTCCATTGTAATGCATATAATCCAAATCTTGTGGAGGAATGAGGAAAACCTTTTTATATTTACACTACTGTTCTTACAAAAAAGGTAAGAAGGTTAAGGCTCCCATTCTTTCTATAAAAAGTATAACCCAATAGATTATTTTTATTTTTTTATTTTTATTTATTTTTTTTAATTCACAAGGAGTGGATTGATTGTGGTAATTTACTGTACATCCCGTTGCATCGCCAGTGATGTAAATTACTACAAACAATCCACCCCTTGTGAATTGGAAAAAACCATTAGTAATCTATGGGGATAAACCTTTTATGGAAGTAGCTACCAGTAGATGGCAAGTACTGTACCTACCAAATTTAACCTAACAATCTTAGAATATAATAGGTGTGGATTTCATTGCTTCATAGTACGGTATATATTTTCAAATACAGTACTTGTGCATGGTTTAACCCATAGCTTGCAACTTGGTTATAAATGGATAAGATAACATGCATCATATGAATATATATAACACAAAGTTTTCATATGTGCTGTACCTGCGTGAGGTCCTCTTAGTTTGCTACACCCCAGATGTTACATCATCATCATCACTGTTTTATAGCTATTTTCCACACTTGTGGAGGTTAGCCCTGATCAGCTGATGGCGTGGTGCACCAGTTGCCACCTGACAAAATTTGAAGCAAGTTTTAGAAGGTAGATGTTCATCCTATTACCAACTACCTTTTCATAGTGTAAACTGGGCATTATATGCTGTATAGGACTTGCTCTCTCTCTCATAACCCAGTTCAAAGCGTGAATACAGTACATTATATGTTGTAGTCTGTTATTACTTATGATGTGAATACAAAAGCAGATTCCCTAGACATTAACTGTAGCTGTAACTGCCACAGATTTTAATATACCTGTATAGTAGTATCTCTGATAGCCAGAATCCCTCAAACCCGGAACTCTCTGATAGCCGGAATTGAAATTTTCTCACAAAATCATTCCCAAAGCCGGAATTTTCCGGAAAGTTCTGGCTTTGGGGAATGATTTTCTGAGAGGCACATTTTTCCGGAAAATTCAGAGAAATTTTTCCAAATACCCAGAAAATTCCAGGGATGGGGAATACTTTTCTGTGTTCGAGAGATGATGTAATGGGTAATTTCTGGAACTTCGGAGAACATTTTTCCGTTACCTGGAAAATTCTGGGGATGAGGGATATTTTTTCGGGTTCGAGAGAGTCATCTCGTTACCCGGAAATCTCTCATTCCCGGAAGTGTTCTGCACCAATTGTTCCAGCTAATGGAGATACCACTGTACTGTATCTGCACTAGTACTATTTTATTTTTAAGTACAGTACATAATGTACAGAACTTTTCAAGCTGTTGGCATATTCAGGGTATAAAAATTCGGTGTAGTACTGTACTGTACATAACTGTACTGTACTGTGTACACTATTCTCTGTTTTTATTAGAGCTCTTCTATAATATTGTTTGCCCCTGAATTTTAATCATATAGTTTTGTGGACTTGTATTTATCGTAAATTCTCTATTACATTCAACAGTCAAAGCCTGGTGAGGTAACACAAGCTGTCAAGGATGCCATTGCCTGTGGATATCGTCATATAGATGGTGCTCTTGTTTATGGCAATGAATGTGAAGTCGGTGCTGCTATTAAGGCGAAGATTGAGGATGGGACCGTGAAACGGGAAGACCTTTTCATTACTAGTAAGGTATGATGATGCATTGTAAAAGAAATTTTTTTGAAAATTTTCATGCATCCAAAGTACAGTGAGGAAACTGGAGAGGTAATACAGTAAAAGTACCTTTTTGTAATGGGTATTACTATAGGAACAGTATTACTTAAAATGTAACTGTTTAATTGAATTGATTGATTTAAAAATATGACAAGAATATGTTATAGTAGCCTCTGTCAAAAGTGTTTTTGTCTGGCTTAAGTGCTGTACTCAAGTGTTCCCAGGATCCCTGGCATTGTTGACAAGAAATAATTTTCATCATGTTGTAATAAGGAAGATATGCACCACCATCTCTCTCTTTCTTAAAAGAGCAGCAGTGGCTCTTTCCAGCTTTGCTGTTGAATGGATTCTAAATATAGATTTTAATTACAGCTGTGGAACACCTTCCATAGCAAAAGCTTGGTGATACCTTCACTGAAGGAGTCGTTAAGCAATTTGGGGCTTGATTACCTGGACCTGTACCTCATCCACTGGCCATTGGGCTACAAGGTATGTCCTCAAGAAATGAGGTACAGTATTGTGCTTTAATAAACAATACAGACCAGGTGGATTCTGGCGTAAATTGCTAGAATTAGCTTGATGCACCCGTACGTTACCATTATCAAAACAAATGACATTTTACTATTAAAATTTTCACACTTGCTTTTCCCTTTTAATGACTTTTTATTCAATTTATGAAAAAACTTATGATAATTAATAGTTTATGGTAATTAGATTTACTTTTGTCAGGGTAGCTATCCAGTAGTCATTGTTTTGAAATGTAATATCTAATGATACAATCTATGTACTGTAAATGTATTAAAAATGTATCCCGTAGGTACTGCATATTTATTAATTTAAAAAGTACGTTAATTATTTTGGCACTTAATGTTCACTAGCCAAGGAGTAAAATTAATTAACAGTGGGTATTAATTGAACAATTAGTAAGGTGATGATAAAGTTCACCTTTAGGATATTGATTTATTAAGTTCTTAATTGTTACCCTGTACATTACTGTATCCCTTATTTTATTGTAAATTGGAGTATTCATGCCTTGGCATTATGTAGTGGGATGAGCCTCCAGGTACAGTTACCCGGTACGCGGCTCAGGGATTTTACCATGTTTTAATGAGCTCTGTGTTTGGACAGGTCTTGACAATTATCTCCACTGTTCTAGTTTGCTTTCCACACATTGCTAGAAGTAATAAGATAGACTTGAATTAAAATATCCTGGAATATTACTGAGATGGGTTGTCTTTACACTAGTGTTGAATTTACAATTCCCTTGGTAAATTAGTAATGGTCTTGCTAGCATTGATAAGGGAGGCGAGATTAGTTGCTAAAGAGAATGTATTTGTTATTTATTGTGTGAGTAGACATAAATCTAGTAAAAAATTATCAACTGTTTCATATTTAGTTTCAGTAAAACTTGGTGAAAATGTTCATATTTGCTAGGTTCAGAGTTCAGTGATGTTTTGTGTGGCAAGAAAAAATCACAGTAACTCTGATGTATAAAAACAGTGTACTGTACAATATATCTTATTTTATTTTGGATTAACGTCCCAACGTCATTAAAACATAAACAGTAGCCAGGAATGTTTTACTATAGGATCATCTAACCTCCAGTAATCTTTATCACACATTAAAACATCAGGAGAATGCTGAACTTTTCCCCAAGAATGAAGATGGAAAGTTTTTGTATTCTGATGTTGATTACCTGGAAACCTGGGCAGCTGTTGAGGAGGCTGTGGACAAAGGTCTTGTCAGGAGCATTGGTGTATCCAATTTTAACAAAGATCAAGTTCAGAGGATTTTAAACAATTGCCGCATCAAGCCTGCAGTTAACCAGGTAAAGCAAATGGATCAAGTTAAATATAGGTGTGGTGGCTGTGGTCTTTTATAATGTTAATTTTTTCTTTCAGCTGCAGAAAACCATACCATGAGATATTTTTAATGCACTTAACAAATGTGCAGAATTTCAGAATTGACTACTGAAAAGCTTCAGTGTGTTGACATGGCGCCTTATTTGCCTATTTTTTTAATATACAGTAAGTCCTCGTTTAACTTTGCCCCTGACAAAGTTGTTTCGTTATAATGTCGCTACTCTTTAGATACCCATGATTCGGACAACGTCCCGCCAATTCGGTATAATGTCATCACGTACTACTTTGTGCGGAGCATCACCCTCTCTCATCTTGGCGCGCTACGCTCTCTCGCGGAGTGCCACAGCTTCCCCAGTCTTCGTGCGTGTTTCAATGTTTCTGCTCTAAATACTGTACTCGAACCATTCGAAATGGCTTCCAAGCACCCATCAAGTGCTGCTGATGCTAGTGTTGTGAAGAAGTAACGTAAGACCATTAGCCTTGCTACGAAAATGGAGGTTTTAAACCATTGAATTTAAGTGTATGTAATGTATTTTATAGGGCAAAGGGAGGCTGGGGAATGTAACTCCCATATTTTATCTATTTCTTATGGGAAAAATTGATTCCGTTAACGTCTCGATTTTCAGGAACAGAACTGCTACATTAAGCGAGGACTTACTGTATGTACAGTATACAGTACAATATACTGTATACCAGACTTGGGCAACATTTCCTCAGTCATGGGCCACATTATGATTTAGGTATTTTTCTGCAGGCCTAGCAACCAAATTATATATCCTACCTAACCCAAAAGTAATGTTAATACAGTATTGTATTAGCAAGGACAGTGAAGCAGTTTATCGTCACATTCACCTGACAATATTTTCAGTTTACAATCGCGGTCTTTTTCCCATTTATGAAACAAATCGATCATAATAATTTTTAAAGTACACATGTTAATGTTTCTTGACATTTAACAGATGAGTGAAGCATTCTGTGAATACTGTACATTGAATTTTCCTACAGTTACATCATTTTTCTTACTTATGTTACATTTACTGTATGATTTCATTATTAGATATGAATGTAACATTTATTTAGACTGTGCTATCCTTTGTGTTAGGCTAACTACAGTACTAATTTTTTTTTCGATTTCGAGTAGTAATCTGCACCCAACCCTATTTTCTCCATAAGCCCTGTTATTTCTATTACCCGATTTTCTATGACACGATATTTTACAAGAACACAACTATCGCGTTATAGCAGAACTGACTGTATTCTTAAAAACATAAATGATGCGGTATCCTTAAATGCGCACGTACAGTATATGTTGGCGTTCCCAATCAATCTCGCTGGTTTTTTCTTTACCATTAGTGGTTTGCTACTTCTATTGTTCCATTTATTAACATTAAATAACATTACTTAAAACATATATATTCATTTTTTTACATTAATTTTACTACAGCTACAACCAAGGTCTTATTTTCTCATGTAGAACTATCGTCCTGGACTCCCGGGACACAAATGAAAACAATGGCGTCCCACCCCCTCTTGTGTGGCAATATTATTATTAATTTATATTGTATAAGGTGCATTCAGAAACATTATTTAAAGAATATAGTTTGCAATTTTCATTAAAAGATATGAAAAGGTCACACTTGGGAATGCATCTCATTATTATTGCTTTATTTTAATTGTAATTAATGATTCGAGATACAATGATTCACCTTACACTGTAATATTGGAAGACTCGTTACCATCGTTATTCGAGGCTTTACTGTACTGTTCTTCATAGGTTACAATATGGATCTCATGCACCCTTGCTTTAATTGATAAATATAATTGTATAGTTTACTTTTCTTTGTGAGCATGTGTCTCTCTCTGTGTTTGAAAGAAACAATCATACCTTTTATTTTCAGGTTGAGTGCCATCCCTACTTGAACCAGACAAAGTTGATTGAATACAGCAAGTCCAAAAACATTTATATCACTGCTTACAGTCCTCTAGGATCTCCTGACAGGTAGAAGTTTAATTCTTTATAATTATGAGTTTTAGAATACACACTGAAACTAGTATTATATAATTCAGTTAGTACTGGTCTTCATAATGCTTCCAATCTCTTGTGTTCAACATGACATATAAAGTGGGATCTTATGCTAAGTTAGGAAAGATACTCAGTAAGAAACATGTTTTTCCTCATAAATTGAATAAGGTGAGAGAGGCACTAGAAGATGAGGCATCCAGGAAACAGCTATTGTATAATTATGTGTTCATGTCTGTCAGGCTTGGTGTACATACAGGAGTTTATTGGGAAGAAC
Organism: Homarus gammarus; assembly: GCA_958450375.1. Classification (NCBI taxonomy): domain Eukaryota; kingdom Metazoa; phylum Arthropoda; class Malacostraca; order Decapoda; family Nephropidae; genus Homarus; species Homarus gammarus. The sequence goes on along the minus strand of CAUDMG010001763.1, from coordinate 106,225 downwards.
ACAAGTACTGTACTCTTAGGGTGATTTATTAAGTAATTCGAGTTAACCATATGAATTTCTTAGGGCCTTGCTGAGCAGAACATTTGGTGAGGCACCTACAAAGTGGAAATGACAGCATGTAAAGAGTGTGCATGTTTCTTGTGATTTCAATGACAGTGAGCCCACCCAGCGGTGGGGTGCTGTAAGCCCCCCAGAGAATTTTTTTTAGATCTGACCAGTACAGTATCATGGGCATTTTGAGGCCATTTTGAAGCTATGCACACTTGATATTAGGAGATATTCCGAAGTTAATAGCAAATACTTTTTACTATACAAAAATACTGCATTAAAGAAAAAGTATTGGAATTTTCTTGTGAAAAGGGGGGATCTGGACCCCCAGGATCTACCCTTGTACTTAGGCATTTTTCTGTCCGTAAATACTTCAGATTAACAAATCTGAATCTCAGGGTTCATGAGGAGAAGCGACTGCACTTTATAAAAAATTATGATATTGTGAATTCTGCATTTACAGATGGTAGAAGTTGTCTCGGTCTCGGGAGTGTATTTTAGTTCACTATGTTTTTGTTTTGTCTTTAATATCATGTATTTACTTACTGTACTTATTTTAGGCCTTGGGCCAAACCAGATGACCCTTTGCTGATGGATGATCCTAAGGTTGTGGCCTTAGCTGACAAGTACAAGAAAACATCTGCCCAAATTCTTATTCGCTATCAGGTAAGACTTTATAGCTACCAGGTATGTATCATAAGTTGGATAAATGTGTCAAGTACTGTATCTTTAGCTGTACTTTAATATACATTAGAATAAACTATGTATTATATTAAACTAGTTCATTATAGTTTAGCTTCATATGTCAGAGCTACGTTTCCAGAGCACATAGCTCAAAGAATGATTTTAAATACCCTATAAAAGTTTGTATACACTTATGTAAGATGAACAGGATGCTCTGTAATTTTAATATAATTTCCTTAAATATATGTGTTTATTGTGGAGTTTAGATTATTATTTTATTCTGCCATCCAAGTAACATTTCCTAAACTTATAAAATAATGAGAATGCTCACTTTATTGTCTAAAAAAAAATGGACTACCGGTAAGCATTTTTGTGGGCAAGACAGGATAAGGGAGAGTACCCGGTATGCACTTAGTTCACCTTGTTAGGGACAAAGTTGCCCATAGGGATACAAAGAAGCTTTTTGATAATGAGATCAGAAAGTAAAGGTAATACTGTATACAGTACAGTACTCTCTTCACAAGATATTTGAAATATTGTACTTTTGTTCGATGTGTTACAAAAAGGCAGATATTGGGCAGGTATGATCCACAACTGGGATTATTTTTTAAAGATTTTTCATATTACTGTGCTGCTGGAAATAAAGGGAAGGGCAATGTAATATTGTATAAATTTTGCATACTGTATCTCCTTCATGGAATCTTGAAAACAATAAACAGATGCTCAATATTTCCTACCAAATTTGCAGCTTTAATTTAGGGATTGTAATTTCAGATCCAACGTGATGTCATTGTCATCCCAAAGTCTGTCACAAAGTCCAGGATTGAGTCCAACTTTCAGGTATGTTTTGATACTAATTATGGTTTTTTGGGGGAAATAATTTCACATTGATGTGCAGTGGCCATTATTGATTAACATAACTGTACAGGGTGTCCACAATGTTATGCTCCAGTTTTGAATTTTATTAAAAAAAAACAAAAACAGGTGAGAGAAAATAGTTTAGGATTATCCGCTTAGTGAAATTTCTTCAGGTTTGTAAAATAGTGGGATGTATCTCTTTCTTTAGTCGTGTTCTAGGTAAGTTAAAACCTATGGAGTTATAAATGCATGGATCATTGATATACAGTACTGTATTGTGCTTTTATGCTACATGCAAAGACACATATAGCATTAGAGAATCCTGCTCGGCCTTCATAGAAGCCTGAGTACTTTGCAGTGTTATGGGGAGACTTGGACACTGGTAAAGCCTTAATAGCTACCGGCTCTTGCCTGAAATAAATTAGCACATTAATGTTGTAAACTAATGCAAAAAGTGAAGAACTGTATTTAATCAAAATTATGAGTGCATGGTGTTCTCTATGCAGTACCCACATTATTGAGTAAAATAAATATTTTCTCAGCACATTTAATTGAAAATGCAGTACTGCAGGGATCCCGAGCCTGTTGCTTGCAAGCACCACTGTGCTCCCTGATAGACTCGCAGTGCTCTTCTACAGTGCTTAAAATCATTCTCACGAGCACCAATTTTAAGTTTAGAACCTTAGAACATTATATTATAACTCCTCACTGATTCCGGTGTACCTGTTAAGGTACTGTCCGGGTACAAGATCTGTAAATTTATTTAAGAATGTTTTGTGAAAAGAATTACATTCTTAAGTCTTTAACTTTAGTGCATTAAAAGACGTTTGAAATAATGTTGTTACATGTAATAAATGTACTGTACAGTATATACGAGTTGTGTCAATTTTGTTTGTGAAGCTTATGTTAAAGGAATTGAAATCTTAAATTTTTTTAGGGCATTGCCACAGATCTGAAAGAATTTGGACAGGTTTTATTATTCCTTATTTTTGCAAATATGCAATGGTGCTCCTTTGGCGATCTAAAACTAAGCTGGGTGCTCATCAGATTAAAGGTGTTGGGAACCCCTGCGTTAGGCATACCGTTTCAGCTAAAATCATGATTTAAGGGATTCTGTTGAAAATCTCACTACTATAGGTACTGCTGGGCATCCCGATTCGGAATGTATGGTCCACGATTCGATTGCGGGGTAATTAATGGATGTAATTACGCTTGGAATATTTTAATGACATTGTTTCAATTACTTGCCAACTATGGGTTTCCGAGGTGTGATTTTGGTGTTAATAGGTAAATGCTTAATTAGTTAACCCCTTAAATTTCAATTCTGAAAGAAAAGTATATTTTGGTTGAAAAACTTTTAAGGTACAGTATAAGGCTTACTTTTTTTGGCGGTTTGGGCCCAAAATTAGATTTTGTTCAAAATATCAGTAAAGGAAATTTTAAACTGAAAGGTATTGGCTGACATTATTTAAGAGGAATCAGTTGAAAACCATTGTAATCAATAAGTAACATACAGTTCTATGAGGTTTTATGAATTATTGTTCATTCCTAAACAGGTATTTGACTTCAGTTTGTCAGATGAGGACATGAAGACCATTGACACCATTGATTGCAATGGGCGTGTTCTTCACCTCAACTGGTGAGTTTGTGTCAAGTGTTTTTGGAGACAGACATACAGTTCCTATATTTTTAACTACCGTGTTGAATATAACACTGAGTACTTTTTTAGTCATGGGTGTGCTGCTGATAGGTAATGCTAGGTTTATATAAACTGACAGGAAGAAATCAGAAAGACATCCGAGGGCTTTGTAAAAGGGAAGACCATAACAAAACATGTGAATGAAGAAAAAGCTTGTGTTATCTTGATTCAGGCCACCCTACAATATAGCTGGAAGGGATTTATAGAATTTATTAAGTACAAGGTTTGTAAATATTTGAAGGACAGGTCAGTTGAAGAATAGTGGCAGAAAAATTATTCTTCCTTGTAACCGAAAAACATGTTTGTAGATACTGAAGTGGTCCTAGAATATAATTTTTTTATCAGAGTTGGTTTTATAAGAACAACTTATCTGACACTATAAAGGTATTCTTAGACAATCTTATATTTATTTATAAAGTAAATACTTGTACTGTACTTAATTGACATCTCTTCTTTTCAGGGTAAAGGATCACAAGGATTGGCCATTTAACACAGAGTTTTAGACCAAGTACTTCACCTCTATCACCTCTTTTTATAAAATGTTATCATACTGTAAACTTAGGTGGTGTAGATAAAACAATGTATTAAAAAAAAATCTAACTAGATTTGTGAAGTACAGTAATAAATTTCAGTGTCAAAGGTTTGTTTGGTGTTTTTTTTAGTACTGTAAGATCTTGTATTTCATTAGTAATATAGACTGGAAAAATTGCCCCAAATTCAAATTCGCCAAATGCAAATACATAAACTAATGGGAAAAATAACAATTTAGACTGGCCACTCTACATCAGCCTCTGATTTTCCCATTTATAACCTCCAAATATACAAATTCTACCTTCATTGACCTGATTGGGCTTTCTGTAAATTAGTTTTTAGGCCTTCCTCAAGTAACTTAATCACATGCTACTTATCCTGCATCGAGTACTTGGCAAACTTAACTCCCTTATGATAGTCCTGCTTCTCTTTTTCCTTATTTGGCCATTAAGGTGGGTCTGTCCCACCCCCACCAGCAGGATCCCCAGTAGAGGTAGAGGCCATTATCTTGACTCGACAGGTGGTAGCACCACCCAAAAACGCACACAATAGCAGCCCAGGCGCTCGCTATAACGCGATAGTTGCATTCCTGTAAACCTCATTTACGTTCACCACCGGCAATTCGATCACAAGAGCACTTCTTGGAAACATTCTTCTTACCATATTCATCGCTAACACTACAAAATTAGAGAAAACAGCGAAAATCAAAGAGCAATCGACAAAAACCACGCTATTCAACTGATTACGTGATGTAAACAGAGAGCGCTAGTGTAAACTATTATTAGTCCTCACTGTGAAACATTCTTTTTACTTATTCTTTTCATACAGTACAGTATTTGTGGGTAACAGCTAAATTTGAAAAAAAAAAAAAAAAAAAAAAAAAAATTTACAGAGTACCTCTCAAAAAACACTTCACAAACAAAAGACACGAATCAATTGAACATATGATGTCGAACTTGAACTGTAAACATTGCATAACCCCGTGCCAGGCTTAAAACGTTTAGGATGGAATCGCACTATAGGCAACATTCGTATGCAAAAGTTCACGTTTTACAAACAGCGTTCCCCTATTCATCAATCGCGTTACAACCAATTCGTGTTGCCAAAACACGCGTTGTAGCAGAAATGACTAACTGGTATGAGGGCTGTGACGTCATTTAAGACGGTGGCCAGGATTCAGCTTGCTGGATATTGCGTTCAGCTGGATAGATCTCGCAAAATTCACGATATAAGACTTGGTTACATTAGGTAGTGCTCATGAAATTTAAAAATGCGAAATATGAGATCTTACTATATTTTACCCTACATTTTCCTTCTACTTCTTTTATTGTGCAACCCACTTTTAACAAATAATATTGTGGGTAATTTTATCGGTAAAAAATACTTGAAAAGTTTTTATTTCCGATGTAAATGCTATAGAATAAAAAAAATATTTCTTCCTATACCTGTGTAGGACTGAATATATAAGTAGTGCAGGGGAAAAGAAGTTACTGCTATCTTTTGTTTCTGCTGTTTTATTTTCTACTTCAACTTCTCTTTCTTTAAGTTTCTTCCTTACTTTATTTAATTCCTTATGTTAGTCATTTTAATTTTTATACAGATACAGTAATCTTTATCCTCTTAAACATGTGGTAGCATGGCGAGGCCTGGTGCACGTGACTTCATTTGTATTTAATGATAATCAAGAAACAAAGGCAAATGCTGTAGGAAAATGATACCCCAACAACAATAAAGTTTTTTTTTTTAAATGAAGTTGAATACCTGACACTTTACCAGAACATACACACATGAACCACTCCTTGGGATTTCCTCTGACTTGGTCAAATTTATATTAAAACTATTACAAACTCCAAAGACACCAAGTACGGATACATATAAGATAGGTATCTATCTGACTTCCACCTAGTAAATGAATACTGATGCATCCTGTGATTTAAAGACTGTAAAAAGGTACAAAATTGATAAGAGACGAGAAATTAGGTTGTGTTACTGAGTCATGATAACTGTGTGTGTCAGAGTGACCTGTATCCTCAAGTGTGGAGAATAATAATACAGTGACCCCTCGTTTAACGAACGCCTCGGTTAACGAAATTTCGGTTAACGAACTGCCTTCCATAATGATCTTCAATTCGGTTAACGAACAAAAATTCGGTTAACGAATTTCTTACGAACCGACCTCAACATGTTTACGCTTGCACTGACCAGGCAACCAGCTTTAGTATCAGTCCGCCAATACATTAATCGGTTCTAGGGCTTAAATTCCTTACTATTTTAGTAAATATCAAGAAGTTTATACTATTCAATAATTTTAAAAGTTTAATATTAAATTTTTTAGTCATTTTAACAATTATTGAACATAATTGAAGGTAAAGTGACTAGTTTAATGCGCGGCATCCAGCCTCTTAACACAGCAAACAGGCGTTAGTCTCTGTTTTCACTGGAGGTAACATCTTGCTTGAGACTCTCTTCAACTAAATGCTTTTTTTCTGTGTTTCCAAGCAAATTATTGGTCATTTTGAAATATATTTTACATATTGACAATATATAATGCAGTGCAGTGTTGATTTAAAGAAAATAATCTTGAATTACACCAAGAGAGCTAAAATTTTATGGGTGAAATGGCGCCATGGGGTGACTTCTCTTCCACCCCAATGCCTTCTCTTCTTCCTTCTCCTCCACCCCCATTCTAAATCCCATCATCATCATCATCCAGGAGCCTTCTACAAATACACCTCAAAGTAAGTGAACTTTTCTACCATTTTTGTTGAATTTAGGAAATTTTCGGTGAGCTGGAACCAATTACCCAAAAACCCATTGAAACAATGGTTTCGGTTAACGAACTTTTCGGTTAACGAACGACCTTCTGGAACGGATTGAGTTCGTTAACCGAGGGGTCACTGTAATTACTGTACATGAACAATCTTGTGACGGGTGTTTGAGGAGTGCTATGAAGTACAGTACGGTATTAGTATAAGTAGTAATGTAATTTTAGTGTGGACGACCCATGTAAGTAAAATGTAAAAAAGTTTAAGAGGATAAAGATTATCTGTATAAGTAAAATAACTGAGAAATAGATAACAGAAGGAATTAAATAAATAAAGAAAGAAATACTTTGAGAAGTTGAAATAGAAAGTAAAACGGAAACCAGTAGGAATAAAAAGGAATAATGTAAATAAGAAAAGAAAAGCAAAAATAAGAGAAGTAAATCCCTCCCGTACGAAATGGTGACAATGAATTAAGTAAAGAAGTAAATCTACCCCCCTCCCCCCACCTAAAAACCCACTTGAATTAAATGGCTAACAATAATAATGATATGGGTCATTTGCGAGGGAAACATCATAGAAGTTTCTTAGAATTGTGTGAACTATTGATTGCCGAGATAAATTTCTCGAGATTCGGTTGGTGGTGTAGTGGATCCTCTCCCCTACAACTACAACTACCGTTTGTCACTGACTAGCCGACCCCTCTTCGAATTCCCCAGCCTACGCCTCGTGGTCTAAGGTCGGCAACCAGCGCCGCCTAACATAGCGGAGGTCGACTATCAAGCCACGCCTATCTCCGCTATATAAGACCTCACCTGGCCATGACCTGCCCTTCTTTTACCTACAGCCACCAGTAAGCAACACCTCTGAGCACGCTCCCCAAAGAGCTCTCTCTACATCACGCTTGTAACCACGCTGCCACTTCCCAGCACCAAGCTGCATTGTACATCCAATACAATATATATACAGAGAGCGCATTGTGAGTTTCCTTTCTCCAACCTATCCTGAGTGTGTACCAACATCTCGAAACCCCACAGTGGAAATAAAAATATTATTTACTCCAGTATATGTATCGAATAATTATAATGTAGTTAATTCAGGACAAAGTTTTATTAAAGAAATTAACCTTAGACGTAGAAATTTAAAAAAAAAGGTTCACATAATGGAACTTTAGACTTTTGCAAAATGAATTGTTATAAATTATTTGCAAAAATTAAAGAATAATTTAATTAAAGTATTAGGATCCGTAGTATATTGGTTTGGTTAGGATATGTTACACTAGGTAGGTAAGAGTTAGGTTAGATAAGGTTTGGTTAGTGTTAGGTTAGATAAGGTTTGGTTAGTGTTAGGTTAGATTAAATTAGGTTAGTTAAGATTAGGATGAGTTCGGTTAGGTCACAATAAATTAAGTTAATTTGGTTAGTTGTGTTAGGTTCCACTCCAATTTCACAAGTGATGTGTTTCTATTCCATTATATCCATTTTTTAACCAAAGAAAAACTGGTGACCTTTGCTGTATCGAGATTATATGTTGAAAACAAAATGTGATCTAAAATAAAAACGTTTTCCCGTTAAAGAAACCATTTTCTTTGGCGGATAAGACATGTCTTGTCATTTTCACGGGAAACTAAAAAAATTCCCAATGACTTGCAGTAAACTGAACCCACAGGTTGTGGAACCAGTTTTTAGTCATACTTCAAAATTCTATTACAATATAAAATTGGAGAAGTAACTAACGCTTGACGCAGCCCTATAAATTTAATACCGTAATAGGCTACTTCATGCAAATACTGTGAGTATCTCGTGCCTAAGGAATAATATCATATGAAGGTAGGTACACTAAAATTATAGACTATCTCAACCCCCACTACTCTTCCTCCTCATAGTTACGTTATTGATAGTTTCCATTACTTTAACTTCCACCTCGTGGTAATATTAATGCTGTTATAATCACTTAGGAGCACAACGACTATGGCTAAGTGAATTCGAAAAGTCAACATACAAGAAAGGATAGATCACCGGTGGAGAGGCAATACCATTAACATCAATTACTCTTGCTGCCATTAGTGAATTAACTGCAGTTTTTTGTTTTAGGTGCCGAGTGCCTCTACAAAAATAATGAAATATTATCTAGAAAAACCGAATTGGGAAACAAGTGAATAACACGGTACCAGTTACTTTAATTTTAGTTACACTCTTGTAAATAATCCAAAGATTGCAATTGTTGAATATGCATTTGCAATAGCTTCAGTTCCTGTAGACCACAACTTAAGAGAGTGCATGTTACAGCTCCGTTAGCGCTCAGTTTGAGGCAGCCCGAGATGGCACGACCCTAGTTACTGTTAAGGCTCCATCGATTCACTCATTGCTTTACCTGCCGTCCGCGCTGCACACACGAGTACCTGTTATTCCAGCTTTCTTTTACCACCTAACATTTTCCGTTTCAAAGCACAGTAACTTGGTAGGTAGATCAATGTGATGTTCTCATGTATTACAGTACTTCACTTTGGTAACCAAGGTCTTCAAGCACGAATTCTAAGTTAGTAATATTAATCAATATTAAAAATTACTAAGGATATATCGCAATTGCTGGAGGCCCAATCAGGGGATCTTAAGTTTGAGCTCCGTAGATGGAACAGTGTGACCAACTCCTAAAAACGAGGTTTGGTTAGATTCGATTCGATTTGGCGAGGGATTTTGAGACCGTTCAAAACGCGTTGTGGCTGTGTTCAAAAAATTAAATACAAAAAAAAGTAATAAAAATTAAAAATAAAAGACGCAAAATTTAGCTTTCTGGTTATTTTGTTATGTCCACAAGGTGTTGTGATCGTGTTTTTCGCTCAGGGCATGAAATGGGGAAATTACGGGGTAAAACACGGCGAAAAAAATATCACATGACAGCATTTCATCCAGTCTTTGTAAACATTTGCAAGTCACGACGGGACCTTACAACGGGGGGGGGGGGGGGGGGGGGTTCATTACCATAAATATATTCTAAAAGTTGACATAACCAAACACTACTTTCCCAAGTTCGAGCCAAAAGTAGCCTCATTTCGTCATTCTGGCTCGGTGCTGAGTGATGTCACAACCAGTCATCAACTTCTACTATACATGTATTTTTTTACTCCAAAATAATAAGACCTAAACAACACAAATACCTCTATGAAATTAAAATAATTTTGTATAACCGACCTAGTCCCTTCCCTGATTCCCACTGTTGACACAGGGTGATGACAGCAAATACGCAGGTCACTTACCTTCCTTATCGTGATAATCGTAGTCAAACCATTTAACCCCGCGAAGCTCCAACACCTGATCTCACCTCTTGAGTTTCCTGGTAATTTGACCTGGTCCTGAGGGCTGCACATCCACTGCCTAGGGCGCAGAAATTCCACACTCGGAGACCAGTACCCAGACATAACCTCCACTCCCAGAGGTCTTGCTGTACTCATTTTCTTCCCCGTTGAATTCTCTGCCCGCCAATTCCACTGTCATGGCGGTCGCAGCTATTGTTCTAATGATGGGCCTGTGTTGTTCAAGTTGTTGTGTGATCCCGTCCGGTCTGGATCTTCAACTCTAGGACATTTCCTTACTTGTTATTTTTTTTAGTCGTGCTCATGAACGAGTGTCACTAAGCGGTGCCAAATACACACAAGAAGGCTTAAGTTCAACTTGACTAGATTAGTGACTGCAATGATGAACCCGAGTTTAAAGACGCAAGTGGTCGTTGTCGAGTTACGAGCGATTATGGCAATTTCGTTTAAACTTCCGTTGAAAGTTGAGAATTAATGAGATATTAGATACAGACACACAAAAAGATAAACGAGCCTAGATGTATAAAAGACGGAGTAATTAGAAAGCGTTGTGCAAAGAAAGATAAACAGCCCGTGTTTACCTTGTGGAATCAAGTCCATGATCCCAACACTACTCGTACAGGCTGAATGTCACTCCGATCACGCCCCACTTGTTCCGTCCCCCTTAAAGTGTATTACCGTCTCTGTATTACACACTATGAGGTATTAAACCTGTTTATACTGAACAGTTTAATTGGGACTCAGCTGCAGGCAAACGTACTTAAGCGTCTCATCAAGGCGACTTTAATGGTGGTCATTATTACAGAGACATAGCGATACTTCCCAGCACACCCAGTACGCTCCAAAAGCTTTAACAGCAAGTTATACGGTACGGTCTTCTTAAAATATTTTTTATATCCTATCAATGGCGGGTATGCTAACGTTAATTTTGTATTTAATTATCCCAGTTGCCAATAAAAAAAATGGAACTTCACGCGTTCATAAAGTGGAAGTCTGGAACAATGTAATAATATAAAGTTGAAGGTCAAACCAAGTAAACAGCCTTCGTGATAACTGTACAAACTTAAGAGACCAGTAGAAACACGTTACCATATCAAAATACTAATGACCGAGAACTAAGCAAACTTCCCACGTTAGTTATTGGCATCTTATGCTTATTGCCATAACTTGCCAATATCGTAACGCGTAAACTACAGTATTTCTTGACGTAATAACGTCACGATATCGGAACACTGACGACTGGAAGGATATCGATCATAATCTTTAACCATAGGGCAATAACATTCCTTTATTTTTTTTTTATTGGGCACTCCCTACATCCTTGTGTAAAGTGAAGCGCAGAAGCGTTTACAGCGCCCAACAGGGAAGCATGCTAAGTTCATGCTTGCCTTTATATCTCATGAGTTAATAGCGTAGAAGCCTGAAGAGTCAGTGGATTATGTCGTCAAGTTATTGGAAGCTCCAACAACTTGTCCCTTTCGATTTACACCAGGTACCGACTTTGCTGCTAGGTGAACAGGAACTAATGGGGGCTAGGAAGTAAGTCCAAACAACTTCCACCGGCCCGGGAATCGAACCCTTGACATCTCGCTTGCGAGGCAAGAACGGTACCGCTTCTACCACCGGTCCCCCTATTCCCATATAGTAACGTTGATCTGCCTTTCTACCCGTTACCGCCTCCAACACCAAGGGCCTCCACATACTCGCGCCAGCCATTTCGATCTTGAGCCCTTTCCATGGTTGTTATACAATTATTGTATTCATTACTATGATCGACCAGACATAATTTTGCTGCGCCTTAGTGAAGTCGTTACAAGTTGTAGGTGTACTGTAGGTGTTTTGCGATAATTTATGGTTGTATCAAAACATTCCACTTACACTGTTCAACATAGTATGTTTTGAGGTTATGGTATTGAGATAAAGTGCATCCTGGTAACACTAAATAGCTTCTAACAATACACTAATTATCAGTGACTTATTACAACAACATACTCACGTGGCGGTGCGGCTTTGACTGTGGTTGGAAGGGAGTTCTGGAACACCCTACAATACATGAACGATGTGCGTCGTCATGGTAACCACCACCTTACAGGCGGCATGCAGCCAAGCCTTGCTGACCAAAGTAACTTTTACGTCTTAGTTTTCTCATTTTATCCTTTAATTTCTTGTTGATCGGTTTCATAAACACTACACATCTACACACTTATAAAATCCAATAGAAATCTGTGTTCGGAATCACAATGGTTCCCACCTATAGATGTAATACTACAGTACAGTATTTTACTTTATAATACACTGTCAACTAAAGATGTGTGGGTGGATTTCAGTTAATATGAAAACTTATCCCAAGGAGCTTTGTGAAACAGAGCCCTGGATTAACTCGATTGCTAGTAAATCATACAAATTTGTCATTTACAAATTTGTAATTTTTCCAAATTTCAATTGGCCGTCATAAGATTAAGTGTGGCATCTTTTATGGTGAAGTCAAGTCAAATTTACATGAATTTTCTTAAGAGATTTTACCTGATATTCCATTAATGAGGCTCAGGAAGACGTCGTCCTTCTAATCAGATTAAGACCGCCCAACTTAGTATAAATTTCACTCGAGCCAAGTTTAAAAATATAAACAATTAAGTAAAGTTTTTATCAAGTGTGTTAATGATCGATTTGGTTACAAAAACTGGTAGATAAAAATTATTTAATATTTAAGGGGTCAGTCATTTCAAGGGTTAACATTTAACGAGAGACTGTTTTTGGAATGTGTGGGGGGAAGAGGGGGGGGGGGGGAGGGGTAGACCTTATTGCTGCCTTATGGCCTAAAAATCTGTGTTGTCATGTGTACACGATCATTTTTGTCAGTGTTTTAAGCCAGAGTACCTGTTACTGTACTTCACTAGCCGGTGGCATTATCATTATTAGATCATAAGAGTATATAATAAAAAAAAAGATCATAGAGTACTGTGGTATAATAATCAGCACGTTTATCATATTGTTTAATCTTTATATTCAACAAAAGTTTGGGATAGAGGGACAAAACAAGCATGTAATATTCTGAAATTTTATTTTTAATTTTCTAAATGATGATGATGGAATGAATGAAATAATGGCTTGGCTTCCACAAGAAAAATGAATAATGGAATGAGGGAATATAAAAAACATATACTGTATATTCACACGGTACCCATAGTATAAAAACAATGACAGGGTTTACAAAGGGAGGGGCGTGTAACCCATAAATTAATAATAGCTATGTACAGAGGGCCAGGAAGGGGGCGTGGCCAAGGGAGGGCCGGGGGGCGGGACTGCTGACTGTGCCCGCCGGCCACGCTATGTACACACTACCACAGCTGACTTAGACCAGAGGTAAGGGCGGCCAGGAACACCCAGGGCCACACCACATGGAGCTAACACACACACAGACACTCGGGGCGCGGCACATACAGTGTATGCGCGGCAGGGCAGGACTAGACATTACGGCCCTGGCCGGCGCCAGGCTCGGCACAAAAATCAACCACCTTTGGTATGAGCAGGTATCACGGGTCGTCCACGCCCACACCAACGCGCGCACCTGTGGGCTGGTGACCCATGGGTGGCGGTAAGCGAGGGGTGGGGGCAGGGGAGTCCGGGGGGCCCCGTCATGACCGGTAGGTGCGGATCACGTCACGGATCACGGCACGGCAGATGGGGCACTGACCACCACCACGTCCTCGCCACTGTTGCAGCGCACATTCATAACACATACACATATGACCACACATGTACAGCACAGAGTCCACGGGCTTCTCGTAGCATACAGTGCACTCATGCAGGGCAGGGCCTGTTGGCAGGTCTCCCATAGAGGTCAAGGTGGAGGTGGCTGACACAGGCTCCATGTAGGCCCCACTGTACACAGAGGACATGGTGCCATGACCACCTAAGGTGTCTCGGGAGGAGGGCACAGGGGGTGGTGGTACTGGGTGTGGGTGGGTGGCGGGCGGCGAAGGCGGGCTGGGTGGTAAGCTAACTACCAAGGGCGATGCTCGTGACAGCTGAGGGTGAGAGGCCCTGCCCACAGGCTCTGGTCGACGAGGGGGAGAGTTGGAGGCTGCAACACGAGACAAGTTATTAGCGTTAGTATGATTGTTGCAGGAGTTAAAACATTAGTTTAAGTCGTATTGCTGTATTCAAACTCGATAAAATACGTGCGGTACACTGCAAGTATAATGCAAATGGAAAATAATGTTCGTGTTAAACTGTACCATTACACGTTATAATCAATAACAATAAAGGGCATAGAATTTACTCACCATTTTGTTGTGCATAAGTCTGCTGAGAGTCGTGGTTGACGCCCAGGCTGCGGATCTTGCTGGTGTTGCCATACACGTCGAAGAAGGCCCACAGCTGCAACGTGTGATCCACGTGCATGAACACCTGCGGGGTGGCGCCGTTCCGAGAAAAGGTGACCTCGCCATGGTGCGTGAGGGCGAAGGCCAGCTCGTCGCCGGCTTGTGGGGATGCTGCTACGTCCTTGCTCACTACCCAGTACTCTGGACGGTCCAGCAAAAGATCGCAGTCTTCGGGGAGGTCCGTGGGTTCTAAACCAGCTGGGTTAGCTGACGTCAGACCAAAAGCAAGGGCACCCACGTACATGGCTTCTGTGTGCAGGACTTGCACCACCAGCTTCTCTCCTGGCCGCAGCGGCCGGGCTGTGAATACGTAGCCGTGGGAGTATTCGGTCTCTGTGCGTGCTGCCACAGTTCGGTCATTGTTCATGCGTACGTTGCGGCCACGGACGCGGTGGAAGGGCAGTGGTGTGAAGGTGGTGTGGGAGTAGTGACGCAGAGGCAGTGTGTCCGGAGAGCGAGGCGTTAGTGCCAGCTGTGCCATGGACGGTTGTAACCTGTCGACGCCCGAGTCGGGTCTCGCTGGCTGTGGCGGCTGAGGCTGCTGTGAGGGTGCCTGCTGCTGTGGTGGTGGTGGCGCCGGAGTCTGTGACTGAGGCAATACTCGGGAGTTGGCCGCTGAGGAACCTGGGCTCAGGTCATTCATTATTCGAACTCTGTTGTTGAGCTGAGCCAGAGGGTCCAGGAACTCCATTGCTGTGCTGTTGCCGTACACGTCGAAGAGGCCCCAGAGCTGTGATCGGGTGTCCACACCACCGAAGAACACGCCCCGCTCCTCGCCGTTGATGCCAAAGTGTACATCCCCGGTCGAGTCGACATAATAAAAGAGAACACTGCCTTGTTCAGCGAAGCGTTCACTGAGAGCCTTGGCCCAGTAGCCAGGCTTGTTTGTCAGGTCTGGGCAGGCATATTTAGGCAGCGCATCACGCAGACCAGCTGGGTCCTGTGATGTGAACCCAAAACGAATGACGCCTGACCAGTTGGTAGACACCTCCAGAAGACGCAAGCATACACGCTCGCCGACCTTGATGGGGCGGTTGGAGAAGGCGATGCCCTTACAGAAGCTCTCTGCCCTGCGTGCTACTTTGCCGTCGTTGGAGATGCGGACGTTGTCGCCACATACTGGGTGAAACGTCAGTGGCGGCAGGTTAGAAGACCCCGACCCACGACCAGCTGTAAGAAAAAATACTTAGTTTAGACATATGACCAATGATGCAGACATTATCTGGAAAATAATATAAAAAGCAACCATTCCCAGCAACAGGTTATTCAAATACAAGAACATATATTTGCTTATAAGCGTTTCATAAAATTTCAGTTTAATATCAACTGGATATCGTAACTTAATTAAAACGAGAACAAATATTTTAAGTTTCAGATAATATACTGTCGGTGCTAAGGAGTTGTGAAGAAATACCATTGATATGTAGTTGTTAGGAGTACAGTATTGAGCCACGATATTACAATTTATCTCCGGTCACCATGAGACAATCCTGTCCTTAGAAACAACTCAAAATTCGATCAGCGAAGACGAGTAAGCAAATTAGACAACTGTAAAATGAGTCTTGCCTGAACGCTGCTATAGACACACGGTAATGCGACTATACATTACTGCATTTGCTCTCGTGTATAAACATCAAAACAATAAAATAAATAATGACAACCAAATGAGAATCACGTTTCGACCATGTGGGCCAATTAAACGAATCACCATTACGCCTCCAGTCAGTCAGTCTAACAATGGTAGCTCTCATATGTGGGATACTAGCAAGTGTTCATCTCTTGCAATAGCGGGGTGGTGAAGTGGGCGTGCGGTGAATCCCACGCCCCACACTCACGCGAGGTCACCTGGACGGCCCACGACGCCCCCTGTAAACCAGGTCAAGAGAAAGGGTCATCTGTTCTGCTCAACCGTGCTGAGAAGCGCTTTGTTGTGGGATGGTGGGTGGCGGGGATGGGGCGATTCTGGGTACATTCTCATGCTAACCCACAAAGCCATAAAAAGTAACAACACTAAGCTTAGGGAGAATTTAGTACGAAACAACGAAGCTGCTCATCTTATTACCTAATGAGAACAAAGTTTATGGTGTGATATAGTTAAGTCAGGTATCACAAAACATACCAAAGCAGTTTAGTATGAAACAAATATTTACAATCGGATTTCATTTTGCGAATCAAGTTTCCGACACGGACTATAGAGATAATTCCAGTATAAGTCATCCACCCCCTTTAACGTGCCCAGGTATATGTATCTCCAAGCGAACAAAGCGGAAAATGTTACGCGTGTTGCTCGCACGAAATGCTCCAACCAACATTTACTGTACCTGCTGTGTTTACTGAACGCTGGCGTGAAACCTGTTGTCCATTGAAATATTATGGAAAACTCTGCATTAGTTATGATCAACAGAGATTTGCAACCCATCAGTGTCAGGGAAAATTTGAAACATTCAACGGCATATTTATTCATATTTTTTATCACTTTTCACGGGTTATGACCACCTAGTTGCACAGTCCAGTTCTCTTTCACCGAGGAATACCTCAACCCTAACGCACTAAAGCCGCCTGCCTATCTTGCTCACAACTACCCACATGCTAAACTACAACACAGTTATTAGCGTTAACTGTTATAATAACTTCGAAGAAGCAGAGTATACAAATTCCAACTTTGGAAACTTGCAAAACTGTCTCGGACCTCATGACGCTTAATGAAGGGAGGCCCAGTAAGAGTTACCATTGCCGGATCTTTAGATTTGCCCAGCGCTGTAATCAAGGCACAAAGTTTCACGGTTCGCCTGAGTTACGAGAGTTTTGGAAGAGGTAGAGAGGGGCTGCTTCAACCCCATTCCACCCCCCAAACCCACCCACCTCCCGAGACGGGCCGCGGCGGAAGTCATGGTTACCGGATGTGAAGCACCGTCGCCCGTGCCGCAGTCACCACCAAATTGCTTACCCTTCCCCCCACCACCTACCACCACTAACACCGTCTACACACTACCAACCATCACATCGGTGTTTATCACCCAACTTTGTGAAATGCACGAGCTCAACCTCTAACATCGGCTGCGTAACCAAGTCTACCCCTAGTGACAAGTCTATACATATCAAATGACATGCTTTACATCATACTGATAAAAAACATTAAAGTTAATACTAACCCAATCCCATGCGTCTCTTGAACTTTTTAAGGACTTTCATTTTCTTGAAAATGGGTCCCGCTGTATAACAAGTGACAGTGGGTTCTGCGGCGTATTCCTCAATACATAAGGCAGGCATCACAGTGGCTGGGGCGCCTGCTAGTACATCCAGGGTATGCCACTAACACTCCACTCACAACAACTTCATGTACTGGGGCACTTTCACTGCGTATAAGCTCTTCTATGCCAGATTCTTTTTTTTTTAAAATACACTAACAAAACAGTTCTTCACTGCTGTTCTAAGGTACCCTTCACTGCTGAAGTCTTGACACACAAATGCATAATCCTTTCTGTGTTGGATAAGTTTAAGGCACACTAAAATCAATCCCGGCGTGGCAGGAGAGACGAGAGAGTGGAGCGTGGAGCAGTACGTGTGACCCTCGCGGAGTGTGACTAGAGACTGGCCTGAGCTTGGGGTGACGGTGGGAAGGCAGCTGCTCCCCCTTACGACCCCCCCCCCCCTTCACCCTCCAACTCCCCGGCTGCAGGAGGGGACCACGCGGGGGAGAGGGGGGGGGGGGGAGTGAAGGAAACAATACGAATTGGTTATTAGTCGTTTTGCTGCCAATATTTAACGTAAAACTACTTAATATAAATTCATATAAACGTTGTACCACACTGCACATGTTCCGAAATAGAGGCTGTGGCTAAACTGCATTTTCATCAGATTTCCTTAGTCTTCCCATACTTGACTACAAGGAACACGACCTAATTGGAGTTAGGGGAAGTTTTAGATATTGTATTGTTCATTAGACTGAAATATGATAGGCATACACATAATTTCATAGAAATTTATGAACACTGAACTCGTCTGTGAGGGCAAATAGTCCACTCAGGCGTCATAACGTCTGAAGCTGATATGTTGAGTTCAATTGAGAAACGAGGACCGGTGTGCTCGTATTGAAGCGACCATTAACCACAAGGAATAGAAATTAATATTCTTTGAAATAAAGTTTTACATTCAGCCATAATTCACGGCCACATGCTTGGCAACACCGGAAAACTGGGTGGCTGGGTGGGAGGTAAGAGGGAGGGAAGGGGCGGGATGGGGGATAATGGGGGCTGGCGGGAGAAGGGACAGATGTTCAGCCAGCGCGCACGAGCTGTACACACTCCCGCCAACCCCGACACTCTCATCTCTTCTTTTTCTCACTTTATAAACCCACCCAGAACCGTTTCATCAACGCCCATAAATAGTGTTTATATACACCCAGTACAGTTTGTGGCTGTCAAGGTTAAATGTAAATCGAGGAGACATCAACGGTGTTTGGACTGTAAGATAAACAAGAGAATGTGGCTGTTGAGCTGTCAGTTCAGAGGAAGAAACAATTACCTCATTATGGATTACTTAATGCAACATGTTCACATTTAAGACACTACAAAAGGAAACACAAAACAATCCAAGCTTATAACATAAATCTAAGTCTTATAGTCTTACTTTCTCTTGATATTCAATGAAGATAAATAAATGACAAATCCCTGGTCGTCAACATTTAGCGGTGCATCACCGTGTCCCGCACACGGACGGGCACACAGATGCCATTCCCCTCCCTCCATAACTATTTTATTTCATTACTCTCCCCTAATTTAATAGTCTTCCAGCATCATATTTACGTCCTGCATGGGCAATTAACAACACTTATCGCCATTTGAGGGACAAACTACACTTACTGGAGCATTATACAGGTGGGTTGGACGCAGGTCAGTGATCCTTAGGAAAATCGCAGATGCTAGAGGGTAGCGTGTTGTGGTAGTGGCTAGTAGCCTCCTAAACCACTGGAACCTGACAAATACCTGCTGGTCGGGCTGGTGCCCTCACTCACGCTGCCCCAGTACCTCCCCCGACAGCCCAGCGCTAATCAAATGATGTCGAAACCTACTGTAATCTGGTACTTACTGACTCTACTAATTATTTACAGTGAATGGCTGCACGGATGACAGCCTGAGACACAATAGTATGATTTATCAACTGTAATAAAGATACAAGGCCAAGCTACAGGTATAGACATCTAACAGTGCAGTAACTGTGAATAAAGAACGTGTGTTTAAAATCTTGGCTCTCAGTTTGGGCAAGACAGATCTGTGGGACGAACCACATGACAACTGGAACACAAATCCTACGATCTGTAACACACACAACTAGGGAACTTGATTAAAAGCTGCCTGGGACCCGACAGCTGCCTTAACCCTTCTAAGTTCACAGCGAAGGGCGGGGAACCCTGAGCTACAAGAGAGTAGCTTTTTAGCTTATAGTATTCTAGTGGATAAGCTGCCGGACTACCAATACTGGTGGTCTGGGCTCGAAACCCGGCACCCAGCGGGGGGAAATAACAACTAGTATGTTGCGATGCTCTCTCTCTCACTCCACTTCCGTTAAGCTGTACACCGCCAAGTTTTATTCCACCAACACATTAATTACGTTGTATTGTCACAATAAATGTCCACATTTCACACAATATTATTAACGGGGTATTATGCTCCAACCCTTTGTATTCACACCGTAAAAGTGTCGTGTCCCGCTTTATATCACCCGCTGCTGGCCCTAAAAACTATCTCTGGATTCCTTTGGCCGGGTTCTCAAAGGCTCTAGCGTTAAATGTTCCCTCACTGGAGACGCGAGAACACATCTAACTCACTTAAAACTTAGGACACAGTCAAGGCGGTGCTCTGAGACTGTACTATAACTAGATATATTCTTTTTTTATCCCGTGTATTTGTGGGACAATCAACTAGCTGAAAACAGAACATCTCCGGAGACCGACTACACAGTCAGTTATTGTCCTGCCTGTACTGTTGTTCCTGGGGCGAGGACCACCACCAGTGTGTACGATCACCACGGAGCTGCTACTGTGTCCACGTGTCTCCCACTGTTCTGTTTATCAACGCAATGTGAAAAGAGTGAGGATGTCCCCATAATACAGGACCCACACGAACACGCCTGACATTAACACCCGCCGAGCGTTCACTAGCAACAGCATTACGGAGGGTCAAGAAAGGTGAGTGTTTGAGATTAAAGATGATGTCCCGTTATAACGGAAGTGAATGGAAAAAAAAAGCTTCAATCCTCACGCCTCCTGACCCTTGAGAACAATGAGTTAGATCCCTTGCCAGCGATGCCATAACCCTTTGAATAGCTACAATGACCAATTCCCTTGAGTACTGTGGTATTGTATACTTCACACGGGGCAGTTGTGATGTATTGTTAAGCTTCAACAACGTAGGTAAACGTGTGTACTAATTGGTATTACATTCACCATCAACAATGTAAGGGGTTAAGTCATAGTATATAAAGGGGAGTTAAGGGGTAATTTAGGGGGTACAAATATGGCATCTCTCTCTCTCTCTCGTCTCTCTTTCTCTCTCTCTATGCTGAACCAGGGTGAACTTTTTAACATTGTTTAGAGGTCACCTTAAAGGTTCACAGCTGACATCTCAAGAGTGATTGTTGATCACACACACACACACACACACACACACGACGGAGAAGCTGTGAACTGAAATTCTTTGACCACCTCCTACAGTAGAACACCTGACGGGGGAGGTTCTTGTCCTTGTGTATCCTTCAGGAGAGACGTGTACAGTTTACACAGGTGAGATGTAACGCGCGGCTGCTTCTTGGATGCCGAGGAAGGTTAAAAAAGTAAATTATACCCCAATTAACATTTTAGTGAAGGTTTATAGAGTGTGGCCAAAGTGAGAGTCTTTGTTTGTCTCTGTACAGGTGATGTGTGAGGTGATATATAGATAAATACGATAAATATTTGTTCACTTATAATCACCATACGAGTTCACATCACTGAAGCCTATAGGTAGACACTGCAGCCTATAGGTAGACACTGCAGGTAAACAAAGGCAAACAAACAAGAGAGCTGCTCAAGGTTTAATTTCCGCCACAGGATCCGCCCACCTCCTCCTTTGCTGCTTCGTCCTTGTAAAGATTCACATTGACACAAGATATGTTAGATTTCTTGAATGTGTAGCTGTGATTCCATTCGTTTACGGGATTACCTGTAGATTAGACAACCCCATTATAAAGGTAATGTAATCTAACCAAACCTAACCTAACCTAACCTAACCCACCTAGGTAAGCATTAAGGTGTTTTTTAATCTTCAGGTGAAATAAGTTAGGGTGGAAGGGGA
Source organism: Homarus gammarus (assembly GCA_958450375.1). Taxonomy (NCBI): domain Eukaryota; kingdom Metazoa; phylum Arthropoda; class Malacostraca; order Decapoda; family Nephropidae; genus Homarus; species Homarus gammarus. Next base: position 84,614 of record CAUDMG010001763.1, on the reverse strand, counting down.
GGTAATCTTCATGTGATCCCCACGTCAGACATAATCCACGTGGTGTCTGTAGCTTTCTTCCCTCCCTTCCTTCTCTCCCTCTCTCCCTCCCTCCCTCTCTCTCTCTCCCTCCCTCCCTCTCCTTCTCTCCCTCCCTCCCCATCCTTCCCTCCAACCCACTTCCGTCCGCAGGCTGTCCATACCACCCCGCAGTGAGCCGCACATGGCCTAATATTTACACCAAGCCGCAGTCACCACCCCCCTCCTCACCCCGCCCGCGCCTACCTCCGCCCCTCTCCATGGACTGATGTGGGGCTTGTGGGCGTGCGGGCGTAAGAAGTGTTAAAGAAGAAAGAGGAAGTACCCAGGCCGTCATCCATCACCTCTTACACTTGGAAGAAACAAGACAAAAATCTCCCGAACTAAACCAATTTTTACCTTCAGGTTAGGTTATGTTATGCTAGGTTAGGTCAGGTTATGTTATGTTATGTTAGGTTAGGTTGTCGCCTTTCTTCAAATCCCTGGTGATTGGTCTTCAGCACCTCACCTTGGCCTCACACAGTTATGATAATTACTTTAGCAACTAATGGGGATTTTTTTATACTGACCTCTGGCCGCCTGCTGCTCCCCATACAGTGTGTTTCTGGCCCCTCCTCTCACTTACAAATATTTACATTCACGTCTCTAACACTAGGTCCTCCAGGCCGTGTATGTATGTATGTATGTATGTACTGTCTGTCTGTATGTATGTATGTATGTATGTATGTATGTACTGTCTGTCTGTCTGTCTGTCTGTATGTATGTATGTATGTCTGTCTGTCTGTATGTATGTATGTATGTATGTACTGTCTGTCTGTCTGTATGTATGTATGTATGTATGTATGTATGTCTGTCTGTATGTATGTATGTATGTATGTATGTATGTATCATCACTATTGTCTCTGGTGGAATGCATTAACGTTTCACCCTCTGCTCTCCACTTCCCCTCCTCTCCCTCCACCTACCTAACACCCCCCCCCCCTCCCGGTCTCCTCCCCTCTCTTAGGTGGTCAGGGGCACAGTGACGTCATTAGCGGGGTCGACTTAGGTCAAGTGAAAGGGAGGATTGAAGGTAGGCCATGCCACCTCTCCTCCCCTCCCATCCTTTCCCAGCCCCTCCCCTTCCCATCCCTTCTTTCTCAGCCCAGCTCAACCAAGCCCCTCCCTTCCCCTCCCCTTCTTTCCCAGCCCCCTCCCCTCCCCTTCTTTCCCAGCCCCCTCCCCTCCCCTTCTTTCCCAGCCCCACTATTCCCTCCCCTTCTTTCTTAGCCCCTCTTATTCCCTCCCTTCCTTTCCCAGCTCCTCTTCTAAGCTCCACCTTTTAGTCGTGTTTCCTTCACTACCACACTGAGGCAACCTTGGTGAGACAAGACTCTCCCATACACCAGTTTATTACATAACAAGTGTGTGTGTGTGTGTGTGTGTGTGTGTGTGTTAGATGCATAATACGTATTTTTATGGTTCCTATAACGGGATAGACACATAATTGCATAGTTTTCGAATGTTGCAAGAGGTAATGCAGTGTCTAAACGCACATCACTCAGTGGGTGTTGTTGGTCTAATGAGAGAGGATCAAGCGCGTCCTAAACTACTCAATTAGTCCTTTGTGTGTCTAGGATTCCCACGTCCCTGACAGCCTTCTCTACGTCCTTGATACCGGTCAGACGAGGCGAGAGTCGATCCTTCATATGTGTGTGTGTGTGTGTGTCAGTGGATTCAGACTTAACAGGGTGTCAACATATCACAGGTATACAAAGTGAGTACCTGTAAACACACACACACACGCACACACACATCCTTGTATCACCCAGTACCAATGACAAGGAGAGAGATAAAACAACAGAGTCGTCACCAAAGATAAAGAAGTTCTCTTTTCTTCTACCGTCGCATCATAACAAACATCTATAAAGCCTAGATCGTGATAACACTAATGATTAAATACTGAACTCTCGTGAACTTACTATAAAACATCTACACACCGAGTTGGGTTAACAATTCACTAGTACTGATAAGTGTTACGCCGCTATCACCTCCCAGGCAGATATGGAAACTCTTGTCAACACGAACGAAAAAATATAGATTTCTGTGACACTTTCCCCGGGGCGGAGGAGGACGCTGTAGGGTGACAACTGAACCTACAAACAGTGGTGAGTTAACAGGAGTGGGGTAGTTTAACGGGCATGAAATAGTTAACATGTGGGGAGGGGGTGCCAGGGTAAGATAAACCCACACAATTAACGGGTGTGTGAGAGTTAACGGGTGTGTGAGAGTTAACGGGTGTGTGAGAGTTAACGGGTGTGTGACAGTTAACGGGTGTGTGACAGTTAACGGGTGTGTGAGAGTTAACGGGTGTGTGAGAGTTAAAGAATGTGTGAGAGTTAACGGGTGTGTGAGAGTTAAAGGGTGTGCGACAGTTAACGGGTGTGTGAGAGTTAACGGGTGTGTGAGAGTTAACGGGGGTGCGACAGTTAACGGGTGTGTGAGAGTTAACGGGTGTGTGAGAGTTAACAGGGTGTGTGAGAGTTAACGGGGGTGTGAGAGTTAACGGGGGTGTGAGAGTTAACGGGTGTGTGAGAGTTAACGGGTGTGTGAGAGTTAACGGGTGTGTGAGAGTTAACGGGTGTGTGAGAGTTAACGGGTGTGTGAGAGTTAAAGGGTGTGCGACAGTTAACGGGTGTGTGAGAGTTAACGGGTGTGTGAGAGTTAACGGGGGTACGACAGTTAACGGGTGTGTGAGAGTTAACGGGTGTGTGAGAGTTAACAGGGTGTGTGAGTTAACGGGGGTGTGAGAGTTAACGGGGGTGTGAGAGTTAAAGGGTGTGTGAGAGTTAACGGGTGTGTGAGAGTTAACGGGTGTGTGAGAGTTAACGGGTGTGCGACAGTTAACGGGTGTGTGAGAGTTAACGGGTGTGTGAGAGTTAACGGGTGTGTGAGAGTTAACGGGTGTGTGAGAGTTAAAGAGTGTGTGAGAGTTAACGGGTGTGTGAGAGTTAACGGGTGTGTGAGAGTTAACGGGTGTGTGAGAGTTAACGGGTGTGTGAGAGTTAAAGGGTGTGCGACAGTTAAAGAGTGTGTGAGAGTTAACGGGTGTGTGAGAGTTAACGGGTGTGTGAGAGTTAACGGGTGTGTGAGAGTTAAAGAGTGTGTGAGAGTTAACGGGTGTGTGAGAGTTAACGGGTGTGCGACAGTTAAAGAGTGTGTGAGAGTTAACGGGTGTGTGAGAGTTAAAGGGTGTGTGAGAGTTAACGGGTGTGCGACAGTTAAAGAGTGTGCGACAGTTAACGGGTGTGTGAGAGTTAAAGGGTGTGCGACAGTTAAAGAGTGTGCGACAGTTAACGGGTGTGTGAGAGTTAACGGGTGTGTGAGAGTTAACGGGTGTGCGACAGTTAAAGAGTGTGTGAGAGTTAACGGGTGTGTGAGAGTTAAAGGGTGTGTGAGAGTTAAAGGGTGTGTGAGAGTTAAAGGGTGTGCGACAGTTAACGGGTGTGTGAGAGTTAAAGGGTGTGCGACAGTTAAAGAATGTGTGAGAGTTAACGGGTGTGTGAGAGTTAAAGGGTGTGCGACAGTTAACGGGTGTGCGACAGTTAACGGGTGTGCGACAGTTAAAGAGTGTGCGACAGTTAACGGGTGTGTGAGAGTTAAAGGGTGTGCGACAGTTAAAGAGTGTGCGACAGTTAAAGAATGTGTGAGAGTTAACGGGTGTGTGAGAGTTAAAGGGTGTGCGACAGTTAACGGGTGTGCGACAGTTAAAGAGTGTGCGACAGTTAAAGGGTGTGCGACAGTTAAAGGGTGAGACAGGGGACAGGTAAGAGGGAGGGAGGGCGGCCCGGTTAGGTTTGGTTGGGTAGGGTTACAAGGAGCAGCTACCGGTCCCAACAAAGAGGCATTACTTACCTTTAACGACACATATGGGTTGGTTACTGGCTGGCTGACTGGGTGGATGGGTGGTTTGGTGGGTGACTGGGTGGTTGAATGGTTGGGTAGATGTGTGTTTGGTTGGGTGACTGGGTGAGTGGTTGGGTGACTGGGTGAGTGGTTGGGTGACTGGGTGAGCGGTTGGGCGTCTAATCTAACCGAACATAATATAACTTAAGCTAGGCTACGTAAGGTTAGGTTAGGTTAGGTTAGATTAGGTTAGGTTAGGTTAGATTAGGTTAGGTTAGATTAGGTTAGGTTGCGTCACTACATATAATATATTCAGGATTAATTTCTTCCGCTTTATAAAGTTTCAGGTTAAGGAGAAAAAACACATCTTGGTTAAGGTTCCACTCTATGCTCAGGTGAGAACTGGTCTTGACTCATAATCAGGATAAGTATTGTGTTGTAGTACAGGTAAAGGTGTCAAGACAGGTAAGAGCACACGTAGACAGGTAGATACAGGTATAGTTACAAGTAAGAGAAACAGGTACAAGCACAATGCCATCTACAGGTGAAATTAAAGGTACTAGTATCTACAGACACAGGTGTGAGGATGAGCACAGGTACAGGATCAAGTGTGTGGTCGAGGGTTCAGTGAGTCCTTGCTCTTATCTGGGTGTGTCGGGCATAAAGGTTCGAATCGTGCTTCAAGCGTCCCTCCTCGAGCCTACCTACCTACCTACCCAGTTTATTATTATTATTATACTGGATATTTTAGAGTCGAGACACAAAATCAATTGACTATTTATCTGAGAGTTTATCCACCCTGTGCTTGATCTCCCTCCCTCCTTCCCTCCCTTCCCTTCTCCCAACCCTCCAGTCGTGATCCTCTCTCACTCCCTCAGTCTCTCTCCTTCCCTACCTTCCTTCCTACCTCTCCCGTTGTTGTACCTCTTTCCCCCTCTCTCACTCCGTCCCTTTCTCACCCCCTCCGCCCCTCTCTCTCTCTCTCACCTTCCCTCTCTCCCTCCCTCCGCCCCTCAGAGCCTACCTGGTGGAGGAAGGCGTCAGAAAAACAGGGTCTCCTTGTGATCAGAGAGAAACACGCCGTGGGAACACCTCGCTGGTGTGGGCGGCGGGCAGTGGTGAAGCAACGTCTCTCGTGTGTTCCTCCTGTTTGACTTAAAAGAGTTGGACCTTCTCTCAAGAGGATCACCTGAAGATTAGCCCCCTGGTTTATTTCACTTTAAGATTAACCTCCCTAAACCTAAACCTAACCTAATCCCCAAGGTCTTCCATAACATAGGTACGAAAAGCTAGAGGTGGAATATTTGATGAAGGTTTAAGCCCACACCAGTGATATGGGGGATACTCTCTCTCATAACTCACTACAAGACAGCGAGTGTGAGTCACCTGAAGTTATACCTCAAGATTAAAACTCGAGTTGAACGTGACTACCTGTAAGTGTGTGTGTGTGTGTGTGTGTGTGTGTGTGTGAACTGCTTCTCACTATCATAAAAAGCAAAGTTGTTCATGTTACCCCCTGACCTATCATGCTCTGGACAGGATAAACTGCAGTTCTGTAGTCTTAACATGATTCACTCTGAAGGCAGAATCTCTCTCTCTCTCTCTCTCTCTCTCTCTCTCTCTCTCTCTCTCTCTCTCTCTCTACTTCCTCCATTCCTCTTTTCTTTATCTATTTAATTTATTTCTCTTTGTTTCAACACTAAAAATAATTCTTATTCTCTCTCCCTCCCTCCCCTTTCTCTCTTTCTCCCCTCTTTTCCCTCTTCATTCCCTTTGTTTCTATGCAATTTATAACTCTCTCTCTCTCTCTCTCTCTCTCTCTCTCTCTCTCTCTCTCTCTCTCTCTCTCTCTCTCTCTCTCTCTCTCCATCCATTTCTCACACTATCATAATTCCTCCCTCTCTATATATATTTTTTTTATTCCCCTAGTTTATTCACTGTTTCTCCCTACTATCTCCTTCCTCTGTGTTTCTTCTCTTCCCCATTTCTCTTTGTTTCACTCTCCCTCTCTCTCCTATCTTTATCAAATTTTCTTAATCTCCTCCTTTCTATATTTCCTTCTTTTTCATTTATTCTATTTTCTATTCACTCCTTGTAATCATTCTCTTCTTCCTCTAACTCTTTTTTACCCCTGTGTGTGTGTGTGTGTGTGTGTGTGTGTGTGTGTGTGTGTGTGTGTGGACATCTCAAGGGGAGGGGCAAGAGGTGTAGCAGATATCCTCCCCTTCCTTCTTCCCTCACCCCTCCCTCCACAACCTCCATGCTTCTCACCCCTCCTCCTCCCCCCAACAACCTCCACACTTCTCACCCCCCCCCCCCCCTCTCTCCAGCTGGGCATCTGGTGGACCCACACGGTTAAACACCACAAAAGCTATAGCTGTCTCTCCTTCAACCATAAATAGATAACACCTCCTACCTCACAGCAGCTATGAACCAGCTATACGCCCCTAAAATATAACCAAACGGTATACGATATATTACTAGTGTTATATATAATAGTGTCATATCTACTAGTGTCATATCTACTAGTGTCATATCTACTAGTGTCATATCTACTAGTTTAGATTAAGTTCGCGTCTTCCCTCCGACAGGTACGTTCAGAGTTATCCCAAAATACAGCCAATTTGGTCACATCTTTGTTATTGTTTTGGTTACCTGTTCCCGCCAAAACTTGAATCGATGACGTCATGTGTAGGTGAGGGAGAAAGACAGTAGAATAGGAAGGAAGGAGAGGAAGAAGGAGGGGAGAGAGAGGAAGGAAGGAGGAGAGGAAGGAGTGGAAGGAGAAGAGTACTTAGGCAATTACTCCACCACAAACGCTACTACTACCTGCCTTAATCACCAACACAAAGAAAACCACAGGAAAGGTGACGACAAGCTCCTCCACCTCTCCACCACGACCCTCCTCCTACCCGCCTGTGTTGGTGGTGGTGGTGATGGTGGTGGTGATAGTTGTGGTAGTAATGGTGGTGATAGTAGTGGTGGTGATAGTTGTGGTGATGTTGACGTGGTAGTGGTGGTGATAGTTATAGAGTTATGGTGATGGTAGTACTGGATGGTGATAAGTGATGGTGATTGGTGGTTGCGGTGATGGTAGTATTGATAGTGCATGGCAGTGAGAGTAAGGGTATAGTGACGACGATGGTGATGATGGTGATGGCCGGGACTGTGACGGTAGTGACTCGGGTAAAGTCGCGGCAATCACCGGAAATGTGCGGGTCGGTAACCAGGCAGGAAACTCTGACAATCTGTGTCGCTCCGCTATTCATTGTTAACCAGTAAGGAGAGAGAGAGAGAGAGAGAGAGAGAGAGAGAGAGAGAGAGAGAGAGAGAGAGAGAGAGAGAGAGAGAGAGAGAGAGAGAGAGAGAGATTCTTAAGGTTAATATAAATCTCGATTGGATAGTCTCAGTACACCTGTGACGCCATATTGTAGACGATACCTTAATGAAGTAGTTCAAAGGTGAGTATAGGTGTGTGTTTACGTCTCTGGTGAGGGTAAACAACTATCTTGAGACCTTATGAGAATCCGGTTGTAGGTCCTATCGGATCCTCAGCCTAACCTAACCTAATTAGGGGAAGAAGGGAGAGGGAATGATGAGAAGGAAGTAAATGAAGAAGAAGAAGAAGAGAGGAGGAGGAGGAGGAGGAGGAGGCGGGTCACCCTAGGATCCTGGGCCCAGTAATCCCCACCAACTGGAAATCCTGCGCCATCCTTCCTGTGTCGGCGTCCAGCCCAGTACATCCTGCCTGCTACCTCCACCTCCTCTTATATCCTGTGCCGCCCTAACACCTTCCTCCCGTCACCCCCCCCCCCCCCCTGTCCCCTCCGGCCCCCTCACGCCTCACCTGGGACTCCTCGCTGGGCTTGGGGACGCTTGGACTGTCTTAAGGTGGACGCTGGGATCTTTAGTTTGGTCTTTTCTTGGACGCTTGAAAACAGACAGAAACTCGTGGACGATTATCACTACAGGTCTCGCTCTGTCTGTCTGTCTGTCTGTCTGTCTGTCTGTCTTTTTCTCTGTCTCCCTCGGTCTCAGTCTGTCTGCCTGTCTCTCTCGTAAAACAGAGTATATTTTTCTTTCACATTTCTTGGTTTTGTGAATTAAAGTCAACTGAATGAATAAACTACGACTCAAGAAAGCACCGATGAATGAGTGGTGAATGAATGATAACTCACCTGGATGAATGAGTCGTGAATGAATGATAACTCACCTGGATGAATGAGTCGTGAATGAATGATAACTCACCTGGATGAATGAGTCGTGAATGAATGATAACTCACCTGGATGAATGAGTCGTGAATGAATGATAACTCACCTGGATGAATGAGTCGTGAATTAATATCCAACTGAATGAATAAGACCAAGATGATTATAATGAGCAAAAAATCCATATTACTCATGAATGAATGAATGAATGAAAGGAGGGAAGGATGGAAGAGGGAGGGAAGGAGGAAGGGAGTATGTGTGTGTATGTGCATTGGAGTGTGTGAGAGTGTGCAGTGGAGAGTGAGTGAGTGTGGGAGTGTGTGTGTGTGTACTAGCAAGGGAACCACACACACACACACATTCAGTCATCTCTGCTACGCCCATTTCCGTTCTCCCTTCCCCCTTCTTTCTTCCCCCTTCCTTCGTTCACCCTGCTGCCTTACCCTATTCTATCTTACCCCCTTCTTTCCCTCCCCCCCTCTTCCTTCTCTTTTCCAATCATTCTCACTTTACCAGTTCCCAATATCAACAGGAGACAACAGAGGCCAACTAACAGAGGCTAAGACAACAGAGGCCAGACAATAGAGGCTAAGACAACAGAGGCCAAGACAACAGAGGCCAAGGCAACATAGGCCAGGACAACAGAGGTCAAGCAACACTAAGTATCGACACCAACAGAGGGACGGACCAAGAGAAACAGTTACGGGAGGGACGAGTGAGGACCTAAACAGAGCAACAGGTGCAGGCGTCGGGGAGCCACGAGCGGAGTGCCTCAGGGCGTGTCCCGGGGCTCTCACCGTTCTTGCATTGCCCCTAAACCACTTCCCGCAGACGCCCGCCCACCCGCCCACCACCCGCGCCAAATTACTCTCCTTAATGGCCACCAAAATGGGGAGGGAAGAAGAGGAGGGGGGGGGGAGGGGAAGTAGGTGGCCTGGGGGTGATGGAGGTGAAGGAGAACAACCCCCCCCCCTGCCCCCCACCCCAACAACCTCCTCCCTCCCCCCAACATCCCCCCAAAACCCTTGCCCCTCCCTCCCCAACACCTCTCCCCCTCATCCCCACGGCAATATTCTCTCCTTGATTCATCTATATTTCTCCATTTCCTTAATTATTTGATATTTTTCTTATTATAGTTTTCATTACGTATAAGAATAAGGAACAGAGGAGGATGAATCAGAAATGTCATTACAATATAATTAATTTTTGTTTTATTTTTATAGATAAAGAATTGGTGTACGGTAAAATTTTCTATGCCTAAGGATATGAAGATCACCTGTAGATTAGACACCCTTGTTTATTTCAGCAGACGATTAATCACCCTAACGCTAAACTAACCAAGACATAGCTGAAATAAGGGAGGGGTAGGGAAGGGTGAGGGAGAGGTTAAGGGAGGGAGGAAAAGGGGAGAACCCAACAATTTACTCCCCGATTTATCTTCATTTCTCCCTGTCCCCCTAATTATTCGATATTTAAAACAAGGGAAGTCTCAGAATAACGTTGCTCTTTCCTCCCTCCCTCCCTTCCTTCCTACTCTCTCTCTCTCTCTACCTCCTTCCCTCCCTCCATCCCTCCCTCACTCTACACCGTCACAGATACACTACATAACCTTCACTGTATATAATAACACAGTGTTTTTATAATCATTAGTAAAAACACAAAAACTGACATAAAAATAGTTAATGTTTTCGAAGAAGTTGATGATTTGGTGCGTCTGTCGTCTACTACTCCTACTACTACTACTACTACTACTACTACTACTACTACTACTACTACTTCTACTACTAGTAATAATAATAATAATACAAATAATAACAAATGGGGTGGAATGATGGACGTGGGGTGATGGCCGTGGGATGGGCGTGAGGTGATGGGCGTTGGATGGGCGTGAGGTGATAGGCGTTGGGTGGGCGTGAGGTGATGGGCGTTGGGTGGGCGTGAGGTAATGGGCGTTGGGTGGGCGTGAGGTGATGGGCGTTGGGTGGGCGTGAGGTAATGGGCGTTGGGTGGGCATGAGGTAATGGGCGTGGGGTGAGCGTGAGGTGATGGGCGTGGGGTGGGCGTGAGGCGTTATATGTGGAGTGATGGGTATTAGGAATTGCATGATAGTGGTGTCAGTGAAGTGAGAAGCGGGCGTGTGCAGGTGCGTGTGGTGGCGTGGGAGTGTGGGGGGTGGGGGTAGACTACAAGGCTGTGAGTGGTGGCCGCGAGGCAAGAAGACCTAGGGTGTCTTTGTGCTTCCGTTCCCAGGCAACCCATCATTCCACCCTCCACCCACCCACACCCACCTACACCCACTTACACCCACACCTACCCACTTACACCCACACCCACCCACTGACACCCATACCCTCCCTCTACTCCTCCTCCTCCCCCCCCCATTCACCCACACCCACTACACCACCACCCACACCCACCCAGCCACCCACAGCACTTACATAAACATCCACCAAATAATAAAAATTAGTCTTCATTATCGGTAATTCTAAAAACGGGTCACGGTAATTAGCGGTACGTGATATAGGCAGGATAGGCGAGGGACATCACACAAATCACGCCGCGCACGTTTTAATATCCTGTCGACTTGTTTAGGAATAGAATAAAAATGTCCAATTATAAAAACAAAAACGCTTCTATCATGGTATTATTAATGAATGGGGGACTAATGAATGAGAATGAATGAAAAATCGACGTATTTGATTAATCTTGATTCCCACCAACTTGGGTTAGGTTAGGTTAGGTTAGGTTACTGTGAGAAAAAAAAGTTTGAACATGGAGTAAAAATCAGAGAAGCGGTGTATAACGTTACGATGCCCGAATAATAATGGCAGGGAACTAAAGGTCTAAATGATGGTGTTAGTCGGTGGTGTTTTGAACCATATCGCCGTAACCTTCTCCCATATCGTATCGTTTATCACTTTCTGTATGGCTGAGGGTTAAGTTACGGCATTGGAATATTAACGATTTGGGAGATAACCTAACGGAATTTAATCTATTTCAATTTTAACCCTAATCTAACCTAACGTAACCTAAGCTAAGCTAATCAAACCTAACCTAACTTAACCTAACCTAACTTAACCGAACCTAACTTAACCTAACCTAAGCCTCTTTCTATCTCCCCTTTCCCTCTCTCTCCTTCCCTCCCCTTTCTCTTCCTCCTTCTACTACTTTTATTCATCATTAATCTTCTTCCTTCCTTCCTCCCTCCAATCTCCTTTCCCCACCTCTCTCATACTCTCACACCTTTCCTTCTCCCTCTCTCTCCCACTCTCCTCCCCTTCCTCCTTTCCTTCTCTCTTACCCTCCCACTGAATTCCTTGCCTTTACCCTCCCACCCATACCATCACCCTCCCACCCATGCCATCACCCCTCCCACCCATACCATCACCCTCCCACCCATACCATCACCCTCCCACCCATACCTTCCACCTTTTCACCCTCCCTCCGCCCTACCCCCTGCATCCCATCTTTCCACCCCTCCCGCTCCCTCCCCCCTCCCTCAGAAGCAACACACGCCTCCATTACCCCCCCCCCCCTCCTACACGCCTGATGTGGGGAGGCTCGAACCAATGCTCTCAGGAAGACGCATCTCAACTCGGCCACATCATCTTGGGGCCGCAATTCCACTGATGTACCGTAGGCCAGTGTGTTTACTAGCTGAGGGGTGGGTGCTTCTCTTGCAGGATAGAAGGTTGGGGAGGGAGAGGGATGAGTGGGAGGGAGAGGGATAAGTGGGAGGGAGAGGGATGAGTGGGGGTGAGAGGGAGGGAGAGGGATAAGTGAGGAGTAGGAGGGAGAGGGATGAGTGGGAGTGAGAGGAATTGAGTGGGAGTGAGATAGGGAGGGTGTGGGGAGAGAGAGGGTTGAGTGGGACGGAAGGAGGGAGATTGTGACAGAGGAAGGGAGGGAGGGAGGGAGGGAGGAGTTATACCACACACCCACACTCCCTTTTCCACAGTCTTAACTACCTCACACACCTTCTCCCTTCCTTACCATCCTCCCCTTTCACCCCACTATTCTCTCCCTTACTCTTCCTTCCGTCTCTCTTCCTCTCGTTTTTTTTACTCTTCTCTCCCCTCTTCTGTCACCTGCTTGTGCATTTTTCTTTTCCACCACCCCTCCCCATCACCTCTCCCCCATCCCATCACTCCTCCCCACCCCATCACTTCCCCCCCATCCCATCACCCCTCCCCACCCCATCACCCCTCCCCCACCCCATCACCCCTCCCCAACCCATCACCCCTCCCCACCCCATCACCTCTTCCCCACCTCATTACCTCTCCCCCACCCCATCACCCCTCCCCCACCCCATCACCCCTCCCCACCCCATCACCCCTCCCCACCCCATCACTTCTCCCCACCCCACACCTTTAAATAAACATCTTAAGATTGAATCTGAGTATTTCTCCCCGTTTTTCCCTCTCCCCCATCTCCTTTTACCCCATACCCCTCTCCTCTCCCACATTTATCCTCTTCTATTCCCACCTCACCATTCAACTCCTCTTCCTCCTCCTCCTTTGACCCCCGGCATGGGAGAGGCGCCCTGACCCGAGCTGGTGTACTACAGCCTTTGAGGAGAGGAAGGCACCTGTCTGAGATAGCCACAGAGAGCGTTACCTGGCGGGGCGGTGTGAGTTGGTGCATTATTGGGGCGGGGCAAGGTGGGGCTGGGGGGATGATGGGGAAGGGGGTATGACGGAGCTGGGGGGATGATGGGGCTGGGGGATGACGGGGCTGGGGGGATGATGGGGAAGGGGGGATGACGGGGCTGGGGGATGACGGGGCTGGGGGGATGACGGAGCTGGGGGGATGGGGGATGACGGAGCTGGGGGGATTACGGGGCTGGGGGAATGACGGGGCTGGGGGATGAAGGGGCTGGGGGGATGAAGGGGCAGGGGGGTGGGTGACGAAACGGGGTTATAACTGTAAAGGCATTTTAAGGTGGGGCATTATCGGGGGGGGGGGGGTGAAACGGGGTGGGAATACGACGAAATAGGTGTGTCGTGGGCGTAGGTATGTCGTGGGCGTGGGTGAGGAAATACGTGCTGGGAGGGAGGGAGGGAGCAACAAGGTGACGAGTGTCCCGTGTGAGGGTCAAGGATGAAGACTACCACACAGCTTATTAGGAGGAGGAGGAGGAGGAGGAAGGAGGGGGGAGGGGAGAAGGAGAAGGAGGAGGAGGAGGAGGAGAGAAGGAGGAAGGAAGATGTTGTCTCACCTCCAGTTCATTAATTATGTATCATGATTCTCTGGCGTCTATTTGTGGGTCATAAATGGAGTTGGTTAGGTTAGTTTAGGTTAGGTTGGGTTGGGTTAGGCTATCGACTTGATTAACCACTCTAACGCTAACCTAACCTAATGTAACCTAACCTAACCTAATGTAACCTAACCTAACCTAACCTAACCTACCCCCCCCCTCAAGTACAATAATCCGGTGTATCTAATCTTCATATGATCTTTAATCTTAATATACATTGTCTCTTAATCCAGGTAGCAAATCCAGAGCCTAGTAACAGACCAGAAACTAGGAGCATCTGGTAGCTATTATTCCCGGGTTATGACAAGGCTCTCAATGTTTACTTCTTTCCTCAGCGGAGTCCACACAGGTGAGGGGGTGGTGGGGGGGGAGTACAGGTGAGGGGTGGTGGGGGGGGAGTACAGGTGAGGGGTGGTGGGGGGGGTAGTACAGGTGAGGGGTGGTGGGGGGGGGTACAGGTGAGGGGTGGTGGGGGGGGTAGTACAGGTGAGGGGTGGTGGGGGGGGTAGTACAGGTGAGGGGGTGGTGGGGGGGGGTACAGGTGAGGGGTGGTGGGGGGGGAGTACAGGTGAGGGGTGGTGGGGGGGGTAGTACAGGTGAGGGGTGGTGGGGGGGGTAGTACAGGTGAGGGGTGGTGGGGGGGGGGGTAGTACAGGTGAGGGGTGGTGGGGGGGGAGTACAGGTGAGGGGGGGTGGGGGGGGTAGTACAGGTGAGGGGTGGTGGGGGGGGGGTAGTACAGGTGAGGGGTGGTGGGGGGGTATACAGGTGAGGGGTGGTGGGGGGGTACAGGTGAGGGGTGGTGGGGGGGTAGTACAGGTGAGGGGTGGTGGGGGGGTAGTACAGGTGAGGGGTGGTGGGGGGGTAGTACAGGTGAGGGGTGGTGGGGGGTAGTACAGGTGAGGGGTGGTGGGGGGGTAGTACAGGTGAGGGTGGTGGGGGGTGAGGGGGTGGGGGGGGTAGTACAGGTGAGGGGTGGTGGGGGGGTAGTACAGGTGAGGGGTGGTGGGGGGGAGTACAGGTGAGGGGGTGGTGGGTGGGGGGGGGTAGTACAGGTGAGGGGGTGGTGGGGGGGGTAGTACAGGTGAGGGGTGGTGGGGGGGGGTAGTACAGGTGAGGGGTGGGGGGGGGGGGGTACAGGTGAGGGGTGGTGGGGGGGGAGTACAGGTGAGGGGTGGTGGGGGGGGAGTACAGGTGAGGGGTGGTGGGGGGGAGTACAGGTGAGGGGTGGTGGGGGGGAGTACAGG
>CAUDMG010001763.1:47500-65000 GCA_958450375.1 Homarus gammarus | reverse complement strand
AGGTGGTAGTGGTGGTAGTGTGTGGTAGTGGTGGTAGTGTGTGGTAGTGATGGTTGTGGGTGGTGGTAGTGTGTGGTGGTGTGTGCAACCAAGAGATCTAACCACCCCTACCCTCCTTTTACTTCATAACCACAGGCTACCACCATTACCACCATTATTACTACTACCACCACCACTACCATTACCACCACCACCACCACCACCACTACCAGCAGACAGTGGGGGGGGGGGGGTGTGTCCTTGGTGGGCGGCCGCTACTCCTCCCCCCACCACCTTCACCAACAGTGTTCTCACGCCTTCCCTCCCTCCCTCCCTATCCCCCTTCCACCTCACCACTCTCCCTCCCTTCTCCCTGCCTCTCAGTTCTCTCCACCTGCAGGTCCTCTCTCTCCCTCCACCCCCCTCCCCTCATCTCCAATTATCTCCTCCTCTCTCTCTCTTCCTCCCTTCACCTCTTCCCATTTCATCCTTCCTTTCCCTATATCATACATCTCCCCCATCCCTTCCACCCCTTCCCAACTCCCCCATCTCCAGCAATCCCCACACCCAATCCCTTCCCCTAGTCCCCTCCCGCTCACCCCCATACCATTTCCCCTTCCACGAACCACTTCTTTCCCTCATAACTTCAACCCTCTCCTCCCATTCCTTTCCCACTCTACTCATAATCCCATTCTCCTCCCCACTACCACTCCCTTTACCCCCTCCCCCCCTCCCTTCTCTATCCCCTACACCTTTCCACACTCCCTCCTACCTACCACTTACACCATTTCCCATTACTTCACCTCCCCCCCACTAATCTTACACCATCCCCCCCCCCACCAGTAACGGGGCAGCCACAAGAATAGTCACTACCGGAACTGCTTGTCCACTCGGAATTTTCCTCTCTCTCTCTCTCTCTCTCTCTCTCTCTCTCTCTCTCTCTCTCTCTCTCTCCATCTAAGAGTCTATCTGGGTAAAGACTCGTGAGAACAGCGGCGTGATGGTGGCCTGTGGCAGCCTCGGGGGAGTCTCAGGTAGGGGTGAGGAGGCTAAGTCAAGGTCAGGAGACAGGTGAGAGACAGACAGGGAAGGAGGTGAGAGACTTACTGGAGGTGAGAGACAGACAGGGAAGGAGGTGAGAGACTTACTGGAGGTGAGAGACAGACAGGGAAGGAGGTGAGAGACTTACTGGAGGTGAGAGACTTACTGGAGGTGAGAGACTTACTGGAGGTGAGAGACTTACTGGAGGTGAGAGACTTACTGGAGGTGAGAGACTTACTGGAGGTGAGAGACTTACTGGGGGTGAGAGACTTACTGGAGGTGAGAGACTTACTGGAGGTGAGAGACTTACTGGAGGTGAGAGACTTACTGGAGGTGAGAGACTTACTGGAGGTGAGAGACTTACTGGAGGTGAGAGACTTACTGGAGGTGAGAGACTTACTGGGGGTGAGAGACTTACTGGAGGTGAGAGACTTACTGGAGGTGAGAGACTTACTGGAGGTGAGAGACTTACTGGAGGTGAGAGAGTGAGAAAACTTCGTCTTATGAGTTGTCACACCATTCCTGTTGTAATTATAATATAAAGGAAAGGTGTGTGTGTGTGTGTGTGAGGTGGATGGCCTCAGTGAGTGGGGAACCGACTCACGGTTTCCTCGAACACCTGACAATCACTTATGAATGACTCATTGAGGTATTTCCACCAGTTAGAAGCAAGGATTTGGCTTTCAAGATGGTAGCCCACACACACACACACACACACTAATTGAGTTTGTGGACTTTAAATGGAATTAGAAATGTACAACTATCATTTAATTTCTTGAACCTCTTCAAGGCAGAGACACTTCCCACGGTTCAGGATGTCTAAAGGGACACTTCCCACAGTTCAGGGTGTCTAAAGAGACACTTCCCACGGTTCAGGATGTCTAAAGGAGACATTTCCCACGGTTCTGGCTGTGAGCAGACAGGGAGCATCTCCAGCATCAGCCAGGGGCGAGGGAGGAGGCGGAGGAGGTGGCGGCGTGTAATAAGAATGGGTCAGTCCGTTCATTGAGGTGTTGCGTCCACATCTATCATGTGATAATATAATACAACCTATCCCCCCCCCCCTACCTCCTCCTCCACACCAACCACATTCCTGTCTCTCCCTCCTGCTCTCCCTACCTACCTACCTCTCTCCTGTCTTCTCTATCTCCCTCCCTACTTCAAGAGAGCTCAGGCTCTCAACTAGCTCAGCCATATTAATATTGTTATTATTATCGACTCTGTATTTATCTGGCTAATTAAACTGTTTCAATATCAATACTTATCTCTCTCCTTTCCTCCCTACCTTTCTCCTCTCTCTCCTTACCTACATAACCCTCTCTTTCTTTCCCTATCTCCCTTCCTACCTCTCTCCTTTCACCCTCCCTACCTCTCCTTTCCTTCTTTCCCTCCATCCCTACCTCTCTCCTACCCGTATAAATAACTAAATTTGAAAGATTTAATGTATATATTTCTATCCTATTTCCAGGGTTACGTTAGGTTAGGTTTCGTCTCCACCATCAAGAAGCGATAATATCTCTGTGGAAATAACTGTCCGTGTCTTATATCTCATTTAATATGTACTTGTTGTGTTACCAGGTGATATTTAACACACCTGTACCTGTCATTAAAAACACACACACACACACACACACACACACCTTTACTGAGATCATTGCCTAAACTTACTGACTAAACTCGTGATTCCTGTATTGATGTGTTAATAAACTTGTGGAATTCGTATCCGGTTCTTATATTCGTGTTTGTGACTCAAAGTTTGTGAATGTAAACACGAATCTTATGTTGAAATTCCTTAATAAACTTGTGGGATCCGACTCGTCTGACAGTAAGTTTCTGAATATATATCTGAAGTTTTTCAGTAATGTTTTAGGTTGGATAATGTTCTTGATTATCTTATGGTCTAACCTAACCTAACCTAACCAAACCAAACCTAACCTAACCTAACCTAACCTAACCCAACCTAATCTGATGCTCCATTCAAAGTTAGGGTGTTTGATCTTGAGGTAAAATAAGCTAGGGTGGTTCCTAATCTTCACTACACTCAAGCTTACTATATTCTAGTCCACCTGTCCAACACTGCCACAATATGAGGACTTAATTACTTTACCTGTCCATTTACCCAGAACCAAACATTGTACTGACATTTCTGAACAAATTCTCTAAGCTTGTGAATGCAAATCTGGCGTCATCATTCTGGTAGGGAGGAGGAACCGTGGGATTGGTAGAAGCGTGACCAAGAGGACCCTGTAGGACGTCCCTGGTGGCCGGAGATCCTGAAGGAGTTAGGGGTGAGCAGGGCAGAGGGAACTTGGTGCCTGACTTCTCGACCCACGGTGCCTACCTTGAGGAACTTCAGGTAATTGAGAGAGAGAGAGAGAGAGAGAGAGAGAGAATGAATGAGGAGTCCCACAGTAAATGTTTGCCCAGGGCGGGTCACAAGGGCAGCAAGGCTCGATCAACCATGGCAGACGATCACAAAAACTTGGGTCGAGGGGTTAGGTTAGTTTTTACCAGTACAAGCACATCACTGAGACATTGACTCAACCACTGATGAGAATCTTAATTTTTTTGCTTCAACTACATTATTATCTTATGAGTCAAGTAACTTATCTCTCTCTCTCTCTCTCTCTCTCTCTCTCTCTCTCTCTCTCTCTCTCGAATCTCTAAAAAGCAAAAAGAGGAGAATGACAAGACTAATCCCGGGACTTAGGAACCTTGAGTACAGAGGCAGGTTAAAGCATCTTAATCTGCACTAGGTAAACATTGGTATGGAAATAGAGTAGTGGATGAGTGGAACAAGTTACCAAACATCACCATTAACTCGAATACGCTGGATAGCTTCAAACATAGATTGGATGGACATATGAGCGATAGGGGGTTGGGTGTAAACGGGACTGTCCAGTATGGGCCAATAAACCCGCTGCAGTTTCCTCCATTTTTATGTTGTGATTCAAGCAGAGGCGATGATGAGGAACAGCCTGGGGGGGGGGGGGGGGTGTTGGCGGCTTCCTGTTGCGTCTCTGCCCTTCGGTGGTAATAAGAGACCCTGACCTTTGACCTTTCGGGGGGAATGGAGGTCACCAAAACACGACTACTGCGGCCTTGATGTTGACTCAGTAAAGGTGATATACAGACAGTGATCGAATAGTACCTGTGCACTTGTAGTTATTAGCACTAGGTAAGGTATAACGAGGAACAGGTGTAATGTTAATTAATACTGGTGCACAGTGACTTTTCGATCATGCTGTACTGTTAACATCACTATTTTCGTCACGACAACCACACACTTTGTAATTGCCTATCGTGTTAGTTTCGTTAAAGCTATACTATACTTTACGTCACATTATGTTTAATAAATATTGCCAGTATTATCAATATTGTATAATTTATGTACTGTATATAGATAACATTCTGGCTGTATAAATCATCACTATGAATAATAATGTATACTTTCCAACAACAAATTCAGTGTTATTAATATTTTACAATTTTATATCTACAACTTACCGACTCAATAAACTAACAACATTACTCATAACACAATAAGTTCTGCCTCATTAAACTGTCAACATCATTAAATCTTGTCAAATTATGAGTGGCTGCCAGTATATCAACACCCAGTACTACTAATACAACACATGATCAAATACTAACCTAACCTAACCTTACATTAATACACCTCACATGAATGAAGAAAAAAAATACATACAGTATAATGGAACTTTTTTCCCCGTGACTTTTTTCCCAACTAATATTGTGACTTTTTTCCCCTGTGATTTGCTTACCTGTCACTACCTATTAGCTACACCTGCGCCACCCACACTCACCTGTAGGGAAGAAAAATAATAATAATAATAATAATAATAATAATAATAATAATAATATAATAATAATAACAATAACTAAATTTGTATCAATAGTAAGCTAGTACACCCTGACCAAAAGGCTATTTATTAAACTAATCCATCATTAATGAACAAGAAACACAGACAATTACTATACAGTTAATTAAAATCACTAATGACCTATGATATACCATAACAAACTACAAACAAACAAACATTACTCAACAAACACAACAAAGTCAGTCATAGTCACATAATCTAACCTAACCATTTCATTCCGTCCTTACTTCGTGTTCCTAGAGGTCATGTGAGGTCAGGAAGTGTGTCAAGGGGTATGTGGATAGGGGGTGCCAGGTCAGGTCATTGAGAGGTCACATGGCGTTTCCGGAGGGTTGCGTATGGGGGTAAGGTCAGGTCAGGCAGGGTCACAGAGAGAGAGAGAGAGAGAGAGAGAGAGAGAGACTCGTGGTGTTCCTTGCCCATAGTTCCTGTAGGAGTCGTTCCTCCCTCCTGCTGTATATCCTTCACAGCGGTTACGCCCACGCCCACACCCACGCCCACGCCTCATTCACCACCACTCCATTCATGGCTACTTCACGCCCGCGACTCCATTCATGACTACTTCACGCCCACACCCTCAGACCCTAAGCCAACATACACGCCTAGATTCATGTGGGCGTGATAGTGGTGACATAACAACAGTAAAAAACAGGAGAAATAAAACAACAGACAACAGTAATATCACCATCATAATTACCACCATCATCACCATCACCATCACCACCTCCACCACCAATCACCACCCCCATCATTGTCACCAGCAGCACGAGGCACCAACAATCAGATGGGCGTCCTCCTCCTCGAAACACATACACACACTGGTGACGCCCACAACATAAGAACAGTTCCACCACACACACAAAAACCTTCCTCAGGCTCCGGAACACTGCCGCTACACAACACCAATTTAATCATTCACACAACCACTACCGAGACGTGACTCACAAACACACACATAGTACTGAGCCAGAGTACACACACACACACACACACACACACACACACTTAGAGTCCTACACGTCACTGGTCTGAGTTTAGAGGGCCTCGGTGTGACCATAAGTGGGTGGAAGGCTACCATATATACTCGATACAGTCTTAAGTCCTTACGCCGTCGTTGGAGTCTCGAGGCCCTTACGCTATACAGGGAGCTCCTTGTTAAGGTGTGTACAGCTGACTCAACATCGCCTCCGCTCCCGCCTGCTACACTAAACCCGTCAGGAGGTTTTTTTTATCTCTTATCTTGCGGAGAGAAAGATGAGGGAGTATCAAGGTTGGAGAGAGAGAGAGAGTAGATAAAGGGGGGGAGGGGTAGAGGAGGAGATAAAGGGGGGAGGGGTAGAGGAGGAGATAAAGGGGGGGAGGGGTAGAGGAGGAGATAAAGGGGGGGAGGGGTAGAGGAGGAGATAAAGGGGGGAGGGGTAGAGGAGGAGATAAAGGGGGGGGAGGGGTAGAGGAGGAGATAAAGGGGGGGAGGGGTAGAGGAGGAGTAGGAGTACTGAGTGAAGGACGGGGAGGGGGGGGGATCAGTACAATGACAAGCAACTCAAGGTCACTAAGAGAAGGCAAGGAAGGGGTCCATAGTGCTGGTGGCAAGGTCTCTAACCCCCTCTTACCGCCCCACAGCACCCTACACCCCCTCCTGGATCTACTAGCACAACCACTATCACCACCACTACCACTACCTCCGCCTACACCATCAGGTAATAAACCCACAGAATCCCCCAACAAATTTTCCGTTTATCTGATTTTCCCACAATCAGATCTTCCGTGTGAGGGTAATCAGGTCTTCCGTACAGAGAGAGAGAGAGGACGACAGCATCCGGTGTGTGAATGAATCCTGGGAGACGAGACGGCCCACCACCCGTATAGGAAGGAAGCCTCGGTGATTTCCCTAGCTGGGCGGAGGGCGGAGTTCCGTTCACAAGGGCGTTTATGTTCTGGGTCAACTATACTGTGTTGTACTGCGTCATAACATGCTGGCGATCCCGTGTGATAGAACTGAAGTGCTTAAGGGGATACACACACACATACACTAAGCACCTCCCTACTTTCCAATTTCATCTATTCGCCTGGAAATTGGTAATCTTTTCCTATCTCGTGGGATCCAATCGAGAATCTCCAAGGTACACTGTTAGTTTTTATTCACGTACTGCCACACAGTCTGTAAGTATGAGCCGCGAGTACTCATAAATGTGCCTTAGTTGAGACGGGATCATTACCAGCCTTGCAGAACACGTCACACGCCCCGTGCTGTGGGTGGCTTATAAACTGGTTTGGTCTTGTATAAACTCTTAGCTCTGAGCCACAACGTAAGGGAGCGTCTTAAACCCTTCATTTGGTTTATATAAGAGAGTTAAGGATTTCTTTCACTGTTACTGTCATAAAATGTCCATGTGTGTGTGTGTGCGGCCAGGCGTAATGGCAGTAACCTACAGGTAAAATGAGTTAGGTTAAGCCATGTTTGTTTGGGTTAAGGTAAATTAAGACTTAAGATACGTTAGGTTAGATTAGGTTAGGTTCTAATAATAATAATATTCAAAATAATTGTAATAAATACATAAGACCAGAGAGCAACGCAGCTTTCCGGCCAATTAGCGTCAAGAGTGGATCAACCAATCAGACCAAGACGTGCCAGAAGTGCAATTCATCACTCTCCTCCCTCGTTAGGTGAAGGAGGGACTGGGGTTGTCGCAATCTGCTGCTCCGTGCGTTTGTCTGTTTTACTGAGTCAGTTTAAGTGTGTGTGTGTGTGTGTGTGTGTGTGTGTGTGTGTGTGTGTAAACATGGTTTGGAAACAGAGTAGTGGATGAATGGAACAAGTTACCAAATATCATCATTAACTCGAATACGCTGGATAGCTTCAAACATAGGTTGGACGCTTATAATTATGAGCAATAGGGGTTGGGTGTAAATGGGACTGCCCAGTATGGGCCAATAGGCCCGCTGCAGTTTCCTCAATTCTTATGTTCTTATGTGTGTGGGTCAATCCATGTCAAGTTAACCAAAATAAATAAAAAAAAACATCAACCGTCATGAAATTGGCAAATATTTGGATTATAAATAGAACTTTTTAAGCTGATTTCAGAAAGGTTTTACTTTTTAAAATCGGATTTACCGTTGCAGAGTTATGGCGATTTGAAATTTGATCATTTCATGCTCGCTCAAGCGGAACGGTGACTGATTTTAAATCAACCCGAATTCAGATGCTTATTAAATGCCAACGAGTGTAGATATAAACTTAAAACTTATCAAATATAAAAGCTTACATCATACAGTTTAATATGCAATGGAAAAAATGTGGTTGCTATGGGTGGTGTGTGGTTGCTAGGGGTTTAAAGTACAACACATTTCATGTTCGGTCAACCGTAACGTGCTACGGAAATGACCATAACTTTCGCAGAACCATATGGATTTTTAATTTTAATGGCTCAAATGAAAGATCTAGTGTTCAGCTACAACTTCAACATAAAGACCTTCTGCCCTTTTGGGTTTTTCTTGACAAAAATGAGGCTCAAAGTAACTGTCTGTTTATCTCAATATTTTTGATAGTTAACATAATTATTACAAATATATGTCTACAATGTTTATTAAAATACATTATTAAATTTATATTATATTCATGATAATCATGTTTCAGTTATTTTCACATATAATATTTAATAATGCACACAGCTGAAATTAAAAATCTGTAGATCATAATGGCATTTCTAATTCAAAAATATGGTCTGGTGATTGATTATTGACCAAACAAAAAACGATTTAAAATAACGAGGCTGACTTTATAAACTGCTCTTGGAAAACAATAAGATCAAATTATAAAAAAGCTTTTATTTTAATAATGCATTTGCATTGCATAGTAAATTATTTTAAAGGCAATGCTGTTTGTGTTTCTTCGACACCATTGGGGTAAAACCATATTGTATATGGCACATTATTTAATATCAAAAATAAATTCACTGGGCTAAGAAGTCCAATCTACCTCGAGATAAATGCTTGATAATCTTGATGTAATTATCAAGCATTTTCATCTGTAACTTGTCTTCCACAACCTATTCATTCAAATTATGAAATCTAATAGAAAATAAATAATAAATATAACAGCCATCATGAACTAAAATGTTGTTGTATTTTTAGATATATATTATATTTTATTGAGATACCTAAATATACACAACAAAAACTATATCGAGTACGGATTCTTATTGAAAACAAAATGTGTTTAAAATAATTTGCTATGCTATGCAGAATTAAAATAAAATTTTGTTAGGACTGCAAGGCAATCACTCACTAATGCTATGTTTTCAAAAAGCAGTTTCACAAAGTTAGCCTTGCTTATTGTTTTAAATTTTTTTGTTCAATGGTCAATTATTGATCATATCTTTGAACTAAGATAGAATTTAGATATTAACTTTCTACTGTGGAAATTATTATGAGACATGATCAATCAATGATATTATATTTATAATTATGGATAAGACAAGACAACATATTTAAAAAAAACATTGAAAAGTGAAGACATATTATATGTATTAAATTGCCTACTACAGTAATAGTGAAAAATATTGAGATAAATCGACATTTACTTTGAGCCTCATTTTTGTCAAGAAAAACCCAAAAGGGCAGAAGGTCTTTATGTTGAAGTTGTAGCTGAACACTAGATCTTTCATTTGAGCCATTAAAATTAAAAATCCATATGGTTCTGCGAAAGTTATGGTCATTTCCGTAGCACGTTACGGTTGACCGAACATGAAATGTGTTGTACTTTAAACCCCTAGCAACCACACACCACCCATAGCAACCACATTTTTTCCATTGCATATTAAACTGTATGATGTAAGCTTTTATATTTGATAAGTTTTAAGTTTATATCTACACTCGTTGGCATTTAATAAGCATCTGAATTCGGGTTGATTTAAAATCAGTCACCGTTCCGCTTGAGCGAGCATGAAATGATCAAATTTCAAATCGCCATAACTCTGCAACGGTAAATCCGATTTTAAAAAGTAAAACCTTTCTGAAATCAGCTTAAAAAGTTCTATTTATATTCCAAATATTAGCCAATTTCATGACGGTTGATGTTTTGGCCTGGTTAATTTGACACGGATTGACCCGTGTGCGTCAACAAATTCTGGTTTGAGTGAGTCGGTCAGATGCATTTTCATGTCCTAGAGGAAATTTGGTCGTATGAACCTTTGAGAACCCGAACCTAACTTAACCAAACCTACTGTAACTTAACCTAATCTAATCTAACCACGCTTAAAATATCCTAACCTAACCTACCCATATAATGTTAGGGTGTATAATCATCAGGTGAAATAAGCTGGTAGAGGGGGGAAGGGGGAGGGAAAGGGAAGAGGGGAAGGAAAGGGAGGCAAGGGGTGTTTACAAATCGACAAGAGACCCAACTTCCGTGACGATCCAAACAGCCGGAGAACCAACCACACAGCCTGAGGTACGCCGGGCCAGGCCGGGTGGGGGCGGCGGTACATCTGCTGTTTGTTACCGTATTGGGTGAAAGTTGGGGCATACTGGCTGACCTCTGAACCCCTTTCATAACATACCTTTCCGTTACAGACAGCCCCCCCCTCCCTCCCCCCTTTTCCTTCCTTCCCCTAATCTACCCCTTTTCTCTCTTTCCCTTCATGTTCCCTTCTTCCTCCTTTTTTTTCTTTTCTCTCACCGCTAGTTCTCTTTTTTTTATTTCGCTTAACTTCTGTGCTTCCATTCTTCTCCACCTTAAATTTATTCCCCCATTCTTTCTTTTTTCCATCCATTGTTTTCTTTGATTAACTTCTTTTCCTTCCTCACTTCTCTCTTCACCATGAACGTCTACCAAGTAATAGCTAGGTCGTAGGAGAGTAAATAATTGGCCACTCTGGGATTATAGCCATTTTCAACACCACGTAAACCAGACGGTGTCAACACTGGAGGGTGTGTCGGGAGAGATAAGAACGCAGAACGTGGTAACGCACTTAATACCCACCCACAACCTCTGCCGTAAAGCTCTCTCTCTCTCTCTCCTGATTTTTCGTCGTTTCACTAATAGTCTTAATTTTTGATCGCTGGACCTTTCTTCTTCTTCTTCTCCACCTCTTCTTGTTCTCCTTCTCTTTAGACCAAGCTTCCCGAAGACCTCAAGGATTCCAATAAGAGTTTTGCTTTAGTTGTGTGGCAGACTGTCGGCCCCGTATTGTCGCTAACTTCTGGCTGGTTCCTGACTCTTAACACTACATAAAAGACCAACAACAACAGATACAGAATAACAACAAGCTATTGAATAACATAAACATTCACAGTTGATCCCAAAACTCCCATGAGACCTTTGGGTAATACATGATAACTACTTGAGTCTTAGAATTTTAACATTTTAACATTTCTTAACATTTTCTTGCTCAGTTTTTTCATTGTGTTTGAGTCTTATTCTCATTTTCTTATTCTGGTATGATGTACAATGAAAAATGTTCATTATCTATACACTAATCGCATGTATGACCCATAAATAATTGTAGTTTTTGCTTAAATGTCCTGGGAATTTTGGTCGCAACTGGACTTAGTGGGTGAGAGATCTGTGATGTGAGAGAAGGTGAGAGAGGTGAGGAGTGAGGAGGGTTGAGGAGTGAGAGGGTTGAGGTGTGAGGAGGGTTGAGGAGTGAGAGAAGGTGAGAGGGTTGAGGTGTGAGGAGGGTTGAGGAGTGAGAGAAGGTGAGAGGGTTGAGGTGTGAGGAGGAGGAAGAAGAAAGAGAGAAACAGCGGAAGACAATACGAGGTGATCCAGGTTAAGGCAGGTGGGCCAACTAGTGAGTCCTGGGCTGGTTCATTAGCGAGGACACCACCCTGAAGGACACCTGTGAGACGTCCTGGTCCTACCTGTTAAGTCACCTGACGTAACACGGAGGAGGTGAGAGGACTAAGCAAGATCATTACTATAAAAGGATTATAAGATCACCTGATGTGGTGACGATGGTACCCTCCCTGGGTCACCTCACCTCACCTCACCTTACCTCACCTCGCCTCACCTCCATCAACTACCCCTCACTTCATCTCCCTGACTCATTTCTCACTTCAGAAAGAGAGAGAGAGAGAGAGAGAGAGAGAGAGAGAGAGAGAGAGACCCGGTAATCCTTTCACTTAACCTTCCGGCTGACCTAATCCCCAGGAACCCAAATTTGACCTCGTTTCTCGCATCCCCCGCACTCCCCACCACCATGGTTGACCTCAGCACAAAACAAGGTCACGAATCCAGCCGCTATAACCAGGGTAGGCGGGCACGTGTTCCTTTATCCTAACGTTATGACCTCTTTGGTGGTGTTGACGTGACCTGACTCTCACAACAGGAGCAGGAGCGAGGTCAACCACACACACACACACACACCATCTGTCACACACAAGGTAAGGTAATGAAGTACCGGGTCACTGGTCAGGTATGTCAGATCCTGGGGTCACTACAGGTCGTCTTGGGTCACTGGAGGTCATCATCTGGCGGGTCATACCGTGTAATGACCCTTGAAGAGGAAGTCAATTAGAACATACACACACACACATCAATATTAACATGGTACAAAATTACATCATATAAATTAATAGTCTCTACCACAGGACTGTACTCATTTATAATTCCAAATGTCGGGTTTTAATAAGGTTCCTTCAAAAGCCTAATTTTTCTCTCATTAACACAATTGGCGTATCTACATTTTGCGTATAATGATGATGATGCGGTTTCTGTAATTAGCAGACAGAGGAAGGTGTGTTTTACGGGGTGTTGTTGTGGGTTTTGCTGTAATAATAATAATAACAATAATAATAAATAATCCCGGAACAGATTTAGGAGCCATGATAAACTAATACTTTATTCCCTCTTTAAATATCAACGGCTCAACCAAAATCCGTGACGCAAGCAAGAACAGTGACGCAATCAAGAGTGACGCAAGCAAGAACAGTGACGCAAGCAGGAATCTGTGACGTAATATTAACAGCAGTGACAAGAATACTGTAAGTAGTGAGAGAACTCTACACGGAAGGAGGGAGAGAAGGAATGGGGTGAAGAGGGAGGGAAGGGAGGAAAGCTACAGAGAGGAAGGCAGAGGAGGAAGGTTACAATGATAGATGGAGGGAGAGAGGGAAGAAGGAAAGCTAGAGGGAGGGAGGATGGCCATAGGGAAGGAAGGAGGGGAGTAGGAAAGAGCTATCTGATACAGGGATGGAAGGCTACATGGAGGGAGGGAGGGAGGGGGGAAAGGAGGGAGGGAGGGAAGTAGTTAAGAGCTATCTGATACATGGAGGGAGGGGAAAGGAGGGAGGAAAGAGCTATTTGATACAGGGATGGAAGGCTACATGGGGGGAGGGGGAAAGGAGAGAGGGAGGTAGGGGGGAGACATGCACTGGTACACCCCACACCAACACCTGCCCTTTAAATGTTGAATATGTATCTATTGCCAGGGTCTACTGCTTATTGGTGGCCAGGGGGGCATGGTACTGTGAGAGTGAAGGGGGGGGGGAGCATGGTACTGTGAAAGAGAGAGAAAGAGAGAGTGAAAAGGGAAAGTGTAGGGAGAAGTGAAATGTGAGAGGAGGGAGTGGAGAGAGAGAGAGAAGTGAGAGGGGCCACCAGCCTCAGCCGTTACCATCACCAATAAGTGATCAATAACACACTCCGCCCGTTACGGTCCTCACCTGTTGTGACGCAGGTGTTTGGTGACCACCTGGTGACCTGGCCCTCTACCCCTGCCTGGTGACCTGGCCCTCTACCCCTGCCTGGTGACCCGGCCCTCTACCCCTGCCTGGTGACCCGGCCCTCTACCCCTGCCTGGTGACATCCCTTCACCTCCTTCTACTGCCTGGTAACTCTCCCCTTCCTCCCTCTCTTTCCCCCTGCCTGGTGACTCCCCCCTTCCGTCCCCCTGCCTGATGACCCCCTCCCTCCCTCCCCCTGCCTGATGACCCCCCCCTCCCTCCCTCCCCCTGCCTCACCTGTTGCCAGCCGCGTCAGATCAATAAAAAATAAGGAACTGTCCCTCTCTGGTCTAGCCTGACCCCCAACCACACACTCTCCTCTCCCTCCTCTTCCAGTGTCTTTCCCTCCTCTCACTCTTCTCCCAGCCTCACCCTCCTCTCCCAGCCTCACCCTCCCCTCACTCTTCTCCCAGCCTCACCCTCCTCTCCCAGCCTCACCCTCCCCTCACTCCTCTCCCAGCCTCACCCTCCTCTCCCAGCCTCACCCTCCCCTCACTCCTCTCCCAGCCTCATCCTCCTCTCCCCTCCTCTTCCAGTGTCTTTCCCTCCTCTCCCAGCCTCACCCTCCTCTCCCAGTGTCCTTTGTTCCATATTTCCTCTCCCTCACTCGTCCCCTTCCAGCCTCTCTCGTTTCTTTATTATTTCCCCTAACTTCCTCATTATTTCCCCTCACGTCCCTAATATTTTCCCCTCACTTCCCTATTATTTCCCCTCACGACCCTAATATTTTCCCCTCACTTCCCTATTATTCCCCCCACTTCCCTATTATTTCCCCTCACTTCCCTATTATTTCCCTTCACCATTGTTTCCCCTCATCTGACTCTCCCTTCTCATTCCTCACATATTTCCCCCTCACCTTGATGCCTACCTCCCTCTCATTATGCTTCCCTCGTTCACTCCCTTCCCTTCTTCTCCCTCTCTCTCTCTCTCCCTCTATTCCCTTCTTTCTATCTCCTTCTCCCTCTATTTATTTCCCCCCTTCTCTTTCTCAATTCCTTCCTTTTCTCTCTCTTTCTTTTCCTCCCTCAATTCATGTCTCTCACCTCCCCTTTCCGCCTTCCTTCTCGTTCCTCTCTCTCCTCCTTCTTCTTAGGTTAGGTTAAGTTAGGTTAAATAAGGTCATGATAAGTTAGGCCAAGTTGATTTAGGTTAGTTACAATGGGTTACTCCAAGGTAGATTTAACAAGGTAGATTAGCCTTGATTAGGTCTCGCGCTCCACCTCCGGGAATTAGCCAGTTACTCCCTTCACAAAAACAAGCTTAAAATACCGAGGGTTTCAATGGCCTCTGGCAACCTTCCCCCTGAAGCTTAAATTTCAGCTTCAATCCCAGCTTAACCACAAAAAATGGATTTACCTGAAGATTTAGACACTCCAGTTTATTTCACCTGACGATAAAACACCTTAATCTAACCTAACCTAACCTAATCTAACCTAACCTAACCTACACCCCCCCCCACTGTGGTGTTAAATTATAAGCTGGGGTGCCTAATCTTCAGGTGATTAACGACAAAAAGTTACCCAAATTAGGCGATTAACGACATTACAGGGACGGATGTGGGAGAGTTTAACGATGTATAACGAGGTGTTGGTTATATCAACGAGCTTATCTGTCTGATCGATCCTGCCTCCAACGGTCGACTGGGTGAGGAAGGGAGGGAGAGTGGGAGAGGGAGGGAGGGAGGGAGGGAGGGAGGGAGAGAGGGAGGGAGGGAGGGAGGGAGGGAGGGAGGGATGGGATGGGGTACATGTAAACAAAGGCGAAGGGAGGACTAAAACATCGCTTGCTTGACTGTGTGGCGTTAGTTCACAGGTCACCACAACAGGTAGGCACAGGTCATCACAGGTCAACACAACAGATATCCACAGGTCACCACAACAGGTAGGCACAGGTCATCACAGGTCAACACAACAGATATTCACAGGTCAACACAACAGATATCCACAGGTCACCACAACAGATATGCACAGGTCATCATAGGTCAACACAATAGGTCATCCAAAGGTCAACACAACAGATATGCACAGGTC
Source organism: Homarus gammarus (assembly GCA_958450375.1). NCBI lineage: Eukaryota > Metazoa > Arthropoda > Malacostraca > Decapoda > Nephropidae > Homarus > Homarus gammarus. Next base: position 49,315 of record CAUDMG010001763.1, on the reverse strand, counting down.
ATCATAGGTCAACACAATAGGTCATCCAAAGGTTCAACACAACAGATATGCACAGGTCATCATAGGTCATCCAAAGGTCAACACATTCACCAGGTCAAGAGATCAGAAGGTCAAAATAAAATACCCAATTTCTTCATTTAATTATACCCAGGTTCTTTATTAACATCTGACATAAAGAAAACTTTTCCTTTCTATTTAACTTTATAAAGAAACATTAATTAAACTTATGGGGAAAATATATTAATTCTCAAAAGTTATTAAATGTCTCCTATTGAATTAACTAAGTCCTGGTGAACGATGATTAAGAACTATGGTTAGGTTAGGTTAGGGTAGGGTAGGTTAGGTTAGGTTAGGTTAGGTTAGGTTAGGGTAGGGTAGGTTAGGGTAGGGTAGGTTAGGTTAGGTTATGAGAAGTAACTAAACGATTTCGGATGAGGCGGCCATCTTGGGTTACCGATCGGCTATTAAAATCAACAGATCCTTTCACCATATTTAGAGTCAACCTTTCAGACTGTTGTGGAGTTATTGTCTGGGTAAAAAACAGCGGAAGAGAGACAAAAAAACACAAGGTAGGAGACAACACTGAACTCCACCATTTAAAAACAAGATTCCATATTGACAACGACAAAAAAAAAATCCCCAAGAAAAAGTATAAATAAATTTCTAACATAACATAAAAAAAAATAGTTTTATATAAGAAAAAGAAGCATTAATGTCTTCACTTAAGCGTCGCCCAGTGGAAAAAAAAGTCAAGAATTTTGGGTTAAATATATTCTTTCTTAAAACCTACTTTAGCAGTTTTACTCCTAGGTGACCCAGGCCATAATCCCGAGGCAGGAGATGTACTAGGGAGCCTAAAGTGGAAAACTTGGGCCAGGAGCACAGTCTGGGGTCCAGGTTATGTCCTCTCCCCCCCCCCCCCCTCCCCAGCACGCCTGCACCCCAGACCACGTATACCGATATTTTATTCACAGGGGAGCGACGGTGTTGGGAGGTCGGGGGAGGGAAGTTATCAGAGGCTGTGGGTTAGAATTCTAAAATGGTTGGCGAGTTAATTTTTTTTTCCACTTAGTAAGGTGAAAGAAGGAATAAGTGAAGTTTTTTTTTGTCGTAGCTTAAACGAGTTGATTGGAGATGCTTTCAGTGGACAATTGACCAAAGGAGTTATTTGCTTACAAGAGTCGATAAGAGACGGTTCTCCTTTAACCATTTAGTGGGAAGATTAAACAAAGTCACCCTTAAGTATCTATTTTTATGACCTGACCTGACCTGACCTGACCTTAGAATGTCAGTAAGATCTCAACTATTGTTATTGTTTTCACTCATTTATCGAGGTCGCATGAGTGAGCTGATCAATCCTTTCTGTATCAATGTTAGCAAGCATGATTCTGTGTACGTGTACCAGCATATCTCGGCACGTATGAATCTGTGTACGTGTACCAGCATATCTCGGCACGTATGAATCTGTGTACGTGTACCAGCATATCTCGGCACGTCTGAATCTGTGTACGTGTACCAGCATATCTCGGCACGTATGAATCTGTGTACGTGTACCAGCATATCTCGGCACGTATGAATCTGTGTACGTGTACCAGCATATCTCGGCACGTATGAATCTGTGTACGTGTACCCATAGACGTAGGCCTATACATACCTGGGCGTACGTATATAATATTCACCATGGCAACCCAAGAGATTGTTATGTTTCTGAGGACTAAATATCAAGGATTGAGGTTAGGTTAGGTTAGGTTAGGTTAGGACTGTCATTAACACACGCACTTGACCCACTAAAAGGGCTTCCTCCGTCCACCAATA
>CAUDMG010001763.1:27500-45000 GCA_958450375.1 Homarus gammarus | reverse complement strand
TCCCCCACCTAGAACACCCCCTCCTCCCTCCCCCACCTAGAACACCCCCTCCTCCCCCCACCTAGAACACCCCCTCCTCCCTCCCCCACCTAGAACACCCCCTCCTCCCCCCACCTAGAACACCCCCTCCTCCCTCCCCCACCTAGAACACCCCCTCCTCCCCCCACCTAGAACACCCCCTCCTCCCTCCCCCACCTAGAACCCCCCCCCTCCTAGAACACCTCCTCCTCCCCCCACCTAGAACACCCCCTCCTCCCTCCCCCACCTAGAACACCCCCTCCTCCCTCCACCTAGAACACCCCCTCCTCCCCCCACCGAGAACACCCCCTCCTCCCTCCCCCACCTAGAACACCCCCTCCTCCCTCCCCCACCTAGAACACCCCCTCCTCCCTCCCCCACCTAGAACACCCCCTCCTCCTCCCCCTCCTAGAACACCCCCTCCTCCCTCCCCCACCTAGAACACCCCCTCCTCCCTCCCCCACCTAGAACACCCCCTCCCCCTGGGGTTAGTATAGAGCCAGATAAGAATTTACCCAGTTAATTGGATTGTCACACTTAAGGACCCACAACTTCCATGATGCTCTCTCTCTCTCTCTCTCTCTCTCTCTCTCTCTCTCTCTCTCTCTCTCTCTCTCTCTCCTCACTTTAACATGTATTAAGCAAAGCCCTGAAACGAGACCATTTTTCTTGAGCTTCAGCCAGCCACACAAAACTAGACCTTGTGAACGCAGTACCTAAGGCCTGTTATTGTGTACTTTCAGGTCCTGGAGGTAATACCATTGTATTTCTGGACGGCGGGAGGCTGAGAGGGAGTGGGAATAGAGAGTGGGAATGTGAGTGGGTGGGAATATGAATGTGTGGGTGGGAATAGAGGGTGGGAATGAAGGAGGGAATGAGTGAATGAAAATGAGTTGGTGGGAATGGAGGAAGGAATGCGAAAGTGGGAATGGGGGAAGGAATATGCGAGTTAGAATTGAGGAGTGGGAATAGGGATGGGATTGTGAGTGGAAGAGAGTAGGAATGGGAATGGGTTAAATAAATATTCACCTTAATGCAAAAATAATGAGAGAGAGAGAGAGAGAGAGAGAGAGAGAGAGAGAGAGAGAGAGAGAGAGAGAGAGAGAGAGAGCTCATCAACTATAGATCGGCAGTGCTGGTAGGACAATGCTTCCCCTCACTTTCTCTCACTTTCTTACTTTCTCATTAACTTTCTTTCTCTCTGATTTTATCTTTCATTTCTTGTTTATTTATTTCTGCCCTCACTTCTTTTCATTTTCTCACTTTCTTTTTCTCTCTCTTTCACTTCTTTTCATTTTCTCACTTTCTTTTTCTCTCTCTTTCACTTCTTTTCATTTTCTCACTTTCTTTTTCTCTCTTACTTTCTTCCTGTCTCATTTTCATTCTCTCAATTTTTTCTATTCCATTTTGACTTTCTCTTTTTTCTTGTATATTACATCCTCACATTTTCCTTTCACTCTCATCCCTCTCCCTTTACTCTTACCCCCTCCCTTTACTCTCTCTCCCTCTCCGTTTACTCTCATCCCTCTCCCTTTACTCTCTCTCCCTCTCCCTTTACTCTTACCCTCTCCCTTTACTCTCTCTCCTCCGTTTACTCTATCTCCCTTTCCCTTTACCCCCTCCCTTTACTCTCTCTCCCTCTCCGTTTACTCTCACCCCTCTCCCTTTACTCTCTCTCCCTCTCCCTTTAATCTTACCCCCTCCCTTTACTCTCTCTCCTTCTCCCTTTACTCTCACTCCTCCGTTTACTCTCACTCCTCCGTTTACTCTATCTCCCTCTCCCTTTAATCTTACCCCCTCCCTTTACTCTCACTCCCTATCCCTTTACTCTCTCCCTCTCCCTTTACCCCCTCCCTTTACTCTCACTCCTCCGTTTACTCTATCTCCCTCTCCCATTACCCCCTCCCTCTCCCTTTACTCTCACTTCCTCTCCCTGCAGTAACACGCCCTATCTTCACACTCTCCCCCCCCCCCTCTCCCTCTTCCCTTGACCTACTTGTCGCCGCTCTTTCCTTCCTCTCCCTGTACTCTGGCTGTGAGGGAGAGTGCCAGGGTACAGCCAACGATCTCTCTCTCTCTCTCTCTCTCTCTCTCTCTCTCTCTCTCTCTCTCTCTTCGTCCCTACTTCATTTCATTTCCCTTCTTCCTCTTTCTCCCTTTTAACCATTTTCACTTCCTCCTTCTCTTTACTCCCCCTCTCTCTCTCTCTCTCTCTCTCTCCTTCTTTCATCCTTTCCTTCTCCATTCCATTTTCCTTCTTCAATCTCTCCTTCACTCCTTTTCATGTCCTCCTTCTATTGTCTTTTCCTCCCTCTCCACACCAGCTGTTGACGTGTTTACACCTCCCACAACAAGCAACTTTCCTCTATACTTTCACTTTATACTTTCCTGCACACTTTCACTATTCATTTCGTACACCTTTTTCTCTCAATACTTTCTTCCCAACTTTTATTCTATACCTTATGTTTACACTTTATACTTTCACTATACTTTCATTATGTTTTTTTAGAGTTTCTATCGTATTTTCATTATATACTTTTTGTAATACTTTTATTCTACTTTCTTTAATGTTTTTCTCTTACTTTCGTGTAGTACTCTCTCTCTCTCTCTCTCTCTCACTCAGAAAATAAATTAAATACAATTAATTTTCTTCATTATCATCAAGACACAACACACAGTATATATAAACATTAATTACATACACAAATTAAACGAAACGCAACTATACACACTAAAACACTATAACTATACACACTAAAACACCATAACTATACACATTAAAACACTATAACTATACACACTAAAACACCATAACTATACACATTAAAACACTATAACTATACACATTAAAACACTATAACTATACACATTAAAACACTATAACTATACACATTAAAACACTATAACTATACACATTAAAACACTATAACTATACACATTAAAACACTATAACTATACACATTAAAACACTATAACTATACACATTAAAACACTATAACTATACACATTAAAACACTATAACTATACACATTAAAACACTATAACTATACACATTAAAACACTATAACTATACACATTAAAACACTATAACTATACACATTAAAACACCATAACTATACACATTAAAACACTATAACTATACACATTAAAACACCATAACTATACACATTAAAACACCATAACTATACACATTAAAACACCATAACTATATATATTAAAACAATATAAACCAAACAAGGTGGTGAGGTGAAAACAGTAAATTGGCAGTCTGTTTACCTCTATCACCTGACTGTATCACCTGTCTACCTGAATCACCTGTCAACCTGAATCACCTGTCTACCTGAATCACCTGACTGTATCACCTGTCTACCTGAATCACCTGTCTGTATCACCTGTCTACCTGAATCACCTGTCTGTATCACCTGTCTACCTGAATCACCTGACTGTATCACCTGTCTACCTGTATCACCTGACTGTATCACCTGTCTACCTGAATCACCTGACTGTATCACCTGTCTACCTGAATCACCTGTCTACCTGAATCACCTGACTGTATCACCTGTCTACCTGAATCACCTGTCTACCTGTCTACCTGAATCACATGACTGTATCACCTGTCTACCTGTATCACCTGTCTACCTGAATCACCTAACTGTATCACCTGTCTACCTGTATCACCTGTCTACCTGAATCACCTGACTGTATCACCTGTCTACCTGAATCACCTGTCTACCTGAATCACCTGACTGTATCACCTGTCTACCTGAATCACCTGTCTGTATCACCTGTCTACCTGAATCACCTGTCTGTATCACCTGTCTACCTGAATCACCTGACTGTATCACCTGTCTACCTGAATCACCTGTCTACCTGAATCACCTGACTGTATCACCTGTCTACCTGAATCACCTGTCTACCTGAATCACCTGTCTGTATCACCTGTCTACCTGAATCACCTGACTGTATCACCTGTCTACCTGAATCACCTGTCTACCTGAATAACCTGACTGTATCACCTGTCTACCTGAATCACCTGACTGTATCACCTGTCTACCTGAATCACCTGACTGTATCACCTGACTGTATCACCTGTCTACCTGAATCACCTGACTGTATCACCTGTCTACCTGAATCACCTGACTGTATCACCTGTCTACCTGAATCACCTGTCTACCTGAATAACCTGACTGTATCACCTGTCTACCTGAATCACCTGACTGTATCACCTGTCTACCTGAATCACCTGACTGTATCACCTGACTGTATCACCTGTCTACCTGAATCACCTGACTGTATCACCTGTCTACCTGAATCACCTGACTGTATCACCTGTCAACCTGAATCACCTGACTGTATCACCTGTCAACCTGAATCACCTGACTGTATCACCTGTCTACCTGAATCACCTGACTGTACCACCTGTCTACCTGAATCACCTGACTGTATCACCTGTCTACCTGAATCACCTGTCTACCTGAATAACCTGACTGTATCACCTGTCTACCTGAATCACCTGACTGTATCACCTGTCTACCTGAATCACCTGACTGTATCACCTGTCTACCTGAATCACCTGTCTACCTGAATAACCTGACTGTATCACCTGTCTACCTGAATCACCTGACTGTATCACCTGTCTACCTGAATCACCTGACTGTATCACCTGACTGTATCACCTGTCTACCTGTATCACCTGACTGTATCACCTGTCTACCTGAATCACCTGACTGTATCACCTGACTGTATCACCTGTCTACCTGAATCACCTGACTGTATCACCTGACTGTATCACCTGTCTACCTGTATCACCTGACTGTATCACCTGTCTACCTGAATCACCTGACTGTATCACCTGTCTACCTGAGTCACTATCCCATCAGGTAAGCCTCCATGAATCACAGACCAGCCGAGTCAACATCAAAAGCCGTGTTTCCAATTGCCATTTCTCTAAATATTTCAGCCACCTGCCCACACCTGCCGCCATATTTAGTCAGGTGTATAATATTTCTGTCTGTCTGTCTGTCTGTCTGTCTGTCTCACCTATATCAAGGTATAAACCATGTATGTATGTATGTATGGATGTATGTATGTATGTATGTATGTATGTATGGATGTAACGCAACGCAAGAGAGAGTGACAATACATGAAAACAAAGGAATAAGGGAGGAGGGAGGTAAGGAAGAGGAAATAAGGGAGGAGAGGGAGAGGAAATAAGGGAGGAGAGGGAGAGGAAATAAGGGAGGTGAGGGAGAGGAAATAAAGGAGGAGAGGAAGAGGAAATAAGGGAGGTGAGGGAGAAGAAATAAGGGAGGTGAGGGAGAGGAAATAAGGGAGGTGAGGGAGAGGAAATAAGGGAGAGGAAATAAGGGAGGAGAGGAAGAGGAAATAAGGGAGGAGAGGGAGAGGAAATAAGGGAGGTGAGGGAGAGGAAATAAGGGAGGTGAGGGAGAGGAAATAAGGGAGGTGAGGGAGAGGAAATAAGGGAGGTGAGGGAGAGGAAATAAGGGAGGTGAGGGAGAGGAAATAAGGGAGGTGAGGGAGAGGAAATAAGGGAGGAGAGGGAGAGGAAATAAGGGAGGTGAGGGAGAGGAAATAAGGGAGGAGAGGGAGAAGAAATAAGGGAGGAGAGGGAGAGGAAATAATGGAGGTGAGGGAGAAGAAATAAGGGAGGTGAGGGAGAGGAAATAAAGGAGGAGAGGGAGAGGAAATAATGGAGGCGAGGGAGAAGAAATAAGGGAGGTGAGGGAGAGGAAATAAGGGAGGTGAGGGAGAAGAAATAAGGGAGAGGAAATAAGGGAGGTGAAGGAGAGGAAATAAGGGAGGTGAGGGAGAAGAAATAAGGGAGAGGAAATAAGGGAGGTGAGGGAGAGGAAATAAGGGAGGAGAGGGAGAGGAAATAAGGGAGGAGAGGGAGAGGAAATAAGGGAGGTGAGGGAGAGGAAATAAGGGAGGTGAGGGAGAAGAAATAAGGGAGGTGAGGGAGAGGAAATAAGGGAGGTGAGGGAGAGGAAATAAGGGAGGTGAGGGAGAGGAAATAAGGGAGGAGAGGGAGAGGAAATAAGGGAGGAGAGGGAGAAGAAATAAGGGAGGTGAGGGAGAGGAAATAAGGGAGGTGAGGGAGAGGAAATAAGGGAGGAGAGGGAGAGGAAATAAGGGAGGTGAGGGAGAAGAAATAAGGGAGGTGAGGGAGAGGAAATAAGGGAGGTGAGGGAGAGGAAATAAGGGAGGAGAGGGAGAGACAATAAGGGAGGTGAGGGAGAGGAAATAAGGGAGGTGAGGGAGAGGAAATAAGGGAGGAGAGGGAGAGGAAATAAGGGAGGTGATGGAGAGGAAATAAGGGAGGTGAGGGAGAAGAAATAAGGGAGAGGAAATAAGGGAGGTGAAGGAGAGGAAATAAGGGAGGTGAGGGAGAAGAAATAAGGGAGAGGAAATAAGGGAGGTGAAGGAGAGGAAATAAGGGAGGTGAGGGAGAGGAAATAAGGGAGGTGAGGGAGAGGAAATAAGGGAGGTGAGGGAGAGACAATAACGAAAGAGAGACACACAACAAAACTGATGAACAACACAGTAGGGAGAGAGGTCTTACAACACAGCCCCGACCAGGAGGCCGCGTGGAGGACGGTGGTGAGAGGAGGCCATGGAGGACAGTGTAGGTGGTGGTGAAGACAGAAGAGAGGAGACCTTGGAGGACACAGGGGATGGTGGTGAGGACAGAGGAGAGGAGACCTTGGAGGACACAGGGGGTGGTGGTGAGGACAGAGAGGAGACCTTGGAGGACACAGGGGAAGAGACCTTGGAGGACACACGGGGTGGTGGTGAGGACAGAGGGGAGGAGACCTTGGAGGACACAGGGGGTGGTGGTGAGGACAGAGGGGAGGAGACCTTGGAGGACACAGGGGGTGGTGGTGAGGACAGAGGGGAGGAGACCTTGGAGGACACAGGGGGTGGTGGTGAGGACAGAGGAGAGGAGACCTTGGAGGACACAGGGGGTGGTGGTGAGGACAGAGGGGAGGAGACCTTGGAGGACACACGGGGTGGTGGTGAGGACAGAGGAGAGGAGACCTTGGAGGACACAGGGGGTGGTGGTGAGGACAGAGGGGAGGAGACCTTGGAGGACACAGGGGGTGGTGGTGAGGACAGAGGGGAGGAGACCTTGGAGGACACAAGGGGTGGTGGTGAGGACAGAGGGGAGGAGAACCTTGGAGGACACAGGGGGTGGTGGTGAGGACAGAGGGGAGGAGACCTTGGAGGACACAAGGGGTGGTGGTGAGGACAGAGGAGAGACCTTGGAGGACACAGGGGAAGAGACCTTGGAGGACACAGGGGATGGTGGTGAGGACAGAGGAGAGGAGACCTTGGAGGACACAGGGGATGGTGGTGAGGACAGAGGAGAGGAGACCTTGGAGGACACACGGGGTGGTGGTGAGGACAGAGGGGAGGAGACCTTGGAGGACACAGGGGAAGAGACCTTGGAGGACACAGGGGATGGTGGTGAGGACAGAGGAGAGGAGACCTTGGAGGACACACGGGGTGGTGGTGAGGACAGAGGGGAGGAGACCTTGGAGGACACAGGGGGTGGTGGTGAGGACAGAGGGGAGGAGACCTTGGAGGACACAAGGGGTGGTGGTGAGGACAGAGGGGAGGAGAACCTTGGAGGACACAGGGGGTGGTGGTGAGGACAGAGGGGAGGAGACCTTGGAGGACACAAGGGGTGGTGGTGAGGACAGAGGAGAGGAGACCTTGGAGGACACAGGGGAAGAGACCTTGGAGGACACAGGGGATGGTGGTGAGGACAGAGGAGAGGAGACCTTGGAGGACACACGGGGTGGTGGTGAGGACAGAGGGGAGGAGACCTTGGAGGACACAGGGGAAGAGACCTTGGAGGACACAGGGGATGGTGGTGAGGACAGAGGAGAGGAGACCTTGGAGGACACACGGGGTGGTGGTGAGGACAGAGGGGAGGAGACCTTGGAGGACACAGGGGGTGGTGGTGAGGACAGAGGGGAGGAGACCTTGGAGGACACAGGGGGTGGTGGTGAGGACAGAGGGGAGGAGACCTTGGAGGACACTGCAGGTGGAGGAGGGAGCACAGCGCGGGGCCCGAGCCTGGAGACCAGATGATCAATAGTGTTGCATGGAGGACAAACCCCAGAGATGCCCCGCCCACCTAGCTACGTCACGGGGGTAACTACGTCATACAAAAAAACTACGTCACACAGCCACCTACGTCACATGGTAATTACGACGTCAAACAGCTAATTACGTCACATAGCCACCTACGTCACATGGTAACTACGCCACACAGCCAACTACGTCACACAGCTAACTACGTCATACGATAACTAAGTCACATCAATTAGGTCAAAAGGTAACTATGTCACTTGATATCCTTCAATAACAACTACGCCACAAAGGAAATGCCGTGCATCACGTCACAGCCTCAGTAACCAACTACGCCATGCAGCAGACGACGCTAACTCTGCCTCAAAACAACTACGCAGGCGGCAGGTTAGGTTAGGTTAGGTTGATCTGCTAATGACTAGACTATTAATTTAGCTAACTGTTAACTACATTCCCCATCAATTAAGTACACTACTAACTACGCACACCATCAATCAGGTCCACTTTTAACGACGAATAAGTAACTGCGTAGTCCATCAAACCACGAGACTCAATAGAGACATCAACATGGAAATTCTCAATCAAACACGTCAATTATTTAAGTAAACTACGCCGCCAAGAACGAGTCACAGAGGGACCCACGTGAAGGGAATACGCGCCGCCAAAGACGAGGTCACAGAGGGGAACCACATTGACACACCAGAAGGGTAACTACGCCGCCAAGAACGAGTCACAGAGGGAACCACACCAGAAGGGTAACTACGCCACCAAGAACGAGTCACAGAGGGAACCACACCAGAAGGGTAACTACGCCGCCAAGAACGAGTCACAGAGGGAACCACACCAGAAGGGGTAACTACGACGGCAGAAAATCACGATGTTAGATGATCATTTAAGAAAGAACCACGACAAGGAAGACCTAACTGAGGCAGCAACAGGCTAGGACACCACGTCAAGAAGAGGCCCCAACCACGTCAAGGAACCACCTTAATATATCAAGATGGATCAAGATGGAATTAGGAACTACGTCAACAAGGAATCAAACACCACGTCAACACCTAACCTAACCACGTCAAGAAGGAGCCGTTCCTTTACCGTCAGGGAGAGAGAGAGAGAGAGAGAGAGAGAGAGAGAGAGAGAGAGAGAGAGAGTTGCTACATCACTTTCATAAAGAACAACGGAACATGAACAACGGTACATAAACAACGGTACAAGAACAACGGTACATGAACAACGGTACAAGAACAACGGTACATGAACAACGGTACAAGAACAACGGTACATGAACAACGGTACAAGAACAACGGTACAAGAACAACGGTACATGAACAACGGTACATGAACAACGGTACAAGAACAACGGTACATGAACAACGGTACATGAACAACGGTACATGAACAACGGAACATGAACAACGGTACATGAACAACGGTACATGAACAACGGTACACGAACAACGGAACATGAACAACGGTACATGAACAACGGTACACTGAAAGCATCTGGCCATTACAATTATTTTAGAACAATGGTACATTAAGTGAACTTTCCCCACAAACACCTTTTTCCCCCACCACCACCCACTTTTCCACCACCACCATCCACTTCTCCCCCACCACCACCACCCACTTTTCCCCCGCCACCACCACCACCCACTTTTCCCCCACCACCACCACCCACTTTTCCCCCACCACCACCACCACCCACTTTTCCCCCACCACCACCACCCACTTTTCCCCCACCACCACCACCCACTTTTCCCCCACCACCACCACCCACTTTTCCCCCGCCACCACCACCCACTTTTCCCCCACCACCACCACCCACTTTTCCCCCACCACTACCACCCACTTTTCCCCCACCACCACCCACTTTTCCCCCACCACTACCACCCACTTTTCCCCCACCACCACCCACTTTTCCCCCACCACCACCACCCACTTTTCCCCCACCACCACCACCACCCACTTTTCCCCCACCACCACCACCCACTTTTCCCCCACCACCACCACCCACTTTTCCCCCGCCACCACTAGCAGTAATACCCAGCAGCAGCAAATTTACAGTATAATAGAAGCATTATATTAGGGAGGTGGGCAGTTAAAGCCGGGATATATACAGTGGAGGGGGGAGGGGGGGGGCCACTCCATTAACCTGATCATTAGCAGTTAAAAGAAACACCAATTGCGATATTTCTTAACTAGGGGAGAGGGAGAGGAGAGGGAGTGGGGAGAGGGATGGGGTGGTGGGGATGGGGAGGGAGTGGGGAGAGGGGTGGGGATGGGGAGGGAGTGGGGAGAGGGGTGGGGAAGGAGAGAGGGTGGGGAGAGGGAGAGGGGAGAGGGGTGCTGTGTGTCTGTGTCATTATATATTTCACTCTGGTGAGGAGAAAAAGATGGGGGAAATTAATGTGTGTGTGTGTGTGTGTGTGTGTGTGTGTGTGTGTGTGTATTATCCCCACCCCCATCATCATCATCATCATCATCACCACCACCATCACCACCACTATCATCATCATCATCATCATCACCACCACCACCATCACCACCATCATCATCACCATCATCATCATCATCACCATCACCACCACCATCATCATCACCATCACCACCATCATCATCCCTCAGGTAAACAGCCACTCATTAGACACCATTTTTCTACCTGAATAAGATGACCATAAAATGTGGATGTATTGGCAAGCCTCTCTCTCTCTCTCTCTCTCTCTCTCTCTCTCTCTCTCTCCCCCTCTCTCTCTCTCTCTCTCTTTCTCTCTCTTCTCCCCTCTCCCCACTCCTCTGCCCTCTCCCCCTCCCCTTTCGCCTGCCAGTTCGTGCTCCCTCACACCAACAAGTCCCTCCCATTAACACTTCACTCTCACCGCCTCCCACTCTCCCAGCCTCCCACTCTCCCAGCCTCCCAGCCTCCCACTCTCCCAGCCTCCCACTCACCCAGCCTCCCACTCTCCCAGCCTCCCACTCTCCCAGCCTCCCACTCTCCCAGCCTCCCACTCTCCCAGCCTCCCACTCTCCCAGCCTCCCACTCTCCCAGCCTCCCACTCTCCCAGCCTCCCACTCTCCCAGCCTCCCATTCTCCCACCTCTCACTTCTCCCAGCCTCCCACTCTCCCAGCCTCCCACTCTCCCAGCCTCCCACTCTCCCAGCCTCCCACTCTCCCACCTCTCACTTCTCCCACTCCTCCGTACTCCTGTTCACCTCTCACAGTCACACTCCACCAACTCTCTTTTACTCTTCCTACCTTTCCTCTCTCTCTCTCCCTCACTTACTTACTCCTTTAACTCTCCCTCTGTCTGTCTGTCTGTCTGTCTGTCTGTCTACCTGTCTGCCTGTCTGTCTGTCTCACAAAATAAACAACAACAACAACAGTAATCCAATATTCGTTTGTGCTGGAGAGAGAGAGAGAGAGAGAGAGAGAGAGAGAGAGAGAGAGAGAGAAGGTGATGAAGAACAAGAAGAACAAGAAGATCACTATATAACCCCCCCCCCCCACCCACCGCTAAAACACAACACCCACGAAGCTTCAAGACAATTGTCACCCTTAAGACACTAGGGACATAAAGACCAAACTAGCGTGTACTGTCATGGCCTAAGACAATAACACTTCATATATTAATTTGTCTATTATGGGAAATATTCCTTCTTCCTCCTCCTCCTCCTCCTCCTCCTCCTTCTTCTTCTTCTTTTTCTTCTTCTTCTTCTTACGTTTACATATTCCTCTTCCCTCGTCTTTCGTCTCCTACTTCTCTTCCTTCTTCCTCCTCTTCCCCTCCTCTTCCTCCTCTTCCCCTCCTCTTCCTCCTTCTCAGCTCGTACAGTGATCCTCCTCTAATACGTTACCTTATCAGTCAAGACACTCCTCCCTCTCTTCCTCCTCCTCCTTCCCTCTCGTCTTTCTCCTTATCATTCTATCCCCCTCTTCTTTCTCTTTCTCCTTTGTCTCCTTTCTCTTTCTTACTCTTCTGTTCCTTCCCTCTCTCTTGCTTATCCTCCTCCACCCATATGCTCTCTCTCTCTCTCTCTCTCTCTCTCTCTCTCTCTCTCTCTCTCCTCCTTCACCCCCTCTGCCCTCCTCCTTCACCCCCTCTGCCCTCCTCCTGACACAATGATCCGCACAATGTAACTAGCCACCATTAATTACCTAACCCACCAAGTAAACAAGGGCGACGACCCATTATTAATGAGTCGCCACTTGAGCTTAATAGGTTGACACTCTCACCTGTCTGTGTGTGTGTGTGTCTGGTGGAGGAAGGGGGGAAGGAGGAAGGGGGGGAGGAGGGAGAGGGAAAGGGGGCAGGAGGGAGGGAGGAGAGGAAAGGAGGGAAAATTATAGTCTAAGCTGCCTATTAAGGAGGGGGGGGGAGAGGAAAAAGGGAGGGAAATTATACTAAAAAAATATGCCTTTTTTTGGTGGCCTCCGATGGTGAAGCAGGGTAGGAGGGAGGGAGGGAGGGAAAGAGGGAGGGAAAGAGGGAGGGAGGGAGGAAAAAGAGGGAAGACAATTTTCCTTCTTGGTTTATTCTCTCTCTTCCTCTCTTCCAAAAACACATTTCTCCCTTCCTCTGTCTCTCATTCCCTCTCCTCCAACAACCCCTTCCTCCACCCACCTCTCTCTTTCTTGCTCTCGTCTCCCTCCCTCCTTCACCCACCCACCCACCCACCCTCCCTCTTGCCCACCCTCACCCACCCACCCACCCTACCTCACCCAGCAGCATCCTTCACCTGACCTTGACCAGCGCCGAGGAGGCAAGATATTGACCTTGTAAGGAACTAAGGTCACCCTGGGAAGATCCTCTGGTTGACCTGGGGTTTACCTTTGGTTTATCTGGGGTTTACCTTTGGTTTACCTGGGGTTTACCTTTGGTTTACCTGGGGTTTACCTTGAGGTTTAATTGTAATTTCCCTAAGAAGAAGAAGAAGAAGAAGAAGAAGAAGAAGAATGCTTAAGGGAGGGGTTAGGAGCAACATTCCTACCCTCCCATCCCGCCATTGTGAGAGAACTGCCTACCCACGTCTCACCCTCCCTCTCACTTCCTCCTTCGTTCTCTTCCTCTCTCATCTCCCTTCTCCATTCCCTTCCTCTCTCCCTCAATCCCTACCTTAACTCCCTCCCCCATTCCCATTCTCCCTCTCACTTCCTCCCCATTCTCTCACACTCTCTCCCTCAATCTCTTCCTCTCTCCATCAATCTCCACCTCAACCATCCCCCACCACAACCTACCATACCCCCCCCCCCTCCTAATACTGGGGAAATGACGTAATAAAAATCCCATTCAGTAAACAATTCAACATGGCTTCCGTGGGACATGATTCAATTTTTTTTTTTATTCCAGGACAAACAACATCGTCACTCATCAACAACAAATATTTAATCTTTAACAACAAATTAAAAGGTATTAACTAATTCTTACCTTTACTCGTTAGTTAATATGAGTTAAGGTTAAGAGTTAAGCCATGATGTGCTTTTAAAATTCCTTCGTGTAAGAGACAAGAGCGTGAGAATGTTATTTCAACTGGGAATAAAAAAAATAAAAAATAAGACCCTCCCACGTCTCACCAGAACGACAGGTATTAATGCTCCTTGAGTGGCCCATTCATCCACCTGAGTGTGGGTGATTATGCTCACTGACGACGCACATTTCATTCATTCGTTTCCTCCCTCTGAACGCAATAACCTTGAGAGAGAGAGAGAGAGAGAGAGAGAGAGAGAGAGAGAGAGAGAGAGAGAGAGAGAGAGAGAGAGAGAGAGAGAGAGAGAGAGACTTTGTAAACACCAACATCAAAACAAACAAACATCTATTATATAAAATTACACTAAATATTTCACCAGATAAAAAAATAAATTTACTCGTTTATAAGTTCTTTAAATCCTCTCAAAAGTCACTTATTTTAATTACGACGCAAAACACTAATCAATTAAACACTTAACTAAATATATTACCGATTAATTAGTGTGTAAGCTGCTTAAGGATCTGTCAAGAGTAACTCCAGTTAATTAAAACAAAGACAAAATATTAGTGTTTAAACATTATATTATTGTGTGTGTGTTGGGGGGGGGGGTAGGTGGGGAGGGGAGGGAGGAAGAAAAGGAGTGAAGGAACGGAAGGAAGGAAGGAAGGAAGGAAGGAATAAAGGGAAGGAAGGAATAAAGGAAGGAAGGAAGAAAGGAAGGAAGGAAGGAAGGAAGGAAGGAAGGAAGGAAGGAAGGAATAAAGGAAGGAAGGAATAAAGGAAGGAAGGAAGAAAGGAAGGAAGGAAGGAAGGAAGGAAGGAAGGAAGGAATAAAGGAAGGAAGGAATAAAGGAAAGGAAGGAAGAAAGGAAGGAAGGAAGGAAGGAAGGAAGGAATAAAGGAAGGAAGGAATAAAGGAAAGGAAGGAATAAAGGAAGGAAGGAATAAAGGGAAGGAAGGAAGGAAGGAAGGAAGGAAAGAATTAATAAATAAAGGAAGGAAGGAAGGAAAGAATGCATGAATAAATAAAGTAAGGAAGGAAGGAGAGAGGGGTGGTGATGGTGGTGGTGACAGTAGGAGGGCGGGTGGTGTTGTCATTCCAAACACACTCTGTCAGTCAATGTCAGTCAGTCAGTCAGTTACGTCAGGACCCCATGATGACCAAAGTCAGCTGTGACCTGACTTAAAAGGTCAAGATGTCACCACACCCAAAATATAGAAGGTGGAAGTGGGGGGGGGGGGGGTAGGTACTAATGGAAGGAGAGATGAGAGAATGGAAGATGATATGGGAAAGAAGAGAGAGAGAGAGAGAGAGGCCATACAATCCTCACCCCAGAATATAACTGACTTACACACCACCATAATACAACTTGTGTACTAACAACAATACACTAGTCTATTAAAATACAACGAGAATAAAAGTTTTTTTAAATACAAATGGTCTTTTGTTTTTATTGGGGGGACGGGGTAGGGGGGAGAGGGGTAGGGGTAAGGGGGAGAGGGGTATGGAGGGGGAGGGGAGAGAGGGAGGGTGTTTTATTTAAGCATTCCGGATCACTGGCATCACGTGAGGGTGTTTATATACGTGAAGGAATTGTGTGTGTGTGTGTGTGTGTGTGTGTGTGAGTACAGTCCATGCATGCTTTAGTGGACGGGTAAATATAGTGCTTTTGGTGTTTATGTGCGTGTGTGAATGTATGAAAACGCTCACGTGTAGGAATGTGTGGATAAGGGTGGCGTTGTGTGTGTGTGTTCGTATAATGAGACATGATAATAATAGCACGTGTATTATGAAACAGTTGGCACCCTTGGCGTAACAGCTGCAGCAACAACAATAATAATAGCAGAGGGAGACTCACGCCCAGGGGAACACCGGCACGTGGGCACACCCCAGTTACCACCTCGCTAATTCAACCAACAATATTTAACACGAGAAAACGAATTATCTCCTCTTCTTCACGGCAACCTCCATCACCACCATATCAAGACACAATGAATCATAACTTAAAAATATGAAAAAGTTACGATAATTAATGAAATATATAAGTAAATAAATTTTCGGCTGGGTGTATGGCAACAAGAGTCTCATAACACGTGTCTGAGAGCACGCGCATCCGGGGGGTGGAGTGGAGGCGAGGAGTGAATGGCTCCTGCTGGCCTCTGAGAGAAGCTGGGGGTGCCGACTATGTCTTAAATCCCACTCCAGTCTAACTTAAAAAACGTCTATTTACTTCCTGAACTAATTAAAACTTCCTTATCTCTGGTTTACAGGGTTTAGGTGATGTCTTCTCGGTCGTCCATTAATAGTTACGGTTCTAGCCTTGAGAGAGACACACACCCTCCCTCCCCCTAGTGGTGACGGCACCACCTGAAGAGGTTTATGAATCACTGAGAGAAGAGGAACATCTTATGAATGAAGGAAGAGAAGGAGGACGTCTCTCCCTCCTTGGACAATGATGCCTCCTCCCCATTCACCTCCTTCGACCTCTTCCCTCCCTACCTACATTCCTGAGTCCGAATTCTAAAAAGGTAAATAATAATAATAATAATAATAATAAAAATAATAATAATAATAATAATAATAATAAAAACCTTACATATAGAAAGTTATGTCTTATTTTTTAGTTCTACCTCATGACACACACACACACACACACTGGTTCATTTTTTTCACTTCGTCGAGAGAAGAAAATGAACCAGTCTCTGAAGATCCGGATCCAGGGTTCGAACTCTGAGGATTCGACCAGAAATTGAATACGAATCATTGGTACGCCCAACATCCACCCCATAAACACAGATTCGATCCCCATTGACATCCTCTCCTTTCAGTGGGGCGTCGAAGCTGTGCACTGAAACATAATTTTCCACCCCTCTACCTGAGTCTCACCCCCATACAACTAATTACAGTAGAGTCTCGATGCAATTTTGACACCATTTTGGTCCTTCATATAAGTCACACCCTAAGTGAGCCACTCGCATGCTCTTATATATATCCAGTTAAGGGAAGAATTTAACCAAGGCGTGTGTGAGGAGGCTGACGGGGACCTCCTACCAGGCATTGTGTTCCTTCCTCGGTACACGCTGCTGCTGCCCACTCACCCACTCGAACGATAATTTGCCCCAATGTAGATTCTTTACGGAGCTGTACACAATGAGGAGGTCCCCCCGAGGTCTGGCGTGACGCTTCTCGATGTTATCTCCGGGTATTGTGCGTGAGGGGGAGGGGTGAGGGGGAGGGGGTGAGGGGGTGGGAGGGGTGATGGTGGGAGGTATTTTGTGCCAATTGTTGCCTTAAACCCAGATGGCATTCCTGGGGTATTGGACATGGTTTGTTGTTGCCATACACACAAGACTGCTTATAAACACACACACACACACACACACACACACACACACACACTTCATTCTATGTTCCCTTGACTTACTTGCTCCATATCATAGTACAGTGAATACTTATCCACGGCCCTCCACCCACCACACTCCCATCCACCCACCACTCCTCTCCACCTCCCACTCCTCTTCACCCACCACACTCCCATCCACCCACCACTCCTCTCCACCCCCCACTCCTCTCCACCCACCACACCCCCATCCACCCACCACTCCTCTCCACCCCCCACTCCTCTCCACCCACCACACCCCCATCCATCTACCACTCCTCTCCACCCACCACACCCCATCCACCCACCACACTCCCATCCACCCACCACTCCTCTTCACCCACCACACTCCCATCCACCCACCAGTGAACAGTCCTCAGGGGGCAGAGGATGTGGCTGGGGAGAAGACAATGTGATACATATTTCTCAGTTGATATACGTGAGGTGGAAGTTCTCTTGGCGGTAGACTAACAACAAGTAACTATAGTGGTGTACCAACGACGACGACGACGACGACG
>CAUDMG010001763.1:0-22500 GCA_958450375.1 Homarus gammarus | reverse complement strand
CCTCGCCAATCGAGTATCTGGCCATATTTAGAAGGCGGATGCTAAATGATGTCAGTGTTTGCTCGATCCTCCGTTATAAACAAGACACCTGAGAATAGTACAGGTACAGGTACAGTTACAGTTACAGGTACAGGTACAGGTACAGGTATAAACACAGGAAAAGTTACAAGTAAAAGCACAAACAGAAATACAAATACAGAAACACATGTATGGGTAAAAGTAAAATTACAGGTAAAATTACAGGTAAATATACGTCTAGGGTAAAGGTACAAGTGGGAATACAGGTAAAAATACTACTACCTCAACAACAACCACCACTACAACCACAACCACAACCACCACCCACCACCACCAAAACCACCACCACCACCACCACCACTAACGCCACAACCACCACCACCACCACCACTAACGCCACAACCACCACCACCACCACCCACCACCACCACCACCAGCACCACCATTATTTAAGACTGGTACCATCGAAGGCCTTGCCATAACTCCCCGGTGAGACCATTAATCAGCAGCCATCCACTAAGTTTAAGAAAGCCATTACTTTAACACATTAATTCTCACCAACTCAATAACGTACGACTCTCTGTTAAATATTCCGAGAGAGAGAGAGAGAGAGAGAGAGAGAGAGAGAGAGAGAGAGAGAGAGAGAGAGAGAGAGAGAGAGAGATGGATGGATGGATGGATATACACAACAATGCAATGAAAGAAAATCCGTGAACTTTTGACACACACACACACACACACACACACACACACACACACCAAGTCACCTCATCCCGTTTTCTATGCATCGTCTTCTCTCCTTCACCGCCAACTTACTTATTCCTTCGCATCTAAATTTCAATCCATTTTGGCTTTACTACCTCCGTCTTGCCTCTCACTCATTCCTTCCTCCTCTCATACATATTCATCCTCACTGAGAGAAGAAGAAAGAGATGAAGAAGAAAGAGATGAAGAAGAAGAATTAGATTTGCATATTGACTTCAGATTTCAAGATATTGCTTTCCTTATCATCTCTCTCTCTCTCTCTCCTTTCTCTAGAATTCTTCAACTAATTAAAATAAAATCCTTGTATTGTATAGTTCACGAACTTTAGTCACTGAAAACAATATTACATTAATATTACACAAGTAACAGTCTTGACAACAGCAGTAACAGCCTGACAACAGCAGTAACAGCCTGACAACAGCAGTAACAGTCTTGACAACAGCAGTAACAGTCTTGACAACAGCAGTAACAGCCTGACAACAGCAGTAACAGCCTTGCCAACAGCAGTAACAGCCTTGCCAACAGCAGTAACAGCCTGACAAAAGCAGTAACAGCCTTGCCAACAGCAGTAACAGCCTGACAACAGCAGTAACAGCCTTGCCAACAGCAGTAACAGCCTTGCTAACAGCAGTAACAGCCTTGCC
Organism: Homarus gammarus; assembly: GCA_958450375.1. Lineage (NCBI taxonomy): Eukaryota > Metazoa > Arthropoda > Malacostraca > Decapoda > Nephropidae > Homarus > Homarus gammarus. Next base: position 21,073 of record CAUDMG010001763.1, on the reverse strand, counting down.
AACAGCAGTAACAGCCTTGCCAACAGCAGTAACAGCCTTGCTAACAGCAGTAACAGCCTTGCCAACAGCAGTAACAGCCTTGCCAACAGCAGTAACAGCCTTGCCAACAGCAGTAACAGCCTGACAACAGCAGTAACAGCCTTGCCAACAGCAGTAACAGCCTTGCCAACAGCAGTAACGGCCTGACAACAGCAGTAACAGCCTTGCCAACAGCAGTAACAGCCTGACAACAGCAGTAACAGCCTTGCCAACAGCAGTAACAGCCTTGCCAACAGCAGTAACAGCCTGACAACAGCAGTAACAGCCTTGCCAACAGCAGTAACAGCCTTGCCAACAGCAGTAACGGCCTGACAACAGCAGTAACAGCCTTGCCAACAGCAGTAACAGCCTGACAACAGCAGTAACAGCCTTGCCAACAGCAGTAACAGCCTTGCCAACAGCAGTAACGGCCTGACAACAGCAGTAACAGGCCTGACAACAACAGTAACAGCCTTGCCAACAGCAGTAACGGCCTGACAACAACAGTAACAGGTCTGACAACAACAGTAACAGCCCTGACAACAGCAGTAACAGCCCTGACAACAGCAGGCACAGCGTCGACCCTGGGTGACACAAATAAGTCATGATACATCACGGCCAAAAGTTTCTTCATCAATTCTGCGAGACGCCATCACTGTGTCCTCCCTTTGTCTCCCTTTATCTCTCTGACCTTCCTCTATTCTTCCTTATTCTCTCTTTCCTCATTTTCCACTCTCTCTCTCTCTCTCTCTCTCTCTCTCTCTCTCTCTCACAATTTACTTACGACCCTATTAACTCTCACTAAGTTTCTTCTCTCAATCCCTCTCACCCTTCAGCATCATCCCTCTCACCCCTCAGCATCATCTCTCTCACCCACTCTCACCTTTCTCACTATCCCTCTCACTCTCCTCATTATCCCTCTCATTCTCCTCATCATCCCTCTCATTCTCCTCATCATCCCTCTCACTCTCATCCCTCTCATCACTACTCCTCTCTTTATCTGCTCTCTACTGTTACCTGCTTTATTTATCTACCTTTCAATATATCATTTTTTCTTCTATTTATTCAATTTTATTTAGTTTCCGTTTTTGTTACTGTGTATGTGTGTGTGTGTGTGTGTGTGTGTGTGTGTGTGTGTATGTAAGTTTCAATGTGCTTTCGCGTTTGTGTATGTATGCGCGTCTGTATAAATTTCCGTGTGTGTGTGTGTGTGTGTGTGTGTGTGTGTGTGTGTGTGTGTGTGTGTCCTAGCCTCGGGTATGATGGATCAATACACCGTGATGAAGCCAGCATTCCTGAAGCTGCCTCTCTCACCCAGTCAGCCAACCAGACAGTCAGCCAGTTAGAGAGTTAGTCAGTCAGATAGATACAGTCAGTCAGTCAGTCAGTCAGTCAGTCAGTCAGTCAGATAGATAGATAGATACAGTCAGACAGTTAGTAAGATAGAGATACTGTCAGTCAGCTAGATGAAGTCAATCAGTCAGATACAGTTAGTTAGTCAGTCAGTCAGTCAGTCAAGGTAGATACAGTCAGTCAGTCAGTCAGTCAAAGTAGATACAGTCAGTCAGATAAAAGATACAGTCAGTCAGTCAGTCAGTCAGAAACAATCAGTATGTCAGTCTGTCAGTCAGATAGAGATACAGTCAGTCAGATAGATATTCAGTCAGATAGATACAGTCAGTCAGTCAGTCAGTTAGATAGACAGTGAGTCAGTCAGTCAGTTAGATAGAGATACAGTCAGTCACTCAAACAGTCATACAGTCATACACTCAACCAGTCATACAGTAATACTCTCAACCAAACAGTTATACACTCAACCAGTCATACAGTCAACCAGACATACTCAACCAATCATACAGTCAACAAGTCATACAGACATACAGTCAACTAGTCATACAGTCAACCGGTCATACAGTCATACACTCAACCATTCATACAGTCAACCAGCCGCACCAAAACACATACATCAACACAAGAGACATATGAATGGCCGTCTCTCTTGGCTCAGATCACACAGCCAAACATTAACAGACTTTCACCACCAGGATTCGTAAAGGTTAGGTTAGGTTAGGTTAGGTTTGGTTAGGTTTGGTTAGGTTAGGTTAGGTTGGGTTGGGTTAGGTTAGGTTTAGTTAGGTTAGGTTAGGTTAGGTTTGGTTAGGTTAGGTTAGGTTTAGTTAGGTTAGGTTAGGTTTGGTTAGGTTAGGTTAGGTTAGGTTAGGTTAGGTTGGGTTAGGTTAGGTTTGGTTTGGTTGGGTTAGGTTAGGTTAGGTTTAGTTAGGTTAGGTTAGGTTTGGTTAGGTTAATATTTCTCGTAACCGTTCTTGTTATTATTATCATAGTTTATCACTTTATGAAGACAAAGGCAATAAAACCCCGTGTTGAGAGGTGACACAGTGACCCTTTGACCTTGACCTTCAACCACCACTGAATTATCTACACTGCTGGTGACCCTTTAACAGCTACCCGCTCTACCCTGTACCAGACACGTCTCTACCCTCCTACCTCACTGATAGATGGGGAGGTAGAATGACAGGTTGACATAGAGAGAAAACCAGACGTAGGTAGAGAGATAGTCAGATATATAGAGAGATAACTAGACGTAGGTACAGAGATAGTCAGATATATAGAGAGAAAACCAGACGTAGGTAGAGAGATAGTCAGATATATAGAGAGATAACCAGACGTAGGTAGAGAGATAGTCAGATATATAGAGATAACCAGACGTAGGTAGAGAGATAGTCAGATATATAGAGAGATAACCAGACGTAGGTAGAGAGATAGTCAGATATATAGAGAGATAACCAGACATAGACAAGACAACCAGACATAGATGGAGAGACATGACAAACCTAACCTAACCTAACCTAACCAAACCACGCCATAGTTTCAACACAAGACGAGAAGTAAATCTTAAAAAAATGACTCGAGATATTCCGACTGTTCGTGTGTCTGTCTGCACAATGTGGCGGTAAATAACGCCAGCCCCCCCCAAACGACCTCTATACTGTACTGTACCTTCACTTACTGCATTACATTGTTATAATTACAGTAATTAATGAATAATGTGTGGTATGTGATTGTTTCATTATATGGCTGTATTCATGTATGTATGTATGACTGGACGACATTATGACTGTATGACTGTATTCCTTTATGACTGTATCCCTGTATGAATGTATGACTGCATCCCCGTATGACTGTGTTTCTGTGACTGTATCACTATATGACTGTATCCCTGTATTACTTTGACTGTATCCCTGTATGTCTGCATGACTGTATCCATGTATGACTGCATGACTGTATCCATGTATGACTGCATCGCTGTATGATTGTATTCCCGTTATGAGTGTATGACTGTATGACTGCATTACTATCCCTGTATGACTGTATATATGACTGACTGTATTACTATCCCTGTATGACTGTATGTATGACTGACTGTATTACTATCCCTGTATGACTGTATGTATGACTGACTGTATTACTATCCCTGTATGACTGTATGTATGACTGACTGTATTACTATCCCTGTATGACTGTATATATGACTGACTGTATTACTATCCCTGTATGACTGTATGTATGACTGACTGTATTACTATCCCTGTATGACTGTATGTATGACTGACTGTATTACTATCCCTGTATGACTGTATGTATGACTGACTGTATTACTATCCCTGTATGACTGTATGTATGACTGACTGTATTACTATCCCTGTATGACTGTATGTATGACTGACTGTATTACTATCCCTGTATGACTGTATATATGACTGACTGTATTACTATCCCTGTATGACTGTATGTATGACTGACTGTATTACTATCCCTGTATGACTGTATGTATGACTGACTGTATGAGAATATAAGAGAGACGAGCATCCAACACGAGGGCCATCAACCTCAGAAGACCGGGTTATATTTTCTTTCTCTTCCTTCCTCCTCCTCCTCCTTATTCTTTCTTCTTCTTTTTAACTCCTCCTGTCACCTCTTCTTTCCCCCCCTTCTTCTTCCTGTCTCTCTATCTCCTCCCTTTGTATTCTCCTTTTCCTCTTTCTCCTTCCATAAATTCTGCCACACCTGTTCCTTCCTTCCCCTCCTCCTCTTCCCCTTATCTTCCTTAACCCTCTGCCATCCTTTCCATCTCATCATCCTGCCTTCCCCCCCCCCTCCCTCCCTCCTTCTCCCTCTCATCTCCTCCTCTTCCTCCTCCTCCTCCTCCTCCTCCTCCTCCTCCTCCTCCTCTTCCTCCCTCAAGACATTACTCTCTGCCAGAACGAAACAATTCCTTTCACTAACTTGTTTTTCTTCTGCCATCTGTGTGTGTGTGTGTGTGTGTGTGTGTGGACAACTGGAGCACTAACGGTGAAACAGCTATACGGACCTGTAGGTAATTAAACATTATCTGCAAACCAACCTGGAAATACGGGTTAACCACACATACTGTACTGTATATATACGGGTTTAATTATGGCAATGTAAACACTCTCTCTCTCTCTCTCTGTCTGTCTGTCTGTCTGTCTGTCTGTCTGTCTGACTTTCTCTCTCCCCCTCTGTATGTCTGTCTCTCTCTCTCTCTCTCTCCACCTCCCGTCTCTCTGTCTCTCTCTTCCCCATTCGACGCACACCTTTGTCTTGTTCTCTCTGTTTTTCTGTTGCTATTTCCCTCTCCTCCACCCTTCCCTCTCCCTTGTCTATTTCCGTACATCTCTCCCTCTTTCATCCTCCCTCCCTCCTTCCTTCCCTTACCATCCTGCATCTCTCTCTCTCTCTTTGTTCCTAACTATATATTTCCTCCTCTCTCACTATCTTCTTCATCTCGTGTTCCTCTTCTTTTCTCTCACCTTTCCCCTCCTCTCCCCTCACCCTCCGTTCTCCCTCACTATCCCTCCCCTTCTCCCTCACACCCCTCTTCCTTACCCTCCTCTCTCCTCCCCCCACTATCCCTCCCCTTCTCCCTCACACCCCTCTTCCTTACCCTCCTCTCTCCTCCCCCCACTATCCCTCCCCTTCTCCCTCACACCCCTCTTCCTTACCCTCCTCTCTCCTCCCCCCACTATCCCTCCCTTTCTCCCTCACACCCCTCTTCCTTACCCTCCTCTCTCCTCCCCCCACTATCCCTCCCCTTCTCCCTCACACCCCTCTTTCTTACCCTCCTCTCTCCTCCCCCCACTATCCCTCCCCTTCTCCCTCACACCCCTCTTCCTTACCCTCCTCTCTCCTCCCCCCACTGCCCCTCCTTTCTCCCTCACTCTCCCCTCTGCTCATCACCCCAACACCACATACCATCACACAGGGCTCGAGGGGAGAGAAAATGCAATTCTGTAAATCCTCCATTTCAGGACCTCACTTTTTGGCCTTTTTTGGCGACTGTTTTTGACCATTTTATTGTATTTTTTTTTAGCCTTTTTTAGCGATTTTGTTTTGTTTTTTTAGCCTTTTTGTCGATTTTGTTTTGTTTTTTTAGCCTTTTTGTCGATTTTTTCACGTTTTTTCTTTCTTTCCCGATTTATTTTTCCTGATTTTGGACGATTTTTTTGTAGTTTCTTTTTCATATTACGAATTTTCTTTGTTTATGTGAGATTTTCCTATTTTTTGGGGGGAGGGGGAGAAGGCGGAGGGGGGGGGGGGGGGGGTCAGTTTTTCTTGTTTCTAGCCAATGATTCATTTTTTGGGGACGAGTTTTCCCACTTTCTTTTTACTTTTAAGACGAGAAAGACTTTCACACATTTCCCTCTCACCTATCACCTTCCCCTCTCATTTTCACTTTCCCTCTCACACCTCATCATCACTATCCCCCCCCCCCTTGACCATCCCTCTCACCTCTCATCTCTTACCTTCCCTCTCACCTCTCACCTTCCCCTTAACCTCTCACATTTCCTCTCACCACTCACCTTCACTCTCACCCCTGACCTTCCCTCTCACTTCTCACCTTTCCCTTAACTTCTCACATTTCATCTCACCATTCACCTTCCCTCTCACCACTCATCTTCCCTCTCCCCCTCATCTCCCCTCTCACCTTCCACTCTCACCCCTCACCTTCCTAATCCGCCCCTCACCTGTCCATCACCTCCCTCAGTCACATCAAACAAGACTGACATTGCAACCCGTAATTATAGAAGGGGGGGGGGGTGAAGTCTTCATATATCCAGGTCACATACCAGCGCATCACCAATTAGTGACGGGCGTGTATAACGTTGACGTCCAGTTTAACGAGATGAGTGACGTAACGCTGACGATGACTGAGGGGGGGGGGGGATAAGGCATTGAACTGAAGGCTTGAACGTAGGAAGTATTCGATGGAGGGGTGTGTGGGGGGGAGGGAGGGGTGTGTGGGGGGGGAGGGAGGGGTTGATGGAGGGGTGTGTGGGTGTGGAGAGCATGGGAAGGATGATGAAGGCGTGGAAAGGATGATTCTCCTTCCTCTCGGGGTAGGCAAGAGTGAGGAGACCTTGACCCAGTTTCCCCTCCCTCCTTTCCTCTCCCTCCCCCTGCTTCTTACCTACTCTCCTTCTCCTTCCCTCCTATCCTTCTCTTCAACCTTTTCACCCTTCTCCTCCTGCTTCTTCCTTTTACTTCTTCCTCCGTCTCCCTCCCCACCTATCCTCTTTCCTCCTCCTCCTCCTCTTCCTCCCCTTACTCCCCCTACTTCTCCTCCTCCCTTACTTCTTCCTCCGTCTCCCTCTCCACCTATCCTCTTATCTCCTTCTCCTCCTCCTTCTCCAGCAGGAAGGAAAAAGACCCATAAATCATCAGGACTTCCAGGGAACGGGTCAGTCCTGTAACGTTCCTCGTTCACCTCAACACTGCCAGGAAGAGAGAAAAGAGGTGGGGGAGAAAGTGAGGGAGTGAGGGTGGGTGGGTGAGTGGAAGGAGAGAGAGAGAGAGAGAGAGAGAGAGAGAGAGAGAGAGAGAGAGAGAGAGAGAGAGAGAGAGAGAGAGAGAGACCCACCCACCCCAAACTCCTCAGTCAATTCTAAGTGTGCCAAGGTCGATCCAGATATTCAATTTAGCAGGAAAACAAGATTCGACAATTTAAAAAATACCTTCATAAGTTCTTTCCTTAAAAAAACAAAAAAAAAAAAATCTATGATCTTTAACAGGCCACCCAAACTAAAGGTGTGTTACGTCATACCTAAAAGCCCCCCCCCCCCCCGCAAAAAAAACCATTTAAAGGTCTGTAAGGGTCGCTTATAACAGCAACAAATTACCCGAGGCGCCCTTCTCATCATCTCTGACTCACGAGACTTTAAGAATCACAACAAAACTAAAAAAAAAAAACAGGACTATAATTCTTTGTTTGTTCTCGCGCTCTCTGATGTCATTCGCTGGTAAGTTATTTTTTTTTGTATGACTGTCTAAAGAAAAAAGGCGGACGATACACTCGGGAATATGATATTTTTCTGGGGGGGTGGCGGGGTGTAGAGGGTTGTGTGGTGATGCTGGTGGGGGGTTGTGGTGGGGGGTTGTGGTGGGGGGTTGTGGCGGTGGTGGGGGGTGGTGGTGATACTGGTGGGGGTTGGTAATCGGTGGCATTGGTGGTGGGTAATGATAATAATAGTAATAATAATTGTAATTAATGAAGAGTAACATAAGGAATCAATAGTAAATTTCTAAGTCACACACACACACACACACACACACACACACACACACACACACACACACACACACACCATATAAACCACTAAACCAGCAGCCAAAACCCGAGGCAAAAGACGTCACAATAAACCCACTGCTTGGAACATATCTCTCTCTCTCTCTCTCTCTCTCTCTCTCTCTCTCTCTCTCTCTCATATAATATTTACACTTTATAAGGATGTACGACACACTACCACGAGCCTTGAACATATTTTGGGGAGAGCAACGAGGGAAAGTTTTTTTAAAAGTATTACGTGTTACTACCACCATTACCACCACCATCACTACCACCATTACCACCACCATCACTCCCACCATCACCACCACTACCACCACCACTAACACCTTCACTACCACCACCACCACCATCACCACCACCACTAACACCTTCACTACCACCACCACCATCACTCCCACCATCACCACCACTACCACCACCACTAATACCTTCACTACCACCACCACCACCATCACCACCACCACTAACACCTTCACTACCACCACCACCATCACTACCACCATCACCACCACTACCACCACCACTAACACCTTCACTACCACCACCACCATCACTACCACCATCACCACCACTACCACCACCACTAATACCTTCACTACCACCACCACCACCACCACCACCACCACCAGCAGCTCTCACACAGAAGGAATGTGATTGGACACGAGAATTCCTTCAGTCTCCCACAACTTTGATATGCGTGTCTCCTTGCCTCACTCCTTCGGCTCCTACTGTTGCATACTGATCACCCCAAAGTTGAGGCCTCCTTCCTGGCTTGTCGAGTGAGTGGGGAGTGGGGTGAGTGGGGAGGAGTGGGGATGGAGGGTCCTCGTTCTGCTAAAACTAAGATGTTGTGAGTGGTGAGGATGATGGTTGTGGTGTGAGAATGATAGTGAGGGGTGAGGATGGTGGTGTTGTTGTTGGTGGTGGTAGTAGTGGTAGGGGTGAGTATGGTGATGGTGGTTGGGGTGAGGATAGTGGTTGTGATAAGGATGGGGAGGAGGAGGGAAGGGGGGACTGCATGCGTATTGGAATTACATCCTCTATCCATGGATTACAGGATGGGAGGTTTGAGGGGTGGGGGGGGTTCAGCCTGTAACCCGAACATCAGCCTGTAATTTGAGGTTACAGAGAGGGCGGAGAGAGAGAGATAAGGAGGGAAGGGTAGGATAGAGGGAGAAAATGAGGGAGGGAAGGATAGAGGGAGGGAAAAACCAACCTGTAAACTGAAATTACAGCCTCTATGCATGAATCAAATATTACAGACGATAATTAACCTGTAACCCTGACCACCAACCTGTATTTTGATGTTACACTGAGAGCAGATCTGAACACACACACACAAAACGATGACTAATTCGCCTGTACATCACACCATCATGTAGAATAATGCCAGTACAGCGTCAAGACAACACACTGGGGAGGAAACTAGCTTGCATCCTGCCAATTTGCTGCTACAGTGTACATTAACAGCATGAGAGAGGAAGATACAAGAGGGCAATTTGTGATCCAACAGCTTGCAAGATCACACACACACACACACACACACATGGATGAAGAGGAAGAGGGGGGGGGAAGAAGAGGAAGACGAAGATGAGGAAGAGGAGGAATATGAAGAGGAGGAAGGGGAAGGGGGGGGAGTAGGAGGAAGAGAAAAGGAGGAAGAAGGAATCAGTGTGAATCTTAAAATGTTGCTATAAGGATGTAGCAATAAGTTTAGACTTGGACGACCACCATTAACTATAGCAATATAAGAGACAAAGAGTAAAAAGAACCGCTGTATAGGAGAGAGAGAGAGAGAGAGAGAGAGAGAGAGAGAGAGAGAGAGAGAGAGAGAGAGAGAGAGAGAGAGAGAGAGAGAGAGAGCACCCACCCACCCCCTCCCCTCCCCATTGCAGTATCTCGGAGTCACAACGCAAGTCAGGCCAGGAACCATACCGTGAAGACCTCGCCCGCCTCTTGTGGTTACCAGAGCAGAAAGTGCAAAGAAATATGCCTTATAAGTTTCCTTTATTAACCCGTTTTCTCCCGAGCTCCAACACTACCACTTTTCGTCCCTTGGCTTGGCAGACTGTGTGTGTGTGAGAGAGAGAGAGAGAGAGAGAGAGAGAGAGAGAGAGAGAGAGAGAGAGAGAGAGAGAGAGAGAGAGAGAGAGAGAGAATTATTTTATGGTCCACTGCCTCAAAACAATGGTTCGTCATTTGGTCCTCTTCAATCTCTTGGTCACGGTACGGTTGTGGTTGTGGGTGGTGCCCTGAGAGTTGTAGAGGTCGTGGTTGTGATTAGGCCCTGAGATATGGGACTATGGTTGGTGCCCTGAGAGTTGTAAGGGAATTAAGTTGATCAATGAACTGCAAACTGATCAACTCAACCACAAAAAGGGACGGGAGAGGACCTACCATCACTCCCACCACTACCACTACCCCACTACCACTATCCCCACCATCATCAATACCACACCACCAACTCTACCCCACCACCACTACCACTATCCCCACCACACTACCACTATGCCTACCACCACCCCTACTACCAGTCACCCCACCAACATAAACTAGGAGACACAAACTAACCCAGACTGATACAAGTAACACCAAAAAACTTCCTCTTCCTCCTCCTCCTTCCTCTTCCCCCTCTTCCTCCTCCTCCCTCCCCTTCCCCCTCTTCCTCCTCCTCTCCTCTGTTCACTTCCCAAGGCGAGATTAAATTTAACCCACCACTTATTACCAAACTTTATCTTCACTTGAGACAAAACCCAAAAGAAATTCTTCCTTAAAAGCCAAGACTAACTTTACACGCAAGACTTTTAACTTTCCCTATTTAGAAGTTAAGTTTTAGAGATAGGTTAAGTTAAGTTAGGTTAGGTTAGGTTAGGTATGGTGGGGAAAGACTATGGTGTAAACAGTGAATATAGCATTTAGACTTTGTATGGGTGGGGGGAGGAGGAAGGGGGGAAGGGAAAGGAGGAAGGGGGGGGAGTGGGGAGCGGGAAAGGGGAGGAGGGGAAGGGGAAAGGGGGGATGGGAGTGTGTGTTTTTTTTAAAGTCTAGCAACGTAGCGGAGTTAAGAACACAGGCACTCAGAAGACTAGAGACCTTGTATGTATCTCTCTCTTTCGTTATACAGTCACGTACACACACACACACACACACACACACACACACACACTAAGACATTTTAAACAAACAGACACGCACACTACTGAGAATTAAGGGTAAGGAAGGAAGGAAGGAGGGAAGGAAGGAAGGGAGGGAGGGAAAAACGGAGTAAGGATAGGATGGAGGCAGTAGGGAGGGAGGTAGATAGGAGAGGGAAGGAAGGAGATCTGAAAAAAGGAGAGAGAAAGAGGATGCGGTGGAGGGAGGGAGGGAGGGAGGGAGCCATGACCCCCTCACATCCATCATTCGCCAGACTGATAAAAAAGGGATATCCAAGAAACTAATGGTGGAGGGGGGAGGGGGGATGGTTGGAGGAGGGAGGGGAGATGGGGATAGGGGGGAAGGAATGGGGAGGGGTACAAAAATTTATGAAGGGGGGGGGAAGGTTAACTCACATATAATGATACAGAACCCCCCCCCCCCCTTTAGAGAAAACTATGTATGTATGAAAACAAAGGAATACATGATACATGTATACATAGGAGAACATGATAAGCTGGAAGACATAATCCTAAAACAGCTGTAAATGTAGAATGACCTTGACCCAGCGACCACACCACACTACACTACACCACACCACACTATACACCACACCACACCATACCTCACCACATTACACTACACTACACACCACACCACACCATACCTCACCACACTACACACCACACTACACTACACTACACACCACACCACACCATACCACACTACATTACACACCACACTACAACACACATCACACCACACTATACACCACACCACACCATACCTCACCACACTACACTACACACACATCACACCACACCATACCTCACCACACTACACACTACACTACACACCACACCACACCATACCTCACCACACTACACACCACACTACACTACATTACACACCACACTACACCACACATCACACCACACTATACACCACACCACACCATACCTCACCACACTACACTACACACCACACCACACCATACCTCACCACACTACACTACACCACACTACACACCACACTACACCACACATCACACCACACTATACACCACACCACACCATACCTCACCACACTACACTACACACCACACTACACCACACATCACACCACACCACTAATTATGAAGTTTCTCACCAAGTTACAAGTCAATAGTTCCAGGCGTCGGGCAGGTAGAGAGCAAACAAACAGACAGACAGACAGACAGACAGACAATTATGAACTACGTTGATGGTGGATGGAGGGGAATAAACAAATTAATAAGACTAAAATATGTATTCTGATATGTCTGTCTGTCACTTGAGATCATCACTTCTATACAATACCACAAAAGAAATTAACTCCCATGAATGATAAGTTAATAAAAAAAAATATTCATAACAAAAGACGGAGCTATGAATTATGTATCGGGAAAAAATAATATTGGAGCCATGAAAAATTATTAAAATGAATAAATACGATTAATGACGAATAGAGTAATGCAAAATGAAAATGAATATTAATAATGACTAAAACTGGAGCCACAAAAAATACAAACTGCAACTCTTAAAACAAGGTACTGGAGCCATAAAAACAAAGCACTGGAGCCATCAAAACAAGGCACTGGAACCATCAAAACAAGACACTAGAGCCACCAAAACAAGACACCAGAGCCATCAAAACAAGGCACTGGAGCCATCAAAACAAGGCACTGGAGCCATCAAAACAAAGCACTGGAGCCATCAAAACAAGGCACTGGGGCCATCAAAACAAGGCACTGGAGCCATCAAAACAAGGCACTGGAGCCATCAAAACAAGGCATTGGAGCCATCAAAACAAGGCACTGGAGCCATCAAAACAAGGCACTGGAGCCATCAAAACAAGGCACTGGAGCCATCAAAACAAGGCACTGGAGCCATCAAAACAAGGCACTGGAGCCATCAAAACAAGGCACTGGAGCCATCAAAACAAAGCACTGGAGCCATCAAAACAAGGCACTGGAGCCATCAAAACAAGGCATTGGAGCCATCAAAACAAGACACTAGAGCCATCAAAACAAGGCACTGGAGCCATCAAAACAAGGCACTGGAGCCATCAAAACAAGACACTAGAGCCATCAAAACAAGGCACTGGAGCCATCAAAACAAGGCACTAGACTAGAGCCATCAAAACAAGGCACTGGAGCCATCAAAACAAGGCATTGGAGCCATCAAAACAAGACACTAGAGCCATCAAAACAAGGCACTGGAGCCATCAAAACAAGGCACTAGACTAGAGCCATCAAAACAAGGCACTGGAGCCATCAAAACAAGGCACTGGAGCCATCAAAACAAGGCACTGGAGCCATCAAAACAAGGCATTGGAGCCATCAAAACAAGACACTAGAGCCATCAAAACAAGGCACTGGAGCCATCAAAACAAGGCATTGGAGCCATCAAAACAAGGCATTGGAGCCATCAAAACAAGGCACTGGAGCCATCAAAACAAGGCATTGGAGCCATCAAAACAAGACACTAGAGCCATCAAAACGCGAGAGTAGAACAATGCGTCAGGTATGAACGGATGAATGAGGAGTGTTCTTGTTGCTGCCTGCCTGCGCCTCCCCTCCCTCACTGTTGCCAGGCCAGCCTCCGCACCCCTGTAGGGATTATGCACCACCTCACCCAACAATATCCAGGGGACAGTGTCTACCTGTCACATCTGGCAACACTCACACGTCACCTGGGTTGAGGGGACGCTGTACTGAGCCCGTTCACCTACCTGATAAGAGAGAGAGAGAGAGAGAGAGAGAGAGAGAGAGAGAGAGGTGGTGTGGTGACTGGGTGAGGGGAAGGAGAGAAGGCTTTAAACTGACTGAGGGGACGATGTATTGTACCCGTTCACCTATCTGGCGGGTTAGGTGACTGAGGGGAGGTGCTAGCGTTCACCTGGTGGAGTGGAGGAGAGTTACCTGGGCCAGGGGACGTTTCATCTGAGTGAGGGATGGGTGAGGGGAGCGAGTGAAGGATGTGCGAGGGGAGCGAGTGAGGGATGGGTGAGGGGAGCGAGTGAAGGATGTGCGAGGGGAGCGAGTGAGGGATGGGTGAGGGGAGCTAGTGAGGGATGGGTGAGGGGAGCGAGTGAAGGATGTGCGAGGGGAGCGAGTGAGGATGCAGTGAAGAGGGAGCGAGTGAGGGATGGGTGAGGGGAGCGAGTGAAGGATGTGCGAGGGGAGCGAGTGAGGGATGGGTGAGGGGAGCGAGTGAGGGATGGGTGAGGGGAGCGAGTGAGGGATGGGCGAGGGGAGCGAGTGAGGGATGGGTGAGGGAAGCTAGTGAGGGATGGGTGAGGGGAGCGAGTGAAGGATGTGCGAGGGGAGCGAGTGAGGGATGGGTGAGGGGAGCTAGTGAGGGATGGGTAAGGGGAGCGAGTGAGGGATGGGAGAGGGAAGCTAGTGAAAGATGGGTGAGGGATGGGTGAGGGGAGCGAGTGAAGGATGTGCGAGGGGAGCGAGTGCGTCCACCTGGGTGAGGGGACGCGGCGATGGCACTTCCCCCATACATTATTCACCAGATCCTTTTATTGGGTTATAAGTGAGGGGAAGGGGGAGTAGACCTCTCCTCCCCTCCCCCTCCCTCTCCCCTTCCCCTCACCTCGTACCTAGCAACACATAATAACAATGGAGGGATTCCCTGTGTGTGTGTGTGTGTGTGTGTGTTATCTGCCTGTCTGTTTGTCTGTCTCTTTCTCTGTATGTATGCAATTAAGTACCTCTCTCTCTCTCTCTCTCTCTCTCTCTCTCTCTCTGCGTCACTGATACAAACCCCTCGTTAAATTTTCTTCTCGTCAAATATTCGTCTTTCCGGGAACATTTACACACCATAACAAAAGAAAAAAAAAACACCCACAAAAAGTCGACTTCCTTCGCTACCAAGAAATGAATTCCGGGAAATTTGCAAATACTTCCTCCCTAAGAGCGCCTCTCTCTCTACAAGGTACAATTTATGTCCCCTGGAAGTCATTACCCAAATGGTTTTCCAGGTAAAGGATTATATGAATAGAATTAGCTGTATAAATTCCTCTTTGGGTGTGGGGGGGGGGGGGAGGGGAAATAGGAGGGGAAATTAGCTCTAGATGGAAAATAGGATTGAATGGGATGGTTAGGGGAGGGAAACCTTTATTATTATTGTTATTATTATTATTATTATTATTATTATTATTATTGTTGTTATTATTATTATTATTATTATTGTTACTATTGTTATTATTCATACACAAGGTACATCTTAAATGAATGACTTTCACTCACACACACACACACACCTGGTAGACAACTCGGCCAGTAAACACAACAAACAATAAGACCGCGTGTTCAGGTGTGTGAGTCTTAAGTATATGTAAACAAAACCATATGTACAGGTGTTTAGGCACAGGTAAATCAATAAAATCACGATGTAAACAACACCTGCAGGTAAATAAAAGTGTAAACAGATGCACGTGTATGGCACAATAATCCAGCGGCTGAAAAGGGGCAAAAAAAAAGTGAACAATCGGAGACCAGATGACAGATGATGCTGTTTGGTTACACTGTGCAATCCAGGACTCAGATTCATAATGTTTCGTTCACTATTTCTATAAACAACTACGTCATCGAGAGCGTAGTTATAGACAGACGATCGAGTCTCAAATGTGATTAAGGAGTTATTTATAGTTTTATGTGTCAGTCGTTGTTTAACTCAGAAGCGTTTTCAGATCGATGAGAGGTGGAGAAAATAAATCCTACGAATCATTGACAAAAATCCGGATTCAATGTCCCCGAACGGCGCTTTGTCAACACGGTCGCTGGTAACCCATAGACCTAACACAAAGGGAGTTCCCTATTTCTGGTCGTATGTAAATCACCCACATAACCCCGACCCATTCAACTAATTAATTACGGGTTCTAATTTTACCTGTCCTCAATCACCCGAATTTAATTAGTCCAGGTGTGTATCTTAAAGGTAATTACTCTCGAATGGAGGTTAATTATAAATACAGCTGTGGTATAGTGGTCTTGTTTCAACCCCCTCTGGCTGATCCATCCATCCATCCATCTCCATCCATCCATCTATCCTTCAAATACTTACTCCTACACTTCCCCCTCCCCTTACCCCCACAAACACGACCCCCCCCCCCACAAACACGACCCCCCTCCCCCCACACAAGCACGACCCTCTCTCCCCCACACAAGCACGACCCCCTCCCCCCACACAAAAACTTCTCCCCCCAGCACCAACACAACCACCCCCTCCCCCCTGTTGCATGACTCACTACACACAAAACAACTGCTGTAGCTAAAGAATCACGCCTGACCGCTACAATAACTTCACCTCAATATACTGTAGAGTCTGGGGGGGAGTGGGGGGTGGGTGGAGGGGTGGGGGGTGGTCTGGAGGGGGGAGGGGGAGGACATTCTTGCCATTGTCATCACCTCTGATGTATTTAATTGATGTTTTGTTGTATTATTTTAGTATATATAGTGTGTGTGTGTGTGTGTGTGTGTGTGTGTGTGTGTGTGTTTCTAATATTTAGCAAGGCGTAAATTTCTTCTTCTTCTCCTTATTATTATTATTATTATTATTAAAGACAGACACACACACACACACACACACACACACACACACAGAAGCACGTGACCTAACAGTTGAGTGGAAGTTCTCCGACATAGTTTACATAGTCAGGTGATCTGGTGTGGCTGGGTTGGGGTGTGGCTGGGGGGATGGACCAGACTGTTGTGGTTTGTGTGTCTGTGTTGTCATATTTATTCTCGTTCTCCCTGCTTCTTCTAGTTCGTCTTTACTTTGAGTTTTTCTTTATTATACTATCTAATTATTCTTTTCTCTCACACTTTCATTTTCTTCTTCTTCTTTTGGTTTTATTAAGTAAGTTTCGTTTCTTCTTGTATGTTATTTATTACTGTTTCTTCTTTTGTTTTGTTTCTTGTTATTGTTCCTAGTCTTCTTCGTCTTCTTCTTCTCTTCTTTTCTGTTAATCTAACCCTTATAATCTATGCTTACTTTTTTATTATCATCACACACAAACACACACCAACCCCCCCCACCACCCACACACACCAACCCCCCCACCACCCCCCCCCACACACACACACCAACCCCCCACACACGCACACGCACCTCCCCCCCCACACACACCAACCCCCCACACACACCAACTCCCCCCCACCCCCACACACACGCACCTCCCCCCCACACACACCAACCCCCCCACCACCCCCCCCCCACACACACGCACCCCCCCACACACACCAACCCCCCCCACACACACACACGCACCTCCCCACACACACACACCAACCCACCCACCCACCACCCCCCCCACACACACACACGCACCTCCCCACACACACACCAACCCCCCCCACACACACCAACCCCCCCCACCCCCTACACACACACGCACCCCCCACACACACGCACCTCCCCCCACCCCCACACACACACGCATCTCCCCACACACACCACACACACGCACCCCCCCACACACACGCACCTCCCCCCCACACACACCAACCCCCCTCCATCCCCCACCACAAACATACATCCATACATAATAAAAACACTGTATATGTATCTTAAACCTCATAACATTTCGTATAGGTTAGTATGTATGATTAAATACAGACTAAGTAGTGTATATTCAGTGTATTCCCGCACCTTTAAATACATCTCACTATACCATGACTACAGCTAATAAACGGATGACTAAGCTAAAGATTTACAGCTTATATCTGATTCTGAAGGCACACTGTATCACTGCTGTGGAGAGTCGCATGCCACTCAAATAGAATTGGATTCAAGTTAAAAAGGGTTGGATTCCTGTTAGAGAGGTTAAAGAGGGTTGGATTCCAGTTAAAAAGGGTTGGATTCCAGCTAAAGAGAATTGGATTCCTGTTAGAGAGGTTAAAGAGGATTGGATTCATGTTAGAGAGGTTAAAGAGGGTTCGATTCCAGTTAAAAGGGGTTGGATTCCAGCTAAAGAGGGTTGGATTCCTGTTAAAGAGGTTAAAGAAGGTTGTATCCCAGTCAAATGGGAGAAGAGGAGGAAGAGGAAAGGAAAGAGAAGGTAGGAGGGAGAAGAAGAAGAGGAGGGCAAGGAAGAGGAGGATGATGAGACAGCTGGAAGGAGAAGAAGAGGAGGAGTAGGAGGAGAGGGTGGGAGGGCAAAGACGAGGAGGAGGATAGGGTTGGGAGGAAGAGTGAGGGGACATCAGCTGGCAGGGGGGGTGAGGGGGGGTGAGGGCGGGTGAGGGAGGGTGACGGAAGGTGAGGGGACAACATCAGCTGGCAGGGGGGTGAGGGGGTGAGGGAGGTGAGGGTGAGGTGAGGGAAATCAGGGCAGTGGGGAGGGGTGAGGGGGGTGAGGGAGGGTGACGGAAGGTGAGGGGACAACATCAGCTGGCAGGGGGGTGACGGGTGAGGCGTGAGGGGGAGGTCGCAGGGCAGGGCGTAGTATCGGGTGTGAGGCGAGGTTGTGACGGAAGGGTGACGGGGACAACATCAGCTTGGCAGGGGGCGTTGCAGGGTGGGGGCGTGAAGGGGGGGTGAAGGGGAGAATAGTAAGGGGGTTTAAACCGTGCAACCACGGGGTTGAGCCCAGTCATGTGGGCCACCGTACCGACCGACCCCCCCCCCCCGCGCGTCGGGGGCCCCCGCCCTCCCAGCCGCGTGCCGCGCGCGCAGCCCGCTCGGGAAGCCCGCCGCCGGCAGCGGGCGCCGCCCGCCACCGCGACCGCGCGCGGCCGCCCTGAGAGAGAAGACAGAAGACACGAAAAAAAGAAAGAAGAACGAAAGAAAGAAGAAGGAGAGCCAGAAAGAAAGAGAAGAGAAGAAGAAAGAGAAGAAGAAAGAGAAGAGAAGAAGAAGAAGAAGAAAGAAAGAAAGAGAAGAAAGAAAAGAAGAAAGAAAGAAAGAAGAGAAGAGAGAGAAGAGAAAGAAAGAGAAGAGAAGAAAGAAGAAGAGAAAGAAAGAGAAGAAGAAGAAGAGAGAAGAAAGAGAAAGAAGAAGAGAGAAAGAAGAAGAAGAAGAAAGAAAGAAGAGAAGAAGAAGAGAAAAGAAGAAAGAAAGAAAGAGAGAAGAAAGAAAGAAAGAGAAGAAAGGAAGAAGAAAGAAGAAGAGAAGAAGAAAGAAGAAAGAGAAGAAAGAAGAAGAAGAAGAAAAAGAGAAAGAAGAAAGAAGAGAAAAGAAAGAAAAGAAAGAGAAAGAAGAAGAAAGAGAAGAGAGAAGAAAGAAGAAGAAAGAAGAAGAAAGAAGAAGAAGAGAAGAAGAAAGAAAAGAGAAGAAAGAAGAAGAAAAGAGAGAGAAAGAAGAAAGAAGAAAGAAAGAGAGAAGAGAGAAGAAGAGAAAGAAGAGAAGAAAGAAGAGAAGAAAGAAGAAAGAAGAGAGATAGAAAGAAAGAAGAGAAAGAAAGAGGAAAGAGAAAAGAGAAGAGAAAAAAGAAAGAAAGAGAAGAAAGAAAGAGAAGAGATAAAGAAAGCAAAGGAGAGACAATAAATAAAGCGGCAGCGAAAGAACTACAGAGAGAAAGAAATCCATCAGGAGTAGAAAGAAAGAAAGGCGAAGACATAAAGCACGAATTGTAGGAGAAAGAAAGAAAGAACTGAGAGACAAAGAAAGAACGGAGGCGAGCAAGCCCTCCATTCGCACGTCCATCCTCCCTCCTTCTCTCCATCCCTCCCTCCCTTCTCTCCATCCCTCCCTCCTTCTCTCCATCCCTCCCTCCTTCTCTCCATCCCTCCCTCCTTCTCTCCATCCCTCCCTCTCACATTCTCCTCCAACGCAGAACACAAACCCTCAGGACCAGATAAGATAAAGCAAAAAAACAACAAAAAAACAAAAAAAACAACAAAAAAACAACAAAAAAACAACAAAAAAACACACAATAAAACACACAAAAAAAAACACAGATAAAGTTTAACAAATTCCAAACATCATATCAACTAACAGCTCTTGTCGCTTATCCCCTTGTTGCCCGGAGCCACCACCACAGATGAGGTCACAGAAGGATCGAACCGGGGAGGGGGGAGGGGAGGGGAGGGGAGGGGGAGGGTAGGGGGAGGGGGGGTAACTCCACGTATTGAACTTAAGGATACTGTGACGCTTGAGGATTACCTGAAGACTGAAGCTAAATACACCTGGCTTCTCACCTGGGATGGGGGGGGGGGGGAGGGAGGGAGGGTGGAATCTAGGTCAAGTTAGGTTTGGATGCTTCAGTAGTTCTTCAAGTGTTGTAGTTGATGAATTTTATTGTGTGTTGTGTAGGGGGGAGGGGGGGGGGGGTGGGGGAGAGATTATACAAAACACCCTCACTACTCACCAGTCGCCTCATCATCACCATCATCATCACCATCATCATCATCGCCACATACCTGAAACACAAGGTAAAAATTCACATTACAACACCTTTCTGAGTACCAGTTCATAGTCGACCGACCATCCATCCAGCCATCCATCTATTCATGCATCCATCCAGTAATCCCTTCATCCATTCATCCATCTATCCACCCAGTTGTCCATACATCCTTCCAGTCAGTTAACCATCCATTCATCCACTCTCTGGGGCACAGCCATTAGGGTCACGGCTGCCCCCTAAGAATTTAAACTAGATTAACCGGAGTCTTATTTTTTTATTTATTTCTTCACGGTCGAGCACAAAGATGATCAGGTGATGAACCACAGCTGTTGGCCATCAACCTGGGGGGGGGGGGGAGAGGGGGGAGGGGGGGAGGGGGGGTGGGAGGAGAGGGGGGGTGAGAGAGGTAAGAGGAAAAGGAAGAGAGGAGAGTAAAGGAAGAGGAGAAGAGGGGGGAGGAGGAGGAAAGGGAAAAGAGAAGGGGGGGAAAGGTAGAATAAACAGGTAATGGGGAACAGTTAGGGGAGAAAGGGGAGATGAGGAAATGGGGAAGGAAAAGAGGGAATATATGAACGGAAGAGGAGGAGGAGAAACAAGGAGAAAGGGAAGTGAAGAGAGAGAGAGAGAAAAATGAGGGAAAAAGAGGAGGGAAGAGGGGAAATAGTTGAAGAAACACCATGATTCCCCTCTTCTCTGTTCACTTTGCAACTGGGTGATCAGGTGGAGGGAGGGGAGACACACCATATCCTCCCCTCTATGATCGGTGTCCAGTAGAGGGGAGAGTTAGAGGGGTGGGGTAAGGTTAGAGGGGAGGGAGGGGGAAGGTTAGAGGGGAGGGGGAAGGTTAGAGGGGAGGGGGAAGGTTAGAGGTGGAGG
>CAUDMG010001762.1:1613042-1627361 GCA_958450375.1 Homarus gammarus | reverse complement strand
AATTCAGCGTATTCGAGTTAATGATGATATTTGGTAACTTGTTCCATTCATCCACTACTCTGTTTCCAAACCAGTGTTTACCTATTTCACGCCTAAATCTAAATTTGTCCAATTTAAAACCATTGTTACGAGTTCGCTCCTGGTTGGATAATTTGAGTACCTTTGTAATGTCCCCTTTGTTTAGCCCTGCCTTCCATTTATACACCTCTATCAGGTCGCCCCTCGCTCTACGTCTCTCAAGGGAGTGCAAATTAAGATGCTTTAACCTGTCTCTATACTCAAGGTTCCTGATACCCGGGATTAGTCTTGTCATTCTCCTCTGGATTCTTTCCAAGGATTCTATATCCATTCTGTAATACGGTGACCAGAACTGGACTGCGTAATCCAGGTGTGGTCTCACAAGAGCAAGATACAGTTTTAGGATGACCTCGCTAGTCTTGTAACTAACACTCCTTTGTATGAACCCAAGTACTTTATTAGCCTTGTTACGAGCAAAAACACATTGTTTACTTGGCTTAAGGTTCCTACTTATCATTACTCCTAAATCTCTCTCGCAGTCGGATTTCTCTATGGCATCGTTGTTCATCTGGTATCTGGTTTCCCTGTTTACATTCCCTATACTGAGTACTTTACATTTGTCAATGTTGAATTTCATCTGCCATTTTTCAGACCATTCGAAAAATTTGTTTAGATCCTCCTGTAGTTTTGCCGAGTCCTCGTCAGATTTGATAACACGTCCTATTTTAGTATCATCAGCAAATTTACTTATGTTGCTGTCTATGCCGATATCTATGTCGTTTATGTATATAATAAACAATAATGGTCCAAGTACTGAGCCTTGGGGAACTCCACTTGTGACGTTGCTCCAATGGGACTTAGTGCCGTTAATGCTCACTCGCTGTTTCCTGTCCTGTAACCACGCCCTAATCCATTTAAGGATGTCACCTTTGATGCCATGAGCTTCTACCTTTCTAATTAGTCTTTCGTGGGGTACTCTGTCGAAGGCTTTGCTAAAGTCGAGATATACCACATCATAATTGTGCCCCTCGTCCACTGATTCGAAAACTGATGAAAAGAATGTTAATAGATTAGTTAGGCAAGAACGTCCGCTTGTGAAGCCATGCTGGGAATCATTGATCAATCTGTGCTTCTCCAGGTGATTTCGAATAGAGTTTGAAATGATTGCTTCCAGTAATTTGCCTACTATTGATGTTAGACTGATTGGGCGGTAGTTAGAGGATAGTGATCTATCCCCCTTCTTGAAGATCGGTATTACATTCGCTATCCTCCAGGATTCTGGTACTACACCTGTTTTTAAGGACATGTTAAACAACTTTGCTAAGGGCATACTAAGCTCTTCCTTACATTCCTTTAATACTCTGGCAAATATCTCATCGGGACCAGGTGACTTATTAGGCTTTAGTTTGTCTATTTGCTTACTAACATCGTTACTAGTCACTACTATCTCACTTAATTTGTTTTCTTCACTATCTCTGAATAGAGTCGGTGCCTCGGGTATCATGTTTAAATTTTCGCTGGTGAAAACTGTTGAAAAATATTTATTCAAATTATTGCTCATTTCTCCGTCGTTATCAGTGAGCTCGCCGGAGTCTGACCGTATTGGTCCAATCTTTTCTCGTGTTTTAGTTTGGTACATTTGGTAGAATCCTTTGGGGTTTGTCTTTGCCTCCCTTGCTATCCTTACCTCATTATTCCTCTTTGCTTTCCTTATCTCGGTTTTAACCCTACTCGCCAATACCCTATAATAGTCCCGGAGGTGAATTTCGCCACGATTTATCCTTCTACCTATAGCCTTCCTTTGGCCAATGATGTTCTTTAAATAATTATTTATCCATTTAGGGTCATTGTTGTTTGATCTGAGTTTTTTGTATGGTATGTTCTGCCTTTGTGCATTAAGTAACTCACTATTTAAATTGTCGTGGAACTCGGCAATCTCAGATCTCGTTATCAGGTCGGTGTCATCTGTCAGGTTCACGGCCAAGCGCGACACCCCCTCTCTTAGCTGCCTCTTTAAACTGTCAAAGTTTGCCCTTCTGAAATCTGGTACTTTAGTGGAATTTTCCTTACGTCTGCCCTGAAAATCTAACTGGAATCGAATTTCTTTGTGATCGCTGTTTGCAAGTTCGTTCCCTACCTCGACATTGCTAATGAGGTTTTCTCTGTTTGACAAAACTAAATCCAATATATTATTACCCCGTGTGGGTTCGGTTATATGTTGACTTAGGAAACAGTCCTGGATCGTCTCGAGAAAATCCTCTGATTCTGAGTTTCCCGTAAGGTCGGTCCAATCTATTTGGCCAAGGTTAAAGTCGCCTACTATACAGACTTTGTTGTGTATGGAAGCCCTGCGCATTTCATCCCAGATAAGTCGCTCATTGACTCTGTCAAGATTGGGGGGTCTATATATTACTCCTGTGATTAATTTTTCCCGACCGTCGCTTAATTCTATCCAAATTGTTTCTGTATTCCTCTCAGTTTTTATTTCCTTATTTATTTCACACTTCAGATTATCCCTAACATAGATTGCTACTTGCGCCTCCTTTCCTGGTCTGCCTATCGGTATGGAACAGTTTGTAACCCGCAATTTGGTATTCGACTGGTAATTCACGTGTGTCTAGGTTGATCCATGTTTCAGTGAATGCAATTATATCGATTTCTTCTGTACATACCAAGGCCCTAATATCATCCATTTTGTTTCTCATACTTCTACTGTTCGCGTAATATACATTTAAGTTAGTCGTGTTCTGAGTCCTTCCCTTACCGCGTTTAGTTTTAAACTCCCTGTCTAATTTAGTTATGTCATCATTCCTAACACTATTTCCCTGTAATCTTTCGCCTTGTTTACCCGCTCCCACTGCAGTCTCCTCCACCCCCGTGCCCCTATGTTCTCTTAGCAGTTTAAAGACTTCGATATCTTTTGAACTGCCCCCTCTAGAGCCCCAGCCAGGGTTGCTACTCCATCCCTAGACAGGTGCACCCCATCCCTAGCATAAAGGTCCCTTCTGCCATAGAAGTTGTCCCAGTTGTCAATGAATGGGACTGATATTGACTTGCAATATCTGTCAAGACGGTCGTTAACACCAACCGCCCTTGACAACCATTCACTGCCAACTCTCCTTCTAGGCAGGACACCGCATATGATAGGGATCCCTCCCTTAGTCCTAATACGATCTATGGCTGCCTTGAACTTATCAAGAAGCTCCTCGCTCCTACACCGGCCAATATCATTGCCTCCTGCACTGAGGCAGATAATGGGTTTGTTCCCATTACCAGACAAGATATTGTCCATCCTGTCAATTATATCCCCCACCCCAGCTCCTGGCAAACACACCCTCATCCTATTTTTGTTTTTACCACAAAAGGCCCTGTCCATGTACCTTACCTGTGAGTCACCAACAATTAAAGTTTTTATACCTTCCTTGTCATCCCTGTCTGTACTAACGTCCAATTCGTCTATCAAGGGACTGAACGGGTTGGTACACTTAGCTGTTGTTGTCGTTGTTGTCGTATCCTTGGTGTGCTTCTTCACCAAAAGCTTTGTCTTCCCACTACTCACAATTTTCCACTCGCTTGATTTTTCGTCAGCCACTGGCTTTACTCGTCCAGCCTCTCCTTTTAACATCGCCAGCTCTTCCCTTAATTTCAAGTTCTCCAACTTGACCTTCGCCAATTCTTCAGTGGACCACTCCAGTTTGGTCACCAAACTCTCATACCCAAGACCGCACCTTGCTCTGGCCATATCTGATAATTATCCCTCCGGAGCTAACCCTGCCGTGACCTTTCCCCTAGTGAGGTCAGACATACAAGCATCCAACTTATGTTTGAAGCTATTCAGCATATTCGAGTTAATGATGATATTTGGTAACTTGTTCCATTCATCCACTACTCTGTTTGCAAACCAGTGTTTACCTATTTCGTGCCGAAATCTAAATTTGTCTAATTTAAAACCATTGTTACGAGTTCGCTCCTGGTTGGATAGTTTGAGTACCTTTGTAATGTCCCCTTTGTTTAGCCCTTACTTCCATTTATACACCTCTATCAGGTCGCCCCTCGCTCTACGTTTCTCGAGGGAGTGCAAATTAAGATGCTTTAACCTCTCTCTATACTCAAGGTTCCTAATGCCCGGGATTAGGCTTGTCATTCTCCTCTGAATTCTTTCCAAGGACTCTATATCCATTCTGTAATACGGTGACCAGAACTGAACTGCATAATCCAGGTGTGGTCTCACAAGCGCAAGATACAGTTTTAGGATGACCTTGCTAGTCTTGTAACTAACACTCCTTTGTATGAACCCAAGTACTTTATTAGCCTTGTTACGAGCAGAAACACATTGTTTACTTGGCTTAAGGTTCCTACTTATCATCACTCCTAAATCTCCCTCGCAGTCTGATTTCTCTATGGCATCGTTGTTCATCTGGTATCTGGTTTCCCTGTTTACGTCTCCTATTCTGAGTACTTTACATTTGTCGACGTTGAATTTCATCTGCCATTTTTCAGACCATTCGAAATTTTTTTTTAGATCTTCCTGTAGTTTTGCGGAGTCCTCGTCAGATTTAATAACACGTCCTATTTAAGTGTCATCAGCAAATTTACTTATGTTGCTGTCTATGTCGATATCTATGTCGTTTATGCATATAATAAATAATAATGGTCCAAGTACTGAGCCTTAGGGAACTCCACTAGTGACGTTGCTCCAATCCGATTTAGTGCCGTTTATGCTCACTCACTGTTTCCTGTACCGTAACCACGCTTCTACCTTTCTAATTAGACTTTCATGGGGGACTCTGTCGAAGGCTTTGCTAAAGTCGAGATATACCACATCATGATTATGCCCCTCGTCCACAGATTCGAAAACTGATGAAAAGAATGTTAATAGATTAGTTAGACATGAACGCCCGCTTGTGAAGCCATGTTGGGAATCATTGATCAAATTGTGCTTCTTCAGGTAGTTTCGAATAGAGTTTGAAATAATTGATTCTAGTAATTTACCTACTATTGATGTTAGACTGGTTGGGCGGTAGTTAGAGGATAATGATCTATCCCCCTTCTTGAAAATCGGTATTACATTCGGTATCCTCCAGGATTCTGGCACTACACCTGTTTTTAATGACATGTTAAACAACTTTGCTAAGGGCTCTTCCTTACATTCCTTTAATACTCTGGCAAATATCTCATCGGGACCAAGTGACTTATTAGGCTTCAGTTTGTCTATTTGCTTATTAACATCGTTACTAGTCACTACTATCTCGCTTAATTTGTTTTCTTCACTATATCTGAATAGAGTCGGTGCCTCGGGTATCATGTTTAAATTTTCGGTGGTGAAAACTGTTGAAAAATATTTATTCAAATTATTGCTCATTTCTCCGTCGTTGTCAGAGAGCTCGCCGGTATCTGACTGTATTGGTCCAATCTTCTCTCGTGTTTTAGTTTGATACATTTGGTAGAATCCTTTGGGGTTTGTCTTCGCCTCCCGTGCTATCCTTACCTCATTATTCCTCTTGGCTTTCCTTATCTCGGTTTTTACCCTACTTGCCACTACCTTATAATATTCCTGGAGGTAAATTTCGCCACGATTTATCCTTTCTACCTATAGCCTTCCTTTGGCCAATGATATTCGTTAAATAATTATTTATCCATTTAAGGTCATTGTTGTCTGATCTGAGTTTTTTGTATGGTATGTTCTGCCTTTGTGCATTAAGTAACTCATTATTTAAATTGTCGTGGAACTCCGCAATCTTCGATCTCGTTATCAGGTCGGTGTCATCTGTCAGGTTCACGCCCAAGCGCGACACCCCTTCTCTCAGTTGCCTCTTTAAACTGTCAAAGTTTGCCCTTCTGAAATCTGATACTGTAGTGGAATTTTCCTTACGTCTGCCCTGAAAATCTAACTGGAATTTAATTTCTTTGTGATCGCTGTTTGCAAGTTCGTTCCCTACCTCGACATTGTTAATGAGGTTTCCTCTGTTCGATAGAACTAAATCGAGTATATTACTACCCCGGGTGGGTTCGGTTATATGTTGACTTAGGAAACAGTCCTGGATCGTTTCGAGAAAATCCTCCAATTCTGAGTTACCAGCAAGGTCAGTCCAATCTATTTGGCCAAGGTTAAAGTCGCCTACTATACAGACTTTGCTGTGTATGAAAGCCCTGCGCATTTCATCCCAGATAAGTCTCTCACTGACTATCAAGATTGGGAGGTCTATATATTACTCCTGTGATTAATTTTTCCGTACCGTCGATTAATTCTATCCAAATTGTTTCTGTATTCCGCTCAATTTTTATTTCCTTATTTATTTCACACTTCAGATTATCCCTGACATAGATTGCTACTCCGCCTCCTTTCCTGGTCTGCCTATCGGTATGGAACAATTTGTAACCCGCAATTTGGTATTCGACCGGTAACTCGCGTGAGTCTAGGTTGATCCATGTTTCAGTGAATGCTATTATGTTGATTTTTTCGGTACATACCAAGGCTCTAATATCATCCATTTCGTTTCTCATACTTCTACTGTCCGCGTAGTAGACATTTAAGTTGGTCGTGTTCTGAGTCCTCCCTTTACCGCGTTTAGGTTAAAACTCCCTGTCTAATTTAGTTTTGTCATCATTCCTAACACTATTTCCCTATAATATGCAGTATGTGTGTTAGTACCGATATCCTAATAGTTGAGTTACCCGAATTCTCCATGGTGGAAGGACAAAAAACAGTGCACGGCCATCCCTTAGGCCACTTGCACCTACCTACCAAATTGTAGCTCTCTACCTTTAAAACTGCGGAAATACATAATGAACAACACACACACACACATATAATGTATTTTATACCTGTATATAGAGATGTATATCTACCAAAGCCATTGTGCCAATTATCCGTATTATAATCAACATCACCACCACCAGCTATTACCGCATTATACCTCCCGGCATCATGGATCATCTTCCAAGGGACTCACGCATATACATCACGAACCATCATCCACAATAGACTAACAGACGATGTTAAATTAATTCAAACCCATTACAATGAAATAAACAGGTATATGGAAAGACACGGCAGTAACAGATGGCTATATACGACGCAGACAGCACTACAGATAAAATTAAGAGACGCATGTAAGGAGGCAAACAACAAAAAATGAATGATATTATAATGGCGGCCGACAAGACTAAGGACACAAAAGCATTTTGGACTTCCATAAACAAGATGATGGGGCACAACAAGCAAAAAACACCATACATTAAAGACCAAAATGGAACAAAACTGCAGAGAGGAAAATCAACAAGAGTCAACATTCAAAAGGGAATGGGTAAAAGTTTTTAAAAGGTCAGATGAGGAAAATGAAGTTTTGATAGTGAACACGAAGAAAGGATAGAATACGAAATGGGAAGACACATACACGGAATCACCCCAAAGCAATATATAGACTATAACTTATTACCTAATAATCAAATTATAACCATGGGAGAAATGATGCACTGTCTGAGGAAGTTTAAAGAAAAGGCCCCAGGTCTCACAGGTATTACACGAAATATGATCATAAATCTACTGGAAAACATCTTAAAAAAGTTATTGAACATATATTACGCATGCTTAATAACGGGTTACTTTACAGACAAACTTAAATAAGCTAAAATTATATTCATTCCCAAGGAGGGTAAGGACAATAAGGAAATATTAAACTACAGGCCAATATCTTTATTGGAAATTACCGGGAAACTATTGGAAAATAAATTAAATTCCAGACTTATAACCTTTTTAACACAACATGGGAAAACAAACAATAGACAACATGGATTTATGCCCAATAGAAATACCCTAACTGCAATAGCTACAATAACGGAAATAATGGCAATAGAAAAAAGCAAGGGGAACCAGATCAATATAATTTTAAGGGACGTCTCTAAGGCTTTTGATAAAGTTTGGCATTTAGGCTTAAAATATAAAATATTAAAATTGGAACTTAACGAACACTTGCTAAGAATATTGTGTGACTATTTAGATGAGTGAAGAGTACAAATTGAAATTGGAGACTTTATGGGAACTATGTTTAATCTAGAGAGTGGGGTACCTCAAGGAGGATGCCTTTCTCTAACACTATATGCAATATATACCCCAGACACATCTCAACCAACCCCCTTTAGTGAATATATAATGTTTGCTGATGATATCACTCAAATAGTATCATACCCAGGAAAATCAACCCAATTTATGGCACGCTACACGGCAACACGGATAAAAAAATGACTGAGAAAAATGGAAAATCAGGACAAATAAGAACACATTCAAGATAATACCAAGAGCCAAGATCAAAACAAGTCCGGTTTTAGTCGACCAGAAACTATACCCAAACGACACTGAAGGCAGAATGCTTGGACAAAAACTAACAATAGAGGATATATAACTTACATAAAAGATAAAGACCGACAGGCAAGAATAAGACTATCAAAAATAAAAAGATTTAAGAATCTTAGAATAAATAACAAAGGAAAGATTTATATAGCCCTTTGTCAAATCAATTATGGACTACCCACCCATCCCATTGAACCTCCTCAGTAAAACTAGCATTGAAAGGTTATAAACAGTATAAGATATAGCCCTCAAATTTATTTATAACAAAATATACAGACCACATCAATAACGGACAGGTAAACAAGAGAGCAAACCTCCTAGCAATCAATGTAGAAATACACAACAAAGCTGCAAATATTTGGAACAAAGTCACTGAACTCAACACAGAAACTTACCCAAACTGGATAAATAATAAAGATAACGAAGAATTTCAAGAACATTGTTGGTTTAAATCAGCCAGGAAGAAAGTAATTGAACCATCTCCTGCCCCAATATACAAATATAACATTAATAGAGAGAATAAAAGATGAGAGTGACCTACCAGCTCCACTACGAACCTGGCAGGCCTCTCCATACAGTGTACCTTTAGACTAACACAACTAACATTAAACCAACACATTAGAAAAAAAAATGTGACTACCCTCCCAGCCACACAAGGACCAGGGAGAATTCTTTAACTCCACCACAAAAAAAAAAAAATACAAATAAAAACGCTAACTAAAAAATATAATGTATATATAATTAGCAGCACCATATAAATAAACCAATACTAATACAAAGGTCTGACGAACTGAGGGAGCAAAAAGAAAAAAGAAAACAACAGATAAGATGAAGCGATCTGGTTGAGCCAAGATTCCTTCTACTCCCACTGTAGTCCAGTTTCACCAATTTTCTTCAATCCCTAATAATCTTCTTTCACCACTCATGACTCCAAAGCAGGGTGACTCATGTACACGCATCATGAACCATTATTCAGGGGGAATCACGTACACGCGCATCACGTACACACACTGCGCCCCACCAGGAACAATTCTTCCTCAGGCCGTATCTAATTTGCATAACCGCAGTAGTTGTTAATTCATATGAACCGAGATAATGATTTTTTCTTCTTTTGCATGATGTGGAACGTGACAAAGTCCGTAGATGTTTCTCCTCCTCCTCCTCCTCCCCTCTCAAAAAGGACATTGATAATTATGAAAATGGAAAGCGTTTTATTAAAGGACTTAGTTAACTCCCCTCACTGACTATACCTAATTTGCATAATCACACCGCACTTTTAATGGGTATGGAATGAGATGATGATTGTAGTATTTTGCAATTAATAGCCTAACAGAAAGAGAAAAAGTCATTGCTAATTCTGATACATGATTCGTGTGTTTACTGTATATGTCGAAATGGCAATGTTTCGAAGTTTCAGAAGATCAGTTATACTTAACGTAGAAAGAGCAAAATCAAGAGGAATGATTTCTCAGATACATTCATTCCATTCATTTATTTCATGAAGATGATTTGCGCGTAATTATGTAATTATTTTCGCTTATTATTCTGCATTTCTTTCGAATCACACACACACACACACATATATATATATATATATATATATATATATATATATATATATATATATATATATATATATATATATATATATATATATATATATATATATATATATATGTGTGTCTGTATGATTTGATGGGTAGAAGGGAAGTACAGGGCTGAGCTAACTTTATTTTTCCCTCACAAAATCCTATTGTAGGAGATAAACACAGAATTTTTTATCTACATACAGTTATGCATAGTAATTGCATTTATTTTCTTTTAAATGTATCTTTTCACAAATACTAAAGTTTTCTAGTTACAGTATATAAGTGACTTTATAGAGAATTATTGAACATTCACCGACGACTTTTTACGACGAGGTATAATCACGACCTTTACTCAAGACATCCTGATGTTAGGGATCGAAGTAAGGAGACACGTAAATATAGGAATGGTTCTATTACATGTTTTAGTTATGCCGTAATATTTACCACTGAGAGCAACCAAAAATCCTTCAGTATGCACCAAGGAATTACTTTGGCATTAATACAGATAAATTATATGTTGAAATGAATATTTATTTTGGGAATCATTGGCTAATCATGGGGTTCTAAACTGATTGATACATTATATTAATCGAACTAAATTTCCCCTAAAGTAATGCAGGTACAAACGATAGTCCTCTTCTAAGAATAAAATATAATCGCATAATACTTCTGTGCCAGACGTGGGCAGGTACTAAGGAGTAAACCTTCTAGGTGAAGACACAGGTGTGTGTTGACATAATACAAACAAAAATACGGCGAAGGTTCCAAGGGACGAATTTTAGCAAGGATGCACCTTAACGTAACTTGTGAAATGGGTGAAGGAATTCGTGGAGTGATATTGCGTTAAAATGGAATTCAAGTGGGAGATGATATACCCACAGTGTGTACCCTGGGGGGATCGGTGGTAGATGCGGTACCGTTCTTGCCTCGCAAGCGAGATGTCACGGGTTCGATTCCCGGGCCGGTGGAAGTTGTTTGGACTTACTTCCTTGCCCCCATTAGTCCCTGCTCACCTAGCAGTAAAGTAGGTACCTGGTGTAAATCGAAAATTGCGAATTCGTAGGGGGGTGCCCAATAAATAAAAAAAAAAAAAAAAAAAAAAAGTGTGTATAGTAACCACCTGGGTATAGGGCGCAGTAACCTGGCGTCACTCCCTATTTGATTCCTCTATAACGAGAGGTGCGCTAACCGATACGCGTGTCTTCACAAACCTAATTATAACTCTTACTGGACTCGAGCGCCAAGTTACTGATACACTCGCCACATTTACTTATGACAAGTTAATGAATACCTGGCGGGAAACTGATTATCGGTTCGACACAGTATACGCGTTCAACATTTCCCATGTTGACGTGTAAACCGAGCTACTGAAGCCTACAGTGGCACTCGTGACTGAATGAAAACTTTTACTGTCACGCACAGCTTTGCATTGTATCAGCAAAAGAGAAAACAATTTCCAAATTAAAACAACGTTCAGTGACACGTACTGAACACACATGCAGATATACAGTATATTATATTATATTAATATATATATATATATATATATATATATATATATATATATATATATATATATATATATATATATATATATATATATATATTATGAAAATCCACAATGAAAACGTGGATAAGATAAATCTTGATAAAATCACACGGGAAAATGGAAACAACGGAGTACCTTAGCTTTCGTCTTTATTCAAGACATCTTCAGAGGCAACTGGATTACATGGACAGAGAGAGGCTTAAATATACAGGGTGACCTAAAAACATGAGGTCAGGTCAAAATGATGACATCCACTAATCCCCACACCAACACACACGTAGAGGAGGGTGGTGACGTGACTAGTCAAGTCAGGTCAGAAAAAAAGGGGACCCACAAAATAACTATCATACATCTAGATCAAAGGTTCACGGCGCCATCAGCTCGATGAACAGGCTTTGTGTGAAATATAACAGAGTCTAGAACTGCTTTTAGTGTCCTTGTGGCCTAGCCGGTAAGCGCTCCCTAGTCACACCCAGTAGGTCGAGGGTTCGATTCCTTGCTGGTGAGGTCGTTGATTATATGTTCAAAGTCCGCGTGTTAATTGGACTAAAAATGAAATATATATATATATATATATATATGTGTGTGTGTGTGTGTTCATGCTAGGAACAATAATCATCCTCTAGATTTGGAAAACAGCTTAGATGTGTATAAATCATCATGTGTCACAGAAAGACTTCTGGTTGAAGCAAGTTTGATTAGGGCATTAAATTCTTTAAACCTCAGTTATGGTCAGTACAAAACTGATAATATGTTACACATATTTTTTTGTCAGTGGCCCAAGGTTAAAAATGCTTTGAAAGCATTGGAGTTAGATGTAGGATAGATGATTAGTGGGTCCCATATTTTTTGCCTGACTTAACATGACTAGTTACGTCGCCCTTTCTTTTAAGCTCCTTTGTGTGTGTGGTGGTGTTGGTGTGCGAGATTTTTTTTTTTATTATTTATTGGGCACCTCCCTACATCCTTGTGTAAGATGAAGCGCAAAAGCGTTTACAGCGCCCAACAGGAAAGCATGCTAAGTTCATGCTTGCCTTTATGTCTCATGAGTTAAGGGCGTAGAAGCGTGAAGAGTCAAGGGCGTAGAAGCCTGAAGAGTCGATGGTTTATATCTAAGCAAGTTATTGGAAGCTCCAACAACATGTCCCTGAATACGAATTCGCAACTTTCCATTTACAGCAGGTACCTACATTACTGCTAGGTGAACAGCTTAAAGCTGTTTTGTGTTTTGGAGGTCAAAAGATCAAAGATTAAGGTCACAACTTTACATGCAGTCACCACCACCACACATTGGTACTATGTATGGAGTGAGAGGATTGGGAGTCAAATTTACCATGTATTTGGCAACTCCTCCTCCTGCCATCTCTGAGTCGGGTCTCCGTGTAGAGGTAAATGAGGGTTCCGTGTTTTCCGTCATTCACCTCTCCTCGTATTACAGAAAATTACTCCTGATTGTTACGACCATCACGACGAGGCGGCTGGCCTTTTTGTAGCCAAGTCTTCCAGGAATTTGTGGGAGAACACTAATTTTATATCAGTATATTTTGCTGTGTCTTCGTGTACTGTATGTATAAATATTTGTATTATTATTATTATTATTATTATTATTATTATTATTATTGTTGTTAATTATAAAATGTATGCACACAGACAACCCCCCCCCCCCCCCCACACGCACACACTTCAAAAACGAAATATTGTACTGAATTATGATTGTCTTCAGTGGCGTCAGACAGCAGTGTGGGAGTACCACATGTCACTGCCAAATTATGCTGAAATGAACACTTTTATTTCGCACACACAAAAAAAAATACTTTTAATGCCAGGAACTGTTAATCAACCTTTTCCTTAATTCATATTTTAGCAGAAATTAGTGAACTTACGTTAAATGAAACTTTAAATTCTACTTTAAAAATCGTGAAAAATCTGTTTATATTAGTGAATTCCAGTGTATTTTTTATATTTTAATTTATAGCAGATATTAAACGAAATTCTGTTGAATGAACCATTACATGCCACTAAAAAAATATATAGCTTAATTACCGAACACCACTCTATCTGTTTTTGTGATTCTAATTTAAGTATAGGTACAATGTGAGGCGAACCTGTGTTAAACCCTGGCTGATATCTTTTTAAATCTAGACGAGGTAACAGCAGTCAACTTGGAT
This sequence comes from Homarus gammarus, assembly GCA_958450375.1. Lineage (NCBI taxonomy): Eukaryota > Metazoa > Arthropoda > Malacostraca > Decapoda > Nephropidae > Homarus > Homarus gammarus. The sequence continues at coordinate 1,613,687 of CAUDMG010001762.1, read as the reverse complement.
TTTTTTTTAGGGGTTGGATTCAGAGGTCGTTAATAACGCGTCAGTAAATATACGAATATAATTGGGTGGCAATTAGTGGTATTCCCATGTTATAAAAAGAGGAAAAATTATCATATATTTTCTATTTATTTATTTTTGTTTTTTCATGACGTTAATAACTGTATTATATATAGCTGGTGTTACTTCGCATATCTCTCTCTCTCTCTCCCTTAAAGACTCTTATTTGATATTATAATAAAAAAAAAATATCAGTGACCTATGTACGGTAGCTCGGGTATCTCACACACGCGTTAAATACTACGAACATTTTAGACAATATTTGGTTCAATTTCGGACAGCCTGAGAGCGTGTGTTGACTCTTGATTCGGAACTCTTGAACATCTGGCCATTTGTGTTTTGGTGACTGTCGGTTCCTATCTTTGTGTGACTTGTTTCTTGGCTGTATTTAACTGTGTTGGTTAATGAACTGTGTGGCTGTTTTGGTTAATGAACTGTGTGACTCTTTTGGTTAATGAACTGTGTGACTCTTTTGGTTAATGAACTGTGTGACTGTGTTGGTTAATGAACTGTGTGACTCTTTTGGTTAATGAACTGTGTGACTGTTTTGGTTAATGAACTGTGTGACTCTTTTGGTTAATGAACTGT
>CAUDMG010001762.1:1595542-1608042 GCA_958450375.1 Homarus gammarus | reverse complement strand
TACAATTGGTCTCTGCATTACTGGCATTTGCTCTCTTGTCTTCCCAGTGAACTTGGAGGATGGAACGTAGACTACATTGGTGAAAGTTTTCAAGCACCTTGAGGTGCCTCCTGTATGTGACCCATGTCTTTCTGCCATATAGCAGGGTGGGGAGGACCACTGGTCGATATACGTGCAGCTTTGTGGATAATTTCAGCCCCTTAGAGCTGAAGACACGATTTTGGAGTCTGCCAAAGGCTTGAGATGCACATCTGACCCGATGCTGAATCTCTTCATCGATGTCTGCGGCGGTGGACAGGTGCGAGCCGAGATACCGAAAGTGGGCAACATTAGAGAGGGTAGTACCGTTAAGCTGGATGAGTGGAGGGGGTGTGGCTGAACCAGGAGAAGGCTGAAAGAGAATCTGAGTCTTATGTACATTCACCTCAAGGCCGAAGTGTGCATGCGCATCTGCGTAGGTTTTCAGGATCTCCTGTAGGTAGCGTTCAGTGTGAGCAATAAGGGTGAGGTCGTCTGCATACTGCAGTTCAGTAATGGAAGCTGCCGACACCTTTGTTCCTGCCTGGAGTCGTCTGATGTTGAAAAGACTCGATGTCCACCTTTTCGGTTAAATTGGCACGGGCACGAGTAAGGAAGGCACCCAAGAAAATGGAAAAGACAGTTGGTGCCAGTACACATCCTTGTTTTACCCCCGTTTGGATGGGGAAGAACTCAGACATGGTGCCATCGTGCAGGACACTACCGTTCATGCCATCGTGGTGTTTGCCTCACAATAGCGATGAATTTTGGTGGGCAGCCAAAACGGCTGATGGCCCAGCAGAGGGCTTCCCTGTTGAGTTGAGTCGCAGGCCTTGGTTAGGTCGATGAAAGCCATGTATAGGTCACGACGCTGTTCACTTAAGCGCTCCCTGTCCCATTCTCCAACACCCCGTGGAAGCTGAAGCACCTACCACATGGTGGATGTGTTAAACATCTGCAAATTTTGACCAGGTGGAGAGAGAAACGTCCCTTAGCACCTACTGTAGTTACGAAGGCCATCCAAACTGTAGATGGATTTTGTTAGCACCAACATAAAGTCACATGACAGTTTACAAGACCAGCTCCCACAGTACCAGACATTTAATTAATCTGTATGTTCACTCCATGTCTCTTATCTTTTTGTACTAAAAGATTTTGTCAATCAAGTGCATAATCATCATCATCATCATTATTATTATTAATAGTAATAGTCGTAGTAGTAGTTACACACACACACACACACACACACACACACACACACACACCCCATCCTCCCCCTCACCTTCCTTGAAAACAATTGCGCTAAAAGTATAGCATTACCGGAGCCCAAAATATGCACACAACTCCGCCGTTCATCTAAATTTCATTATTTAAAAAACAGCATTGGGAGTGTGTCAGGACCTTTACTGAAATTAAATCCTCCATCCAAAGTGCAAATACTCAAAATGATTGTGCAGATTATCTTATATTTAGTTAATAGGTACGTGTTTGTGTTCATTGACACAGAGAGGCTTAAGTCGACTTGCTGAATTTCACTTCCTCGCTGGTGAAATTAAACCCGTTCTTAAGGATGAACTGAATAACCTCAAGATTAGGAAAGCGTTGACGACCTATTCTATGAAATGTGGCTTAACTAGGTATTCAAACTCTCTTTACCATCTATGAATATGTACTTGTAGGTCACACACACACACACACTTCTATCCCTCACGAAAGTATAAACTTCCTCACAAGCCACCTTCACACAACCTCTCACTCTACATCTAACTCTCACAGATTCCATTACACTAATATGCAAAAATGTGTGTTTTTCCCCCCGTTTCCTCTCATGAGGGTTTTTACAGCAGTCGTGAGAGCAGAGAAAGCATCAACATACTGTTGTTTCATAGTAAAGCCGACACACTGCTATTCCTTAGTAAAGCTGACGTGTTATTGTTCTATAGCTGAGCCGTCGTACTGTTGTTCCAAAGGGGTCCGAGAAGAACTTTGTGGGTGGTGGAACATGGCGAGCACAGCGAACCTCCCATTTTGAAGTCATGTGCACTTGATGTTTGGAGATATTCTGAGGTCTATAGTAATTACTTTTTACTATACGAAAAAAAAACGCCTAAGTACAAAACAGCAAAAAAGAAAAAGAATTGGAATTTTTTGATGAAAAGGCGGGTCCGGACCCCCAGAACACCCCTGGATCCGCCCCTGCCAAAATAAAACTAATGTGAACAATACAGACTCTCCCATTGGTCAGCCACTGTGACGCCACAGGGGTGCGTGATGACCTTAGGAGCCAATGATTAAACTTATTTTCTCTTTTCGTTACCTGAAGCTCAATTAACCAATTAAGCTGCTCCAATAGTAGGTAAACAAGCGTCATTGTTATTTTTAATTGCTTGATGCTCAGTGTTAATAAAGGTGAGTTTGCGTCTCGATAAAAATCAAAACAAGAGACAGTTTAACAATGTAACATAACAGAGAAGTAAACTAGATGAATAAACAAACAATAATAGATAAGTCAAATCGATTGAAAATAAAGAAGAAATATCTTATTCCACCTGATGACTAGCCTAGCCTAGCCTAGCCTAACCTAACCTAACCTAACCTGCGGGTAGTGTAAGGGTGTTTAATCCTCAGATGGAATAAGTTGGAGTGCCTAATCTTCAGTTAAACCCAAATTTACTCTACGAATTACAAAACTTTCAATGTATTTTACTGTTAAAATAAAACAGCCTCTCTAGTACTCTAAAATAAACAACAGCAAACAATATACAGTAAATACACATCATTATGGTATACATCATGAGGAAACAAGAGAAAATTTTATGTTACTCAGAGTATAAATTCCTTTTCCCTCTTCTCTAAAATAGTTTGGGTGGCCTAGGGACGGAAAATTGTGGTACTTTGAACGAAAACATTAGGAAATTTTCAAAATAGGATGTGGGTGACATCAACCAAGAGGAAACGAGAGGAATATTAAAGTTCAGGCGGGTACCGAGGAATTCCAGCATCCTCGGTATATACCACTAGGACCACAACACCCTCGGTATATACCACTAGGACAACAACACCCTCGGTATATACTACTAGGACCACAACACCCTCGGTATATACCACTAGGACCACAACACCCTCGGTATATACTACTAGGACCACAACACCCTCGGTATATACTACTAGGACCACAACACCCTCGGTATATACTACTAGGACCACAACACCCTCGGTATATACTACAAGGACCACAACACCCTCGGTATATACTACTGGAACCACAACACCCTCGGTATATACCACTAGGACCACAACACCCTCGGTATATACTACTAGGACCACAACACCCTCGGTATATACTACTAGGAACCACAACACCCTCGGTATATACTACTAGGACCACAACACCCTCGGTATATACTACTAGGACCACAATACCCTCGGTATATACTACAAGGACCACAACACCCTCGGTATATACTACTGGAACCACAACACCCTCGGTATATACCACTAGGACCACAACACCCTCGGTATATACTACTAGGACCACAACACCCTCGGTATATACTACTGGAACCACAACACCCTCGGTATATACTACTAGGACCACAACACCCTCGGTATATACTACTAGGACCACAACACCCTCGGTATATACTACTAGGACCACAACACCCTCGGTATATACTACTAGGACCACAACACCCTCGGTATATACTACTAGGACCACAACACCCTCGGTATATACTACTAGGACCACAACACCCTCGGTATATACTACTGGAACCACAACACTCTCGGTATATACCACTAGGACCACAACACCCTCGGTATATACTACAAGGACCACAACACCCTCGGTATATACCACTAGGACCACAACACCCTCGGTATATACTACAAGGACAACAACACCCTCGGTATATACTACTAGGACCACAACACCCTCGGTATATACTACAAGGACCACAACACCCTCGGGTATACTACTAGAAGCACACAACCCTCGGTATATACTGCTCAAACCAGTCGATGCAACTGACACGCCATGAACACCTGACAAATGTGGCACACCGATAAAAGGTAATAAAAACTACTGTACCATCCAAACGAAATATATTTAATGTATCTACTTGATGGCCGGTCAGTGAGTCCGTTTTTATGGTCCCGCGATAAATAGTTGTGTACAATTATTTTCCTTAGAAAAGGTTCACTTCCGTAAAAAATTTCTTCGGTGATTCATTTCTATTTTTTTTTGTAATGATTAACTGTGACTTAATATCCCGCGGAGCTAACCATCTACGCCGGAAAATTTAGTTTGGTAAAACAAAATATGCTTGCAAGCCTTCATATTCTCACCTGTCTTAAACATCCCTAGAGGGAATATTCTTGCTATAGTAGTTATGAACATCTTGGACCTAATTATTGTTCCTCCTGTTGAGCGAGGAAAGCCACAGACAGACGGACAGAAGACAGTGCTTTATTTTTCTGGGAAAATATGATAATTTTACCTAATTCAGCTGTTGCCGAGCAGTACAGGAGCTTGGGTGTGCGAGAGAGAACTGTTTGTTTGATGAGAGCTGTGTCTCTGAGTAGACAGTACTTATGGGCTTTCTTAGCTTGGAGGGCATTACACACTATGCGGAATGGACTGAGATCTGAGGGTACCCAACCGCGAGCTGGGAACAGTGTGTGTGTGTGTGTGTGTAAACAGCAGCAACATTTCACAAGGTGAGGTGTTCCCAAACTCCTCGCTAGAGGAGAGGGTGGAGAGGGTTCTGAGGTGGTGATGGTATGAGAGCTGATGAAGATTGTTCTAAGATAATGTAGAAGTCATTGTTCAGAGGAGAGATATGAGAACATTTAGCGTCAGTCTTTAAGGTTTCATGAGTTTTGTTTGGTTGTTTATAGTTGACGAAGACAAACTTTGACAAAGTTCTGACAGCTGACATTAAAACGTAATATATATTTATCAAATAGTGGTGTGATTTGTGTGGTAGTTTCAAATATATTTCCCAATGATAAAAAATAATTGCTTTAAATGAGGATATTCTTCAGACGTGACATATGTAAACAAATATATGTTTCCTCATATTGTAACCACCGATACACTTTCAGTGTGTTTATGCCGTTTGTGGTACACTCTCTGCAGTGTTCTCAGTCACACACTCGACAAGAGTACTACTAAAACCTCTGTCATACACGCTTGAGGTGATGTTACTTTGATATTACAGTACTTCGGTTTTCAGGCAGCGTTCCTACATCTAATTCCAGTGTCCACAATTGTGTTTGGACTCCTGTGGTGCCAGTGGTACTTTGTGCAGCAGTATGTTATTGTTCGTGTGGCACCCGTGGTACCCTGTGTTGTGACATGCTAGTGTTGCTGTGGTTCCAGTGGTACCCTATGTTGTGCCATGCTAGTGTTGCCTTGGCTCCAGTGGTACTCTGTGTTGCGGCATTCTAGTGTTCCTGTAGTTCCAGTGGTACCCTGTGTTGAGGCATGCTAGTAAATCTGTGGTTCCAGTGGTGCCCTGTGTTTTGATATGCTAGTGTTGCTGTGGTTTCAGTGATACTCTGTGTTGTGGCATGCTAGTAAATCTGTGGTTCCAGTGGTACCCTGTGTTGTGTCATGCTAGTATTGCTGTGTTACCATTGGTGCCCTGTTTTGTGGCATGCTAGTATATCTGAGTTTCCAGTGGTACTACTCCTCCGTTGTGGTGGTAAAGTTACATTCCAGGGGTATTTCAGCCCAGCGATACTCTCCTACCCTTTAATATTCCTCTCATCTCTGCTTGGCTGACGTTGATTCACATCCCTTATTGAATTTCTCTTCCGATTTTTGTCCGTTGCGCGAAGGCTTTTCGCTCTTTTTGTGAAAAAAATTCTTATTTTAGTAATAGAAGAACTTATAAATCATTAGGATGTATTTCTTAATTTATATAAGCTGTTGTCTATTGCAGAATTTGGACTTGCGAATAGTTTGCTTAATGATCCTGACAGTTGAAGCACTTAATATATCAAAACAACGATGTTTATTTTGCCTTGTAGATTATTTGACCTCGCAGCGGTCAATCTCATCTTGGGGGGCTTTCTTTTATCATCCCATCTTGCTCTCCATAGCTCCAGGGTAGGTTGTGTAACACCAGACCCGTTGGTGTTGTCGTCATTAAAATGTTATTACTGAGCTTCAACAACCAAGGTCTTTAAGCGCATAACAAGGTTAGTAATTACATTATCATATCAACATTTAAAAACAAATTATGAGATAAAACTCTCTGTGTTGCCAGTACCGAGATACTGTTCTCTGTACAGTCAATGGAGCTCGATAACGGAGAAGTAAACTCACCTTTATTATCGGCGATATTAGTGATTTAGTTTTTACACGTGTCACATCATATCACTGATCAAATCGGCCCCCAGTCCAAATATGCCACAACCTACTGTAACACCGTAACCTAACTCTTGGATTGGGACGCAGTCTATAATAGGCCTTTCTCTTAACAAGTCCCCAGTCCTAATGAGCCCGAATCACGATGGACACTAATCCTAATAATTAGTTTATGTTATGCTGGAGATTATTACGACGGGGTCCATTTAATCTTTGCCGCATAAAGGAGTGGTTGACGGCACTTCTGTGACTTCCTCATCTACGTGACATCATTAGTATCACAATGACGTCAATATCGACCAACGAGAGAGACTTTGTTGCTCACATCGGCCTGTCTGTGGAACGACAGTCTGTCGGCTTTACTGAGGAATAGTGTGAGCATCAAAGCCGAGAGTGAGGTCAGCAGAACCAGGCTGTGACGGGTGTGGCAGATGTTCAGGTGGGAAAACGTGACGGCTACAAAAACCCTCGTGAAAGGGGGGGGGGGGGGGGTTATATTTTTTGTCTATTTGTATTATGGAATCTATGAGAGTTATATATAGAGTGAGAGGCTGGTGTGATGTTGGCATGTGAGGGAGTTTATACTGTCGAAGATTTTATATAACAAGATATCCCTTGAGACTTGTTCGTACATAGGGCTATTTTTCTAATGGAACGACGGTGTTTTATCATGCTTTCTTATCATTATCCCTTAAGATATTTGTCTATGAAGGGCCAAATATTGTGCATAGTATTGCTCTCCTTGGTGGATTCTAATCTTCTGCCCTCCTCGACAAGGTTATATGTAGAGCAATAACCATAAATTTGTAAGTTCGAGGGTTTACATGTCAACGCCGTCTGGTTCTTTTAAAGATTACTGTCAGGTGGAACACTTCCGCTTTCACCAAGGATATTGAACAAGATTATGGATATTTGTAACAAAAGATGTCTATTTACAAGTATATACATTGATAATCGGCATGAAGACAGTACAGAGCAACATAAACATATGTGGTATGGAAGTGCTGGAATGACGAGCGGAACAAATGTCAGGAGCGTAGGCACTGGATGTCAAGCGAGGGGTTTTGTAACATCCACACGGCACAGGTGGTAAATTGGCGTCTTCTCAACGACTCCACAGGAGATCAAGTATCTACCTAATCGGCACAGGTACTTGGTAATAGACACGGGAGGAACAACACAGAGGCTAGGGCTGACAGTTTCATAGCTGGTGTGCTGACATACAAGGCTAGGAGTGCAGCAGTTCACACCAATGAAACCATGAATAAAAAGAGGTAGCAGATGACCAACAGGGTCAGAGAAAGGGAGCCAAGTGGCCAGCCATACGGTTCCACCCAGCACTATGAGTCGGTTCGAACTACCCAAGAGCAACACCTGTTTCAGATACAGAGAACAAACCCAACACTGAACAACGCAGTTCCAACAATCATTGAACTGAAATACAAACTCCTTACATTCCTAAATATTTCAATTTTTACTTCCATTTATATCCACTGTTAAGAGTTCTCCCTTCCTTTACACCTCTTTTAATTTTATGATCATCACCCACGTACAATTTAAACATTCGTCCCACAGGCATTAAAGCAGAGACACTATACTAGCTACATCGCTGCCTTTCATGTATGCTGAACTTTTTATACACTACAGACACCAGCATCGTCCTTCTCATTTGTGATTCTTCGTACAGTATATGTCCAGAGTGATAGTAGAACATAAGAACATAAGAAAATAAGGAGTCTGCAATAGGCCGGTTGGCCTGTGCATGGCAGCTCCTGTCGAGAGTTACTACCACTCTCTATCATCCATGAATCTATCTAGCCTCCTTTTGAAACTTTCCAGAGTTCCCGCACTTACTACGAAGTTGCTAAGCCTGTTCCACTCGTCCACCACCCTATTTGTGAACCAGTTTCTTCCTATCTCCCTCCTAAACCTAAACTTATCCAACTTGAATCCGTTGCTCCGAGTCCTATCCTGCTCGGATATTATAAGAACTTTATCTATATCCCCTTTATTGATTCCTTTCACCCACTTAAATACTTCTATCATATCTCCCCGCACTCTTCGTCTTTCTAGGGAATGCAAGTTAAGTTTCTTTAACCTATCCTGATATGGAAGGTTTCTAAGTCCCTGAATCATTTTTGTCATTCTTCGCTGCACCGACTCTAGTGAATTTATATCCATTCTATAATAGGGGCACCAGAACTGAACCGCATAATCGAGGTGCGGCCAAACTAGCGCAAGATATAGTTGCAATAAGACCTCTGCACTCTTGTTACTTACACTTATATATATATATATATATATATATATATATATATATATATATATATATATATATATATATATATATATATATATATATATATACAAGTAAATCACTGTAGGTGCGCGTGATCTAGATATTTGCTGATAACCACAAGGAATTCTTTCCTTGTGGTTATCAGCATATATATATATATATATATATATATATATATATATATATATATATATATATATATATATATATATATATATATATATATATATATATATGCTGATAACCACAAGGAAACAAAAAACACGAAGTTCCCAAGCGCTTTCGTGTAATTCACATCTTCAGGAGTGAGTACAGACTTAGGAGAAATACTTGACAAGGCTAATATATACAGTAAAAGAGAGTGAGATCAAGTCCCTAGGGGACACCAGGTTTCCAAAACGTTCCGGTCATAAGGCAGTGGCCCTTACTAATCTTCTTAATATAAAAATGACCATGACATCTCCAAGCACAGCAGCTGTCCGTGGTGCTGTGGTCTCAGTGGTACACTACCTTGGTGGTGTGGTCTCAGTAGTACACTACCTGGGTGTTGTGGTCTCAGTGGTACAGTACCTGGGTGTTGTGGTCTCAGTGGTACATTACTTTGGTGCTGTGGTCTCAGTGGTACAGTACCTGGGTGTTGTGGTCTCAGTGGTACATTACTTTGGTGCTGTGGTCTCAGTGGTACAGTACCTGGGTGTTGTGGTCTCAGTGGTACACTACCTTGGTGCTGTGGTCTCAGTGGTATAGTACCTGGGTGTTGTGGTCTCAGTGGTACACTACCTTGGTGCTGTGGTCTCAGTGGTATAGTACCTGGTTGTTGTGGTCTCAGTGGTACACTACCTTGGTGCTGTGGTCTCAGTGGTATAGTACCTGGTTGTTGTGGTCTCAGTGGTACACTACCTTGGTGCTGTGGTCTCAGTGGTATAGTACCTGGTTGTTGTGGTCTCAGTGGTACACTACCTTGGTGCTGTGTCTCGCTAAATGGATATATTCACTTTAAGTTCCTCTTTGTCTCTGCTTGGCAGAAGTCGACTTACAACCTGGGTTAGTCTTCTTCTGTTAGCTGAAGCAAAACATATATTCTTTTCTCTACCTCAGGACCACGATGTCAATCCACTGACTACAATGAACTTCTAGCCGATTGAGTAAGATATCTCCAAAGCCTTTTGTACAATGAATATAGCTCCTGAGCATGATGTTTTAAACTTTTGAACACATTACCTGGCTCCTTAAAATACAATGACATTGTACTCAGAGGGGTTAATTCACCGTACTCAAGGGGCTACTATACTCTATTGATTGTCCATTGTCTTCACTGATCGGCACATGCGTCAGGTTAGTTATTTTGTCCAGGTGCTCGTGACAATACTTCCGACATTCATGCACTGCTGTGTGTTGGTTTACCTCGTATAGCGTCATGTGTCTTTCTTTACTATCTGCTGTAAATATCATACACATGAGCCCTTATGACCCCAGTATTTTTTTATTGTTGTGAAGTTAATTCATTTGGTATATTGTGTGTGTGTGTGTGTGTGTGTGTGTGTGTGTGTGTGTTTAATCATAAGATAACAAGATGAACACTGTTACCACTCTCTCTTAACTGTCTTAAGGCGGTGATGAAGGAGCTGGTCACATGAAGGAAAACTGAATGTACTTAAAACAATCATCGCCGGACTGTGACAGTATTGTGAATTATGATTATCATTATAGAAATACTCAACTAGTTATGAAGTTAGATTACTTTATTTTAGTTCAATATTTAAGTTAAATTCGATTGGGTATTTGGGTAAGGTTAAATTAGATTTTTCTATTGTTAGGTTGGGTTAGGTTAGGTTAGGTTAGGTTAGGTGTCAGGTTTGGCTTCAATAGATATGTGGATATACCTTCGGTTTTAGCCTGTAACCAAAGACACAGTATTCTGACGGTAAACTTAGTACAGATCGTAAGACGTATGATCCTACAAATGAATTTGTATTTTCTCTACAACATCAAGACTAATGAGACGGCAACATGAATCACGGTAATGCTTCCTATGAATGCCTAGTAAATCCTGAAATATGTTAATATTATCATTTAACCAAAATAAATTTATCACAGATACTTTAGCGTCTTCACACAACATACTCTGTCATCTTTAAAAACAGATTGAGAATATAACGGGATGTTGTATAAATTGTTGACAAGGGACAACAGTAAATGATACTAGGGCATATCGTAGCAAGACGTGTTGGGTCGGAGGAGCATCACAGGAAGGTAGGCGAGTGCAGGGGTGACCGGTAATAAAGTCACAGGAAAAAAAGTCAGAAAAAAGTTACAATTTTGGCTAAGAATAAAAGTCCCAGGAAAAAAGTCACATTTCCTTTAAACATCAAAGATACTAATTAAAGTAATTAAACAAAAAGTATTTCAAGTCGCTTATTAACTGACAATGAAATAAAAACATTTATGTCAGTCGTTCATTGGCAATATATAACATGTACACATTAAAAACAACATACATAATGTCATAGCATTATAAATACTCGAAAAAGTTTGAGTTTATTAAAAACCTTTAAAACAGTCATTTATTGAAGTACTGACAATACAAGGCAATGAAATAAATCACAGTTTATTAGCAACCTTTCAAACAGTCATTTATTGAAGTACTTTCATGACATGTACAAGTTGAAAACAACTTACATAATAGCATGGCATTACATGTATATTTAGTGTTGATGAGTAAGACGAATATTCCAACCGACGCCAGTTGCGAAGGCGTTCTTGTAGCTGCACATAGCGTCGACGAATTCTTCTTTGAGGTGGATTGCCAACAGCATACTGCTTGATAATGGTGCTCACTGTCGCTTCTTCAAGCTGAAACCATTCAGTGACTCGCCAGATTGAGGGATGGAAATGACCGACGAGGTTGAAGAACTTATTATTCCACCCTTCACAAATGTTGTTGGTACGAGCATTGTTGTTCATGGTGGCGTCATGCACATTCCATAGGTGTGGGGCGAACATATGTGAGGTGTGACGCATTCTCAGAGTCATCAGGGCATCACTGGGCATGGCAACTGGCTACTGAAAGGAACCACTAACATATGTACGATCAAAATACCTGAGCAACTCCTCGGCTTCAGGTGGATCTTGTGGAGTGACAGTTTTGAGGTATTTCATACCCTCATCAACGTCTTCCAGGGGCAAAAAAGCTAGTGCATCAATCATGCCACAAAACAAACGAAACCTGACGTTGACATTATACTGTGTACTCAAACCCAGTTCGGGTTCTTATGTCAAGAGACCTTTGCTCTCTTTTTTTCTGTTACTTTTTTCCCCGTGTCTTTTTTCCTGTGACTTTTTTCTGACTTTTTTTTTCTGTGACTTTTTATCCTGTGACTTTTTTACCTGGATTCGACTGCAGGAGGACCAATAAGAAAAAAAAAAAACTTTGAGCAATAATAACAGAGAGAGCGGCCGGACCTTCGACACAGTGTTTACCACAACCCAGATATTTTGTTGATGTTTTTGATAAACGACCCTGCCAACTATTTTCGCCAAGTTATGCGTTATTTTTTTTTTTAACAGAGACTCGGGTGGTTGTGTTGGTCGGCTCGTTAATGTGTGTTTGTGTTGCTGATTCTCCTCGCTGCTCTGTCGGACTGCATCCGTTTTTATGATGGGTCTGAAATTTTAGGTGCATACTTAGTCAAAATTCGAGAATAAGAAAAATTAATAGACAGCGTACTGTAAATATTTAACGCTCGTGTCGTTTCAAATATTAGTGTAATCAACTCCACGATCCTCACACTGAGTTATAGCTGACAT